>JBAIZL010000005.1:252155822-252338322 GCA_036971475.1 Prosapia bicincta | reverse complement strand
GTCAATTAATAAGTCGTTAAACTGATGGCACACAATAGATCAGTTTATATAATATATCTGTTATAAGCTGTCATCCGATCGATAGAAAACAAAAATCTAGCCCTATTCAAAAACATTGGTTTTTGTAGTACGTGTTGCATCAAAGGCCTAAGAAATTGCAGGCGTTGCTGTCGTTTAGAAAACTGATATAAGTAAATTTGATCAAAACTTTATGCAAGTGATCTGGTTAATATGTCAAACCAAATAATAAACGATTGTCTGAATAATATGAAACCTCATATTATAATGTCTGTGGAACGGTCTTTTACCCTCTACCCTCCCCCCGCCTAGCTCGTCCTTCGAGGTCACTCGCCAGCTTACTCGTTGCAAGCTATACATATTGTACGAGGCTACAGCAGTAAGCTTCCATGCAGTGGCCTTTAGTGATAAAACTACGAAATTTAAACACTATATAATTATAAATTATTTAATAATAATAAATCAATAATTATTTATTTATTAATTATTATTTATTTATCAATAATAAATTATAATAATTATCAATTATAAATTAAAATAAATATAATTAAAATTAAATATAATTATAAACTATATAATTTGCATGAAGATTTAAATTAGACCCGCAGAGTAGCTGAAATAAATTATTGTAGGCTGCTTAGACATCTATAGACTTGCGAACGTAGATATAGGCTACTAGATTGCGACCGAGTTCAGGGTTATGTTGAACTGATAAGTATTACTTGTAGAATGTAAGCATACACGACCGGCAACTCATTTTAGAATGCACACTATTGATTGACTTTTAGATGTGGGAATACATTTAAGACAAATATATTTATTTAAACGTTAGATGAAACACAAATTATACCTACTCAATACTTTGTTTTCTAAATTATCGCCGGGACAGTTCGGAAACCACCCCCCCCCCCACACACACACGCGCGCGCGCACGCACACGCACACGCACGCACGCACACACACACACTCTCTCTCTCACACAGACACACACACACACACACACACACTCACACACACTTAAAATTACCATTGTTTTTTTCGTCATTCAAAATCTGTCATTATATTCAACTTACACGTTTTGCATCACCTAAAATTATCTTAAAGTCCCTAAGTCAAGCACCTCAGTAGATCCGAAGGAAGGCACCGTCCTGCTCCCAAAATAATAGATATACGATTAATACAAGAAACTTGTAACCTGCCCGTGAAGAACGTAATAATATGCTACAGAAATAAATCTTTTACAGTTTTTCTCACTAAATAGCATTAGTTTTAACTTTATTATCTTCAGACGTTTTTGAAAAAAAAGGAACGTGGTTTTGTTCGATTCTGCTAATCCCATCTTATTCTAGTTATAGATATATATGAATAGTAATGCGTATATTTAAAATGAAATATATCCTAACTGGAGATATTATAAGCATATTTAATAATAGGCGTGCGAAATCCATAAAACTTAAGCCAAGTCCTTTCTGAAATATCTACACACGTAAGGTATGCGTGTCTCACTGTATCATTCCGCGGCCTATTCACAACTTATTCCTCCGCACTAAATTCTTTACCCTTCTTTAAATTGAAACATTTTTTTCTGAGGTTAATAAAAATTTGTTTGTGTGCATATCGTCATATGGTGTTTTTGAACAATTTTCCAAAATATCGTAGGTGGCCAGTCATTCTCACAATTACCAAGCATTTTAATTGACTACAGGGACACCTGAATTTGTTAATTCTTTGAAGCTGATAGACGAAATCTTTCGCAGCTCGCTAATATGGAACCTGTGTTAGCAGGTTGGGAAGAAACTGGAATTCTCAAAATGTTTTCAACGTTCTCACTCGTTAACCTAGATCTGCACTTGTGTTTTATGATCTTTAGATTACGGAATTTAGATTCACAGACATATATGTAGATACAAAAACACGTAATATTTTCTGAGCAGGATAATATAACTCCTAACTGTCTGAGGGATGCAAAAATCGTTCTCTGGGCCGCGTAGTGAGGATGCCTGGACTAGTGGCTGCGGCTTCACGCGTGATTACAGTCGGCCAAGTCACGGACCTCTCTAATACGTTCGCTTTGTTCCAAGTTACAAAATTATTTGTCCGGCTTATTTGACATTAAGTTGTGACGCAAGGCCTGCCACATAATGGATGTGGCTGGTTTAAGACTCTTCAGGAATGCGAGGCGAGAAAGTGTTGCCTTAATGAAAAGCATTACAGAGGGATTGGTGTTTTCTGGCTTCGTTGACAGTCAAAAACTATCAGTTTGTTTTCTTGCGTTTTACGGAGACAAAGTCTTTGAGAAAAATGAAATATTAATCTTACATTGATCTGAAAAGAAATACCAGAAAGCAAATGTGTCAGTGGTCCTGAAGAGTTATAAAATTCCTTTTTATAAAAATTTCTTCACAGCTAAACCATATTTTACATTAAAAACAGTCTTGTAACAAAATTTTGTACCACTTTCAAGGCTGTTTTTTTAAATTCCTTCTATTAACTCACAGTCTTCTTATATATATATATATATATATATATATATATATATAATGATCAAATTTTCAATCGTTAATAAAAAACTGTTTATTCAGCCAATCATATTCAAATAATATTTTAACCTGCAGTTTATGACAAATGTTAATACAGTTTTTTCAAGTACTTATTCATTAAGTTAAATTTAAAAAACTTGATGTTTCCCTCGGATTTGAACTGAGCGAAATGTTTGAAATCCAGCACTTTGGCACTGAGCCAACTTTCCAATAGCAGGCAATCAATTACTTAAAGATGTAGGCCTATGTGAAATTATAAGAGAAAGGTTCTTTGAAATGGTGAAGCATTACAAGAGGTGGATTGAATCAGAAGTTATAGACCAGTAATAGTTTCATAAATTAGAAACGAAAAAAGGCGAACAATTATTAAGAAAAAAAAATAACAGTCCAACACCATATATTGTATAGAGAGGGAAATGAAAAATTGCAAGGAAATTCGCTTTCTATTTTGCCACTGAATATTGTGATTCTGTCTCATGTATATACATATTTATTAATACAATACATATATTTATTTACTATATTATTATTACTATTAATATGTTATTATTATTTACATACAATACATATACTTATTAATATATTAATTATAGTTATAAAAGTAACTGAGATGAAATATTTCTTTGTCGACCTCAGTAGGAATGGGATTTGAATTTTTTAAAATATATTACTTGTTTTCATACAAAACAACCAGACAGAACACTGAGGAAAATTAATATAAATGTACTTCCTGTTAAATACTTTAACTTAGATAAATTCGTTAGCCTGTGGCAGTAAATTTGAGAAATAAAACTTCTAAAGAGCAACTTATCTGGGCTAGCTAATGTCTATGAGACAATCACTGTAGCAGAATGAGGCTTTAAGCGACCTTTTGAAGAAGACTCGTAAAATAAATAATTTTTTAAAAACTGTGCTTTGTGAAAATGAAAATTAAAAGATCCCTTTTAGAAGCTCGAGCTTTCTTGTAAGTAACCTGAGTCTTTGTACAGAGCCTACAGACAAGTAATACCACCCTGTATAATTACTTAATTTTATTGTTCAATGAGTATTCTATAAATAAAGCAGTTAAAGCCAGCGTGGGCCAACCCTCATTTTTCTAAGAATTTAAGTTAAGAGCAGAAATATGTGTAGCAAGGTGTACGTTTTACTGTCAGAGTGGTCTACTTACAGCTATGGTATATTTTGATAGATAGCAGCAATGAAACGTATTGAGTTATTAATCCACTTGGGCACATCCCCATGCTCGCAGCTTTGCCCCAACGGAATAACTAATTTTGATTTGCATGTTATTTCAGTTTCGAGTAGGCATCAGAAGAAGAGGCGCATGCCATTCCTGTCACACACTCACTAACAAAGTATTTGTAAGGTAGTACCTCTCTTTATCCCTTAGCATAAGGTGATCCAAGCCCCCAAGTTTTCCTGCATGATCTGTCGCGAGATTTTTCCTGGCAGGGTTTCTTTCTTGCCAGGTCTTTTTCATCCCGCTCTTAGCGCGACATTTACAGTACTGTTTCATTTCTCTACATACTGATTGTCCATGGAAAGATCTTATCAGCTTGGAAGCCAGCCAATTAACTACGCCCATAACATTTCCGATAGTCACTTTAAAAAACTGTTAAGGATAATCGACCCTAATTAAAGTTTGATTTAACTAGACAGACACCAGACATGGTTCAGTACCAACGGCCTTCGCTCATTCCATCGAATATGGCATATCTGTTTCTAAGGCTGTTATTGATTTTCAGAAGTACTTTGTCAGTAACTCTCGTAAAGGTACTTTATGTCGTCAACATTTTTTCAATAAAGTACTGGAAACATCTTTAAGAATCTGAAGTGGGAAAAAAGAGGAATTAGGATCAACGGTCAATGTCTGGGTATGCATCGACATTCCAGGATGCCGAGTCCAGGTTCAGGCATGCGGACGGCACCGTTTCCATAACGACCAGACGAGTTAGGCAAGACTATGCAACTGGACACGGAAGCAAGTAGTGTAGGCTTAACAAAGACAATTATCAACACTGACATACATTGTGCATAAGCCATAGATGAATTGATGGTTCAACAAGTACAAGAGTATATATATATATGTATATATTTTGGTCACATAAATGAACCTAAAAAGAATTTCTACAGAGAATTACTGTACATGGAAGAATAAAGAATACTAACAAAACGGACATGTAAAACTGATAAAAACACACAATACAATAGAGCAAAGAATAACAAAATAAATTTGAAGGAAAATAAAGAATCAATAAAAAAAAGGGACAATCCTAAAGTAGGGTTCCCAATAGGAAACGTAGTGAAAATAAAATGGAAGATTGTTGGTCGCAATATTAGTTTGACAACTTGGGGAAAATTCGTTAATTTATAAGAATGTAAGAACCAGTGCAGTTGTAATTAATAATTTTCCTTGTACAATACTTGAAAGTTTTCCTTATTTATGTTGTAAATGAGGATAGTTAGTTTGTGAATTCCACGGAAGAGTGCTCTAGATACCATATATTTTTATTTTTTTTAACACCCTTAACTTTATGCTACAAAGAATTTTGTTATTAATCATGTTTACACTAGCAGAGATTATTGTTTCAATACATGGGGATGATTTCTGAGTCAGGTACAACTATTTATTTACACAGGCAACGTTTCAATAACGGCTAAGTTAACGTTTTCAGGCCTACAATATATAGGTACACAATTAAAAATATCAGCTGTAATAACAATAATTCACAAATAAACATAGCTAAATAATCATAGCTATAATTATAAAACATTACAAAAACCACTAAAATGGGTAACGTCAAAAAGTTACCCAAATAATTTTAACGTATCAATTACAGCCTATTACATATTTATCTGTAACAAAAACATGAAAAAACCCTAACCACTACTACAGTTACATACTTGTCAGGAATAAACACTACCTAACCACTACTTGTCAGGAATAAAAACATTTACTGGTAAATACCCAAATAAAATCATATTAACATTCTAAAACAACTTTCTTTTTTTCTTTCTTTTCTTTTATCCAATGCCAGATCTTGGCATTTCTACCATTCTCCTCCTAGCCTCCCAGTAGAGAAAATGCTGGCTTCGGTCTTCCACATCTTGCAACTCTGTGCAATTCTGAAGATGTGGGGCGTCCATCTTTTGAAGGTTGCACAGAGGACAATATCTGAGGCTGCTGATACTATTTTATATAGGTGGGCTTGCAGACAATCATGGCCCGCAAGCGTTCTGAATCTGGCAACAGCTTCCACTCTAGGTAGGCTATTTGGTATTAGCACTGTGTACGCCAGGCCCCTCCATATCTTTCCAGCGCTCATTTCATTTTGGCTTTTCCTTGGTTTTTCATTGATGGTAGATTCAATCAGGCTTCTTGCTGTCAATAGAGATATAGGATTGTCAGGCTGTGGCAAGGTGTTACCTTTCTTCGCTAGCTGGTCTGCGCTTTCATTTCCTTCAATACCGACATGGCTAGGGAGTCATTGCAGCTCAAAGTACCGCCTTCTTCAATCATACCTGCCAGGGCCTTTCGCCCATTCATTGTTTGCACACAGTCGGTGGAGGTATTACTAGTTAGTGCAATTATAGCAGCCTGTAAATCCACGAAGAACACAACTCTTGGCGCATTTCTGGAGATCGAACCAAGTTTTTCGGCAGCTTGTACTATAGCCGCAATCTCACCATCAAAGTTGTTGGTATTAATTCTAATGGGCTGCAGCCCTCAAATTGGTCGCTGTAAAAGCCAGCACCAGAGGCATGTTTTACCTAAAGACAAGCTGTCAAATTTCAAATAATTAACCTAATCATGACTAAGTATTTTAAACTTTTTTTAATAAGTCGTGAATAAACGTAAGGGAATTTGTTATAGTCCTCCTTAATATTAATAGCTTTCGTCTGTAACTTAAGTTGACACATGTGGTTAAATGTTTGATGGACAACACGTACTTCCAATTTAATGCTAAGTAGGCCTTTTACAAGTAAGTGTATGGTACTCCCATGGATTTACAGGTGTCTCCAATATTTGCTGACATGGTTTTAGATGATTTAGAACATGAATGTTTTAGTAAATTTAGTTTCCAACCGTTATATTTTGGTAGATATATTAATGATGTCCTAGCTATTGTTTTTAAGAGCAAGGCACAAGAATTGTATGAAATCAATATTCATGATGAAAGACTTTATTTTACGTATGAGATTGAGGAAAATAACACACTTAGTTTTCTTGAGGTTGTATTACTAGACAAAAACGTGGTATAGTTAGTTACTGATTGGGATCATAAACGAACATTTTCGGTTAGATTTCTTAGTTTTCAATCGGACCATCCTATTTCACACAAGCGGGGTATGGTTTATTCACTTATTAATAAATTAATCCTGTTATCTCATCCTCGGTTCTATTTAAAAAAAATATTCAATTGATTTATATGTAAGCTACTTACTATTTAATAATCATCCTCGTATTTTTTTTTAATTTTCACATTAAGAAATGCTTTTATTTAAAATTAAATTCCAATTCTTCTAATATTTCTATCACTCATAAGGACACAAGAATTCCGGTTTCCCGTTTACCATATGTGAAAGGGTTCTATGAGAAAATGTCTAAGAAACTGGGTAAATATAACATCTCAACTGTTCCTTGTATTTCTAATATTTTGTCGAACTTTATTAAAAGGGGTAAATACAAGATTGAAACCCCTTCTTAATAATGGGGTGTATGACATATATTTAACGACTGTGAGGCCAAATATGTTGGTGAAACAAAGAGACAGTTGCACCAGTATAAGTGACTGCACGTACGTATGAGTGAGCTTGAAACAAAAGTAAAAAAACTTGGTGTACCTCCTACGGCTGTCATATTGGATCACATCAAGGTGTTTAATCATAGATTTGTTTTTGTAATTCCAAAGGTTTTAGACTATGAAAGTAATTTGTAACGACGTATTTCTGAGATGTTCCATATTAAGTTACAGAAGTATGCTATTAATATTAAGGAGGACACTAAAAATTTGGCATAAGTTTATACACGAGTTATTAAAAAAGTTTAAAATACTCAGTCATGACTAAGTTAATGATTGTAAACTTGGCAGGTCATTTTATAAAGTTTGATTTTATTTGGGTATTTTAACTGTAAATGTTTTTATTTCTGACACGTGAGTGATTGCAGTTGCGGAAGTAGTTAGGGGTTTACCATATTTTTGTTATAACTAAATATATAGGGTTGTAATTGTTATGTCAGTAATATTTAAAAACTTTAGCACCCAATTTAGTGGATTTTGTAATGCTTTATAATTATTAGAAATTTTATTGTAGCTTTGTTTATTTGTAAACTATTGTAATTAATACTGGTAATTGTATTTGTGTACTTCCTATTGTAGGCCTGATGACGGTAACTTAGCCGATATAGAAACGTTGCCTGTTTAAACACATAGTCGTACCTGACTCGCAAACCAACCACATTTATTTAAACAGAATATTTTATTAATAATTAATTATTTGAATAAGTAAGTGAAAACTATCAACTTATGGTGACGCGTTTCGAAACCGTCGTTATTGACGAAGCCTAACCTATTACTCGTTTCTGGAAATATTGAGGTTGAATAATACTAGCGCAATATGTGACTAGGCCACCCTCCTGATAACAGTAACGCCTTCGTCTTATTGAAACTTCCTCCACTTTGGCAAGTCCGTCTTGTCGGTAGAGGCCAATAACACTGTCTAGTGAAGTGCTCGAGCGCGTATGTGGGCGCGCGCTGCTTTTTTTAGTTTAATAAATAATAGAATGTTGTAGGCGATATTAATGCTTTTATTATTAAGAAACAGACAATATTAAGACAACTTTTAGGCAACACTAGAGAGGAGGTATTTTTTTCAAGCAGTCTATTCCAAATTTGGTCACAAGGTTTTTGGTCAGCTACTCCTCTGTTTGACATGGCGTGAACGGATTTACCTTTATCAAGGTTGTCAATACACAACTCTTGTATGATTCATTCTTTGGATAACTTTAAATCGTAATCTACCGTTGTCGACACACTTTCTGTCCTATGACTCACGTGGCCCAAGGCTGTCGTTGACGAAAATATACTCAAATTGACGTTGAAGAAATGCTCCGGCGGTCTTGTGAAGGACACTAGCCTGGAACAATAAACATGCGGAATTTTCCAAAAGGAATAAAATTAGTAACGGGTTTTATCGACGAAGGTTAACGTCAGAATTTGTCAGAAACAACTGGTGAGTAAAAAATATATGTAAGGGATGATAAGTGTTGTAAGCATAGAGGAAGGATGATGTCTGTTGCATTTTAATACAACCCCAGAAGTCTATTGGTTCCCAGAATTATGGTTCCTGGGAATCCCGAGTCAGAAATTTATTCCTGTCGAAGCCTTAATAATTTCATCGTTGCACAGCTCTATAATGAAGTCACAGGAAGTAGATTTTTAATTTAGGTACGAATAACTCAGGATGCAAATAGAGGTGGAATCGAAGCACGTGTATAAATCCCTCGGGATACTCGTAGTATCAGCGTGCAAAGTTGCCTATCTGAAATATCCTACTCCTGAAAAACTACTCCGTATCCAGATAATAAAGAGGTGACGTCCGTTGCAAAACTTTGTGATATAAAGAAGGAAGTGTAGATAGAATTAGTTACTATTACGGCAAGGACGTTATGATTCCCTGGTACTAATTTATCTTGTGAAAACTTCAGGAGAAACGTATTTCATCTTGTAGACATATTTCGTTTCTGAAACTTGGTCTAGACTTGGGACTTCATAGGTCATGATCGCCTTTTTATAGTTAGGTATTGAAGTCCTCCTGTTATGTAGATTTGTTACAAGCTCAGCTAACATGTGGAGGGTAGCTTATTAAGTATATTTAACCTGTATTTTGTTCGAGAGTTTATCGCTCCTTCTTTATAATTGTTAAGGGATAAAAATATTTAAAAGGATCGTAAATACGAACTCTAAAGATAAGCAATAAGCTTCTTTTCTTTAAATGGTAGAAGAAGACACGACGGGTGTAAACCTAGGACCAACTCATTTATTCTATGTTGCATTAAATCCCCAACGGATGACCACCTTGGATGTCTCTCAGAAAATTAGCAATAGTAGCTATAAGCTAATTACACTAAAGCCATTTCTTAGCTTAATAAATAGTAAACAAACTTAAAAACCATACTTTATTTAAAGAAATAATGGTTTTAATCAATACTGACATCTAAAATATCCTAGATGGCGACACTATTCAGTTTTTTAGTGTATGATCGATCCCCTATACGTTTTTTAGTTTTTATTATACTTTAAAAATCTTATATAAAATTTTGTTGCTCCAGATCGTATTTTAATGTTTATAAATGCATTTCAGAAATACATAAAATTTTTGATAAAAAACGGAAAATCCATTTTCCGTATTAAAAAAGTCGGGAGAAAAGTCAATTTCTGATTGATCCTTATTAACAAACACAATCCCACAAATAATAAATTACATCTGCTTACCAAATTTGCAAGCAGATCGAAATCGGACGTTTTGTTCCAAAGTTACCATGATTTTTGACAAGAAAGCTACCGTATCGTGTTATTAGTATATATTTGTGTACAAATTTGAACAAACATTCCTTTAATTTCAGAGACTATAAAACAAACGTTCATCTCAGCCTCCGGCTCACGTTTACCGCAATGGGATATTTTCCAATGGAAATTCAATAAAAGACCAAAGTAAAAGTAAAGGTTTTAAGAAAAATAAGTTTTTACCCAGTAGGTATTATAGCTAGCCATTTGTACGTAAGAACCATTATTGAAGCCCTTATTTTTGTGATTTTAAAAACATTTTTTACTTATTTTATCTTTTATAGTTTAAAAGATACAAAGGTTCTAGTACAACGCGTTCTTCGTGATGTGCCCCCTCTCCCCCCGGAATGTCGACCACGTGGAAGTTGGGTGACGACATACGTTTTTACAATTACCGAAGTGCCCAGAACAATGATCTGAAATAAAATTTCGATACGCTTTCAGTGAATGCTCACCCCCCTTTAGATCCCGTAGTACACGAATAAGGACAATAATATAGGCTTTAAAGAATATGACGTCATCCATTTAACCACTAATTGTCAATTTGTTGGAGCATTGGTTTTTATCACAACTCAATAAGCTGGAGCAACGCTAGATGACTCATAACCATGGGCATCTGCGGAAATCGTGGCGGATTCCATATCTATGACTCGTGCATTTTTGTGGGTTTTACTGTCTAATATTTTACAGCTTGCCGCCTAATAAGTCTCGACTGTATAATAAGCGTTTGACTAATGTTCTCTCAATTATGTTGAAATTTGGTCGAGAAATGTGTGTGCGTGTGTGTGTTTGTGTGTGTGTATGCGCGCGCGCGCGTGTGTGTGTGTGTGTGTGCGTGTGTTTATGTGTATATGTGTGTGTGTGTGTGTGTGTGTGTGTGTGTGTGTATGGTGTGGTAGTGTGTGTGTGTGTGTGTGTGTGTGTGTGTGTATGGTGTGGTACTGTGTGTGTGTGTGTGTCTGTGTGTCTGTGTGTGTGTGTGTGTGTGTGTGTGTGTATGTGTGTGTGTGTGTGTGTGTGTGTGTGTGTGTGTGTGTGTTGGCGCACGCGTGTATGAAGCGTATGTCCAAACGCTTTTGTGTATCGTAGAACAGAATTCATGTTTAGTACAAGATAAAGATTTATTTATTATGGTAGTTTTGTAACTAACCCGCTGCTTGGTTTTAGTGAATTTATTTCCTTGCTCTCAATGTATTAAATTCAATTTTGAATTAAAGAAGTAGTATGAAATTTAAAAAAAGTCAAGTCCTACTTAGGTCAACAAAGAAACAATTTATTTTGGGTACTTTTTATTAAATAATTACAATTAATATAAATATGCATATACTTATGACATAATCGAAATATTAAATGGCAAAATAGAGAGCGAAATTAATTAAATTTAATTGATGAATTAATGTTTGACAAGTATATTAAGTGTCATCCACTACAAGTTAAAAAACGTATTTGAACTTTAGTGATGAATAAAAAGTATTTTAATAACGATTGATAATTTGAACAAGATATATATATATATATATATATATATATATATATATATACATATACATACATATATATATATATATATATAGTATATAATATATATATATATATATATATATATATATATAAATACATACATACATGTATATATATATATATATATATATATATATATATATATATATATATAATATATGTATATATATATATATATATATATATATATATATCTTGTTCAAATTATATATATATATATACATATATATATATATATATATATATATATATATATATATATATATATATATATTTAACTTTTGAACACTGTTTTCTTGTATTCACTTATCACTTTCACTATATGTACTTAAACAAGAATCTTACTTGGTATTTATGAGAGTTAACTTTCAAAGATTGATAGTATCTCTATTGTCGAGCATCACTGACCGAGGGTTGTAGTGGACTCTAAAATTGTACAGTATATATTGGGAGAGTGTTATATATATATATATATATATATATATATATATATTCATAACTAGTAGTAGGAATAGAAAAAGATTAAGGTGGAATTTATGAATTTCAACTAAAAGTGTTATTTTATGAAGTTGCTTTCTCGTAACTAATTGTCCTCAGCCCATCTGCGCTCTGCTTGTCAGTCAATGCCCAGAAGTTTAAAGTTAACCTTAAAACCACTTTGGCCTAACATCTGTACCAGGCTATGCAGTTCCTGAAATCATTCAATCTGTAGTTAAAGAAGTCTTTAATCTATACGATCCCTAATTGTTTTTTTTTATAGGTAGATTCTAGAGCTTCACTTTGGAAGCTTCAGATGGATTAGCTAGATCTATGTATAACTGTATAAAATAACTGTGGCGTAATGATTAATTTAAATAAATGGAACCTCTATACCACAAATGACTTTTTCCTTTATTTCAAACTCTATGTACATTTCAATACAGCCTAACAGCAATCATCCTCAGAGGTAATTTACAATAAAAATAGATCTATGTACACAACTTCCATGTTAGCTCTGTTTAGCTTAGTGATAGCCTAAAACTGTGGTTCTCAAACATTCGGGCTCTGCGCCTTCTTTATGACACTGACGTGTTGGCACCCTCCCCCATTTTTATTAGGTCAAGAATTACTATCTGATTATGAAACTGAAGCTGACTAGGTTAATATCAGATAATTATATACAACTTTTAATATAATTTTTATATAATTTATAAATATATTCAACCCTTCAAGTAAAAATTAAGCAATCCTAGTGATATACTTAATTCTTGACTTGAGCTACGTAACATAGGCTAACATACTGTACAATTAAATAAATAAATAAATATAAATATATATATATATATATATATATATATATAGTTTTCTATACATGTATTATCTATTTTTCTCCATAAAATCTAGAAAAGGATATATAATAAATCAAAACTCTCACCAACGGTTCATAGATTTTATCCTTGTCCATATACATCGTAACTTAATAACAAGGGTCTATTAAGATTAAAGATTCTACAAAAAACAATGACATATTTCAGTAGGCACATGTCACGACAGTCTATCCGCTGGTGCACCTAATTAAGGACCCACAACTCCCCGTCTGTAGGCAGTTTCAGTACAATTATCTAAGCCCCGTGAAAACCTTCTACTGAGTTTGAGAACCTCTGGTCTACAAGTAGTTTCTTCTGGTTTCTCATATTCTCAAATAGTGGTGAATTTAAGTTTTTCATTATAATTGTATGATTTACCTATATTAATGCTTAAACAATGAAACAATCGTGGTTTTCCGCCCCTCACTGTCGATGTACTTCCTTGTCACAGGACAACGTAAAATTAAAGTGGGAAGGTGAAAAGTGTTTAAACCGATTGAATATAAAATAGTGTTCTACTACCAGGAGATTATTATTAAATATTTTACTCTTATTTTAATAAGTCTCGAAATTCATAGTCCCGATTTTTCGAACTCCCGTTAAATTCGAGTCTATTTTTATTTCACACTATTTTATCTATTAAAGAAAAATTCAAACTATTATTAACTGTTAGACAATTCTCGTTTGATGATATCCGTGCTTTATATCTTCACGCAAATGTTACGAGTCTAATCCAGCTAATGAATCAGGGTGTTCTAGAATGTACGGGAAAAATTAAATTTATGTAAGTACAGTAATCAATAAAGTTATGTACTTTGTTCATTCTTAGTTATAGTATTAGAGTTCATTGGAACTCCTGTTTTTTCTAATGCACAGGAGTCAATTCCCGTGTAATCCGAGTTTCCGTAAACCCGAGGAAGTTTCGGTCCCATCTACGTCGAATTATTGAGACTCTACTGTATTATGCTAAAGTTATACAGTTATTTTTCAGGATATATTTAACTTCTAATAATTGCACAGGGCATTGAATGTAAATCTTGTATCTAAATGCTCTGATATTTCGACTCGTACACGTTATCTAAACTCATCGCTAAAGCGTGTTGCAATGCTATTGTTGTGCACGATACGTCTATGGAACTGTTCAACCTGTCGAAACGATTATTTGTACCACATTGTAATTAATGGTTAAACAATTCAACATCGAAACCGACGGATTAACAGAGTCGTGGACTGAGTTTCACGGATCATGGAACAAGTAGGCCAGTTGAGATTACGAAGAGGTTGGGTTTAGAACAAAGTTGTCGTAAGGTTAGGTTGGTGTTCGGCTTTGTAAGAAATACGTTTTTTTTATCAAGTGAAAGTGATCATACCATTTACTCGGTGTTGTTATATATTCTCCATTTTGAGCCTTGTTAACAACATTTTTCTTTGAATCTAATTGTTACAGAAAAATTATTGTATTGCATAAGGAAGTTGTAAAATAAAGATTTGCCGTTGTAAAAGATTGGAAAGAATAGGAAAGACGTCGCGTTGTACAAATTGTAGTATTGATATATTGAGGGAATGACTAGTTAATTTGAATAACGACCGGTAAAGTATTAGTGATATAAATACAAGTTAGTAGGTCGCATTCCAATAGTAAACCTCCGGTAGGGCCTATATCCTTAGAAAAGTCAGACATGCTCAATCAGAATCAATGTTCTACTGTAGACTTTCGATTGAAGTGACCAACTTCACTCTGATTTAGATATCAGCTCTGTTAAGTATAATGCGTAACATGTAAATGTAAGGATAAGATATAGGTTACAGTGGAAGAGGAGGCACAACAGTCAAAAATAGGAAGTAATTGTGATAAAGAACTTATAACAGCCAGTAATTACAAATAACAGTAAAGGAGAATATGTAATAGTCTGTAATAAGGAGTAATAGAGTGAAGGAGCAGGAGTAACAGTAAAGAATAAGAAATAACAGTGAAGGAGAAAGTGTGACGATAAAGATTGAGTTGTAACTTGAAGGAAAAATGTACGTCAAGAATAGGAAGTATAATTGTGAAGAAGGAGCGACACTCAAGAATGAGAAATAACAATACGTGAGAAGGTATAACTGTCTGTAATAGGAGGTAACTGTATAGAGAAGAAGTAACAATAAATTGAAAAATAACAGTAAAGGAGAAGATGTAAGAGTAAAGAATGATAAATAAGAGTGAAGGGCAGGTGTAACAATCTAGAATGAGAAATAACAATGATAGAGAAAGTGTAACGATAAAAAATGACAAAGAACAGTAAAGAAGATTTAACAGAAAGAGGATATAACGAAAAGAAGATGTAATAGTAAAGAATGAGAAATAACAATAAAAGAGAAGACATAACTACCAATAATAAGTAATAACAGTGAAGGAGAAGATTTAACAATCAAGAATGAGAAATAATAGCGAAGGGGAATATATATGGCCAGCGTTCAGAATATTTGGTTTCTAATGCAGGAGCTTTGTGCAGCATCTTTCCTAACTGTAGTTAATATATCGTCATCAATTGAACTTCTCTGTTCCTGACCATCTACAGTAGCCATAACACACTCAATTTTCATGGCCAATCTCGGATAACTCCACTGGTTACGTAATATATTCCGATAGTTTTCACTTAATAAGCCTTAAACATTACCCTTTTAGAAAGGAGATGGTGTAGGACTTGCAGAAGATAGAAAAACATAAAGCGTGCTGGGACTTGAGCAGACTTGGAGCAGAATTAACATGTGTAACCAATGACGACCATATCAGCTAATCAGTCCTTATACTATCTGGAAGCATGAAAGTAACTGACCTATAGGTAACATTTTATAAGCTGGCACATGGCGAGAGGACGAGGGGAGAGTGGAGGTGCTCGCAGGTCATTTTTAAAAACATTGACCCTTGGACTTCCACTAACTCATAGGATTGACTCATTATTTTGTTATAGGTCAAATTTTATAAGGTGACATTTGGCTCATAGGTAGAAATTGTGAATTTGTCGTCTACAAAACATCAGGCACTGTCGTCATCCCTCATCGGGGGCATGAATCGCGGCCTACCCGTCCCAACCCTTAGACAATCCTATTAGCACACTTCCGTGAACGACCAATTCTTTTTTGTTGTTATTTTTACTATACATTAAACAGTATTAATAAGTAACAAAATAATTAGTCAAACATATGAGTCACCGGAAGTTCAGGGGTCGATGATTTTGAAAATAACCTGCAAGTACCTCCACCCTCCCCTCGTTCTCGTTCTGTTACTAAGGCCCGCAGCTCCCAAGTGCCAGCTTATAAAATTTTACCTATACTTATTAATACTTGTTAATGTATATTAAAAATAACAACAAATGAAAATAGGGGATTCACGGAAGCGTGCTAATAGGATTGTCTAAGGGTTGGGACGGGTAGGCCGCGATTTATGCCCCCGATGAGGGATGACGACAGTGCCTGATATTTTGTAGACGACAAATACACAATTCCTACCTAAGAACCTAGTGCCAGCTTATAAAAGTTTACCTATACCTCCCTTTTTTATGAACTTGTTGCTCCTTTCCTCTCCTTCTAAAAGCAGATGCAGTTCCACCAATGTATTCTGAGATATATAATATTCACCGTTCAATATGACTTATAATACGTTACTCATATAATAAGCTATCATCGATATTAGTGACCTTTCTCAAGGTCAAAACGTCAACACTATGACATCCGTTCGTTTTATCAAAGGATTACTTTCCCTGCAGGAATGCCAGCACTGTGTCTACATGCCGAGCTGTCACCAAGACAATGAATTCAGTAAGATTTAACTACGTACCTGGTTTTCAAAGCGTCCAACGCTGTTAAAGGTATATAAAAGACAAAGCCCATTTTGTTCTGAACAGTCATTTAATCGAATAACAAAGGGCATACGGGGAACAAAGGTTTTTAATTGCTTTTATAGGACGTTTTTAATGTTGAACACGTATTTCCTATTTCAAAAATTAATTCTAAGTTAAAAAATTCGAAAACTTTAGATGTTTTGAGTTTTATGTATGTTTAAGACAGAACAAAATGTTTTCGATTAATTCTAATGTTTCCTAGCGACGCATTTTTCACTGCTTGCGCGACGAGTTACGCTCAGTGTGTTGACACTACTCCGCCTGCATATTTTTAATTGATCTATTTTTCTAGCGAGCGAAACACGTCATACGCTGACGCAATAAGCGTAACGCGTTTGCCCGACTGCTCTGAGAGGAGTCTATTGCGTATTGTTAACTGTTCTTGTGCGAGGTTTTGCACGGCATTTCTATAGAACTTTAGCTTTATTACAGGAGTAGTGTTTGACTGTCGCATGAGGTGAGTGCAAGAACCTGTGAAAGAGTGTGAGAGATCACTATGAGAGAGGGGAAAGAAGAAAACGTTTCAACAGGAACTGCTGCTTAAAAGAAAAGAGCTATTTACTGGGAACGGTTGAAATTGTTACATGTAGTGGAAGATGACGGGTTATGTAAATAAAGTAGTATTTCATTGTTAAAGGATCAAGGATTGTTAAAGGCAGATTTTGTGTGTTACATATTGAGGTTTTTTTATATAAATTAGTACTTTTAATATCACTTCGCAAAAAACCACTACTTACTGATATTTTTCAGCAGGTCAGTGCATTGTTCAATGCTGTGAGTCACGGACAAGACTGTTGCTCAGATGTGTTGTATTGGTGTATTATTGTAGTAGTTGTAAATTAACTGTTCAAATATAGAATTCGAATGTGAGGGTGTTTTGTCGTTTAGAATGTGTTGTGGATAGCTTTTGTTTGCTCATCTCGTAGTTTTCTGTTTTAGTGTTTAGTTTGTTGCTTTTTATGTAGTGAAGGATTTTTAGATTAGTGTATATATTTTTGTACGTGGGTAGTGTGTTTTGTATATGTATGGCGAAGTTTGATTTGGGTTGTGTGTTTTTATGTCTTTTATGTGTTCTTTGTACCGTGTGATGAGGTTTCTCCTTGTTTAAAGTTGGAACAGTCGTGTTCTGTTGTGTTTTTGTTCTGCGTAGGTGTTTATTAGTTGTGTTGGATGTTTTAAAAGCTACTTTTTATATAAGTTTGTGTAAAGAGGGAGATATTTAACGGTCCCATTCAAGGTAGCGTCCCAGAACGTCTGTTTTTTTCACCAATTGAGTCTACTCATCCTGAGGGAATTAATATCTAGGGTCAAACCAATGGCAGTAATGGGTGTTGAAGATCTGATATTTGCTTCCTTAAATAAAGTGTGGTCCAAGTGTAATAATTGAAACAACCGAAACATCTGTGACGGAAAGTGAACCTAACGGCAAATACCTCCGTGTCGCTGTAGAATGTAATATCGGCAGTGTTAAATGTTATTCTAGTTTCAGACAATAACGGCATTAGAAAGTGTTATGTAACCGTGTAGACCGGCCTTGACAAGCTCACGTTATAAGACCGGATTACACTATACACCAACACGTGTAACTGCATACAGTTATTGGGTTATATTACTGTATTGGATGACTTTGATGAAATGGATATCTTGAGTCGTCTGTATGTAGCACAGCTGAAGAAAGAAATGGCATTCTTTTTCTACAGGTGGCATCAAACACTGGATAAAACATGGTAAAAAAATGTTTAAAGGTTTTATCGCTCATTCGTAATTTTCTGTTCTGTTCTAATATTTATCAGAATAGAAATTATTTTTATCAGCGATAAAAGAGGTTTTGCTTGAGCTGTGAAGCGGAAGTTGAAGATGGCAACGCCAGAACGTAATGAAAGAAGTTATTGTATTGCCTTGTGGGTAAAAAAACATTTTTGGCGTTGCTGGTACCTGGGTGGGGGGGATTTGATCTGAAGGCGAATAATAAAATGACAAATATAGTATTTTTTTTACAAATATAGGTTAAGGAGCAGACACACTGAACTTGAGTAAAGACACCGAAGAAAGTCTATGGAATTCATTAACTTGCTTGCGGGAAGAAGCGAGTGGTTCATTAAATACAGATTTTTTTAGAAAAATTACTTAATTTTTATAAACGTATTTAATTAGATTTTTCTATGTAAGCAGAAACTGAAAAGAGTTAGTTATGATTATTAAATACTTTCCAACAGCTTCTGCGTTATGTGTGCCCTGCCAGGCGCCACGTAATTACCAGCTACTTAAAGAACTGGCAATCGTTCCGCTCTTCATGCGTCTGATGCAGTCTCTGACGCCACTCAAATCTTGTATCATAAGTGCATTGCATTTTATTATCTGAAATGCGTCTCCTACCGATTCACTTTGCTTTTCGCTTTGTCTGTTTCCCATTTATGCTATCCTCTTTAGCATTCAACATTACTGTAGTGAACTTTAGTTTCTTCGTCCTCTTTATTTTTTTTATCTTCCATTGTTCAACACTTTATTTATCAAGGTTAATTCTTTTCCAAACACACTCGTAAAATTTGTAAACTCTTTTGTTATTAATTTTCGCGTAATGTTCTTCTTGCTGCACTACGAGCTATATTCAGCGTTTATTTGCGTTTACTTGCACTCTCTAGCTACAGTGCGAGAACCAAAACCAAACTCGGGTCCAAGACTCTTTTCAAGGACTCACTTCAATTCTGTAGTTTCTTCTGTTCACTTTCGTCACGTAATTTCTGTATTTAGTCTTGTATATAGTCTTCATATATTTTTTTGTTTTTGAAGTTGCCTATATAACTGTATTTCCTCTTTTGAAATAATTCCCAGGAATTCTCGTTCGTCTTTTACTTTGCTCATGCTGACTTCTCTGTATATTCTCTTGATAAGACAGTGTTCGTTCATTATGATTATGTACCGTAGAATTTCATGGACATTGATCGACTCCGTATTTTCGTACAGTCCTTTTTGGGTCGTTTTATTCAAACTATGTCTCTGAGACATGCGCAGTACGTTTCTCTAAACATTTATCTTTATTCATTTGCAAATACAATACAAGTATAATGTATTTAATATAACGTAACATATGGCAAAGTAATGGTTTCTATATTGTAAAACAGGTGCCCTAGTTTTAGTAGCGGTCTCCTCAACCAATGATGTTTGGATATCATTTGCAATGACGTTTTATGCTTTATAGTGCAACTAAACAGTTATCTTGCCAAAAGTCAGGCAGTATTGGTAGTTTTTTATGTGATAGGGATTCAATTAGGGTCGCTAATTTTCAACCGCATCTGTTCGTTCCCCTAAAAAACAACGCAATTTTTGTCCTTTTTTAATTTTTTCATGGTCGTGCACATAGTGACTATAGTGAATCTATAATGTTTTAAAAAGTAAATTTTTTATATTTCAAAAAGTAACCCTAAAGTTACTCGAGCTTAAAGTTTAACGATTCCGCCGCTCAAAATTTGAGAAACGTTTCTAATTTTTTTAAAAGTATTAGTTGCTAGGAGGTTTTACCATTTTTCACTATGAAGAAATCGGTTTTTCGAAAAATTGAGGAGAAATAACTTTCAAAAACACTAATATCTCTTTGTTTCCCGACCAAAATAGTCATTTTATCTTTTAGTTTCTGAGATACGAGGTTGTTCAGGATAATTTCACAAATGACATGCAGATCATTAAACTTTTATATAATTGAAAACAATATTTAGAAGTTTAAACACTAAATATGTCTATAGGTAATGGATTTTTTTAAATGACCGGTTGTATTACAATTTAACGTCTTCAACAATAAAAAATGTATCCAAAAACATTTTGACACAATTCAAAACCCTATAATAGCTAGAATAGCATGAAAACAACCAAAAACCTCCATTGCAATAACTTTAAAGTTAGTAATTAGATACAAACTGTATGGCAGCATTATCTTCCACCACGAGTTTGCCAAGAACGATGATATGCAGGGACGTAGGTCTCATTGGAGTAATGTTGGAGGGACTAAGGTCTCCTTGGAGTAATGTTGCATGGTCGTAGGTCTCATTGGAGTACTGTTGCAGGCACTTAGGTATCATTGCAGTAATGTTGGAGGGACTAAGGTCTCATTAGAGTAATGTTGCATGGTCGTAGGTCTCATTGGAGTAATGTTGCAGGCACTTAGGTATCATTGCAGTAATGTTGGAGGGACTAAGGTCTCCTTGGAGTAATGTTGCATGGTCGTAGGTCTCATTGGAGTAATGTTGCAGGCACTTAGGTATCATTGCAGTAATGTTGGAGGGACTAAGGTCTCATTAGAGTAATGTTGCAGACACTTAGGTATCATTGCAGTAATATTGGAGAGACAAAGGTCTCATTGGAGTAATGTTGCATGGTCGTAGGTCTCATTGGAGTAATGTTGCAGGCACTTAGGTATCATTGCAGTAATATTGGAGAGACAAAGGTCTCATTGGAGTAATGTTGCAGGCACTTAGGTATCATTGCAGTAATATTGGAGAGACAAAGGTCTCATTGGAGTAATGTTGCATGGTCGTAGGTCTCATTGGAGTAATGTTGCAGGCATTTAGGTATCATTGCAGTAATATTGGAGAGACAAAGGTCTCATTGGAGTAATGTTGCATGGTCGTAGGTCTCATTGGAGTAATGTTGCAGACACTTAGGTATCATTGCAGTAATATTGGAGAGACAAAGGTCTCATTGGAGTAATGTTGCATGGTCGTAGGTCTCATTGGAGTAATGTTGCAGGCACTTAGGTATCATTGCAGTAATGTTGGAGGGACTAAGGTCTCATTAGAGTAATGTTGCAGACACTTAGGTATCATTGCAGTAATATTGGAGAGACAAAGGTCTCATTGGAGTAATGTTGCAGACACTTAAGTATCATTGCAGTAATGTTGGAGGGACTAAGGTCCCATTGGAGTAAAGTTACAGGCACTTAGGTATCATACTAAGGTCTCGTTACAGCAATGTTGGAGAGACGTAGGTCCCATTGGAATAATGTTGCAGGGACTAAGGTCTCATTGGAACAATGTTGCAAGGACTAAGGCCTCGCTGGAGTAATGTTGCAGTGACTAAGGTCTCGTGGAGTAATGTTTCAGGGACTAAGGTCTCATTGGAGTAATGTTGCGTGGACGTAGGTATCATTGGAATAATGTTGCAGGGACGAAGGTCTCATTGGAGAAATGTTGCAGGGAATAAAGTCTTATTGGAGTAATGTTGCAGGGACTGAGGTCTCATTTAAGTAATGTTTCTGGGACTAAGGACTCATTGGAGTAATGTTGTAAGGACTAAAGTCTCATTGGAGTAATGGTACAGGGACTAAGGTCTCAATGGAGTAATGTTGCTGGGACTAAGGTCTCATTGGAGTAATGTTGCAGTGACATAGGTCTTATTGAAGTAATGTTGCAGGGACTAAGGTCTTATTTGAGTAATGTTGCAGGGACTAAGGGCTCATTGCAGTAATACGGAAACTGTAAAGCTGACAAAAGGTCAATGAGAAGCTTTGAGATAGTAATACAAATATGAGAGAAATAGTAGTGATAATGAGAGGAAAGAACAAAGTCGAAATGCAGAAATAAACTGATGGAACATTGCAGTGGACTACTGTTTACATTTATCGAGTCAGCGACGCTACGTTTGAGGATAAATATTTGAAAACATCGTTCCAAACTTCGGGGGCGATATAAACCTTAGAAATTTTAAGAAATTTCCTGCTGTTCTAAAATTGTTCTTATAATGCATTTATACGGTATCTGCCATTTTTTATTCAAGAATGTGACCGCTGATAGGCTGCCACTGACAGGCGTGATATCAGCTCTAAGTAAAGGCAGTGATTGTAGCGTAATGTAGATAATCACGTGACACTTACCGACTATTACACGTGAGGAAAACCATAAGGTCACACTTTTCTGTAACTTCCTGCCCCAAGCACAAATTGATAACGGCGATTCTACTGATTATTAGTTCAATAATGACATCCTTCCATTTTCCTTTTTCAGTTTAATTTGTGAAAAAGCGGAGTAATGGACCGTCAAATAAATTATGTCGGTGAAATCACGAATCTGTAAGAAGCAATTTTCAGTTCGGGTCTATGATTGATTTCCAAATTACGGTGAGCGAATCTGTAAGAAGCAGCTCCCAGTTTGGGTCTATGCCTGATGTTAAGTTATAGAGAGCGAATCTGTGAGAAACAGCTCCTAGTTCCCTGTTCGAGTCTATTCCTGAATTCAAGTTATGGAGAGAGAATCTGTGAGAAGCAGTTCCTAGTTACCTGTTCGGTTTTATGCCTGATGTCAAGTTATTAATCAGCAGTTCAATCTGTGAGAAGCAGTTCCTAGTTGCCTAATCGAGTCAATGTCTGATGTCAAGTTATGGAGAGCAAATCTGTGAGAAGCAGTTCCTAGTTCCCTAATCGGGTCGATGCCTGATGTCAAGTAATGGAGAGAGAATCTGTGAGAAGCAGATCCCAGATCCCTGTTCGGGTCTTTGCCTGCTGTCAAATTTTAAAGAGCCAATCTGTAAGAAGCAGCTCCTAGTTTTCTGTTTGGGTCTATGCCAAATTATGGTAAGCGAAACCCAAAGAAGCAGCTCTCAACTCCCTGTTTTGCTATATCTGAAGTACAGGTTTGCTAAGTGAAACACTAAGAAGTAGCTCTCAGTTTCTTTTTTTTTTTTTGGTCTGTGCCGGATACCCAAGTTATGGTGTGCGAAACTCTACAAATCAGCTGCCGGTTCCTCGTTCTAGCATGAGACAATGCTCGATTTAAACTGTCGGCAGTGTTATGTCGGCCATAGAAGTCTCCAATGATCTTAGTAAATGTCAGCACATACAGCACTTCGTAACCGAGTGCATTTTAAGGCATATCAGCTGGAGGAATTGGCTAAGGCGAATGTTACAGCACGGCATATTTACAAGTAAGGTTTTTGAACTACATAGGCAAGGTTCTTAAAAAATCCTACTTTAACGAATTAAACAACATGGTTACACACTACATAATAAAAGTACAGTAGCTATTTGCTGTTACAAATTAAATAGTAACAGTGTAACATCATAGTAATGCTATTATCTAATTGTTGTTCTACCTTCTTGTTGTTTTTAAATATTAATACTGTTTAGTAATAGCATCAGTTGACTGAGTGTGGTTGGGCACCAATGCCAATATCATATTAATTCTGACAGACCTAACAACAAGCTTATGCTTAAATTTCTTCAATTAACTGTGGTAAATGAGATATAGCGAATTAATAAAATTCACAAATAATATGATGACTTTTTATTAACTACTTTCTAAATTAAACTAACCTCCCTTTTAGATTTTTAAGATGAGTTGACAAGATAGATCTTAAATAATACCCACAATTTAGAATAAGTTTTCAATTGTTGCGGTGTTTCCGGTGGTCGTTTAACGTGCTCCTTATCTTCTCGCTTGTTGTAATCTTTAGTGCCGAGGGTGTGTACCTTATTCTTCACCTCTTCCTTCTTCTTAACCGCTTGTTTTATAACCTAGAACAATTACCACATTCTGCATACTTCGAAAACACTATATTCGTTAATTATGAGCAAAATAACACTTAAAAAACAAACACAAAATAAATGTCTTGTATTTTGTTTACTCTCTCACACGACAATGATAACCTTATTGGTTTATCGCAAAAAATACCTTTTCCCTAAATTTTAATATTTAAGGTCTGACTGCTATTAGTTTTACAATGTCCATAACTATGAAGTTATATCAAACACGACTGGTATCTTCAACTATTTTACTATAAATGCAGCATTTTAGACTAAATTTCGAGATGCCTTCCGCAAGTGCCTCTTACGTTTCATTTTAAATTGTCAACCAATGAACAACAGTTTTGCATTTCCTTTACCAATAGGAGCCTTACAGGGCTTAAAGTATAACACTCCCCCAGTCCTACTATAAAAATTTAACATATTGTTTGCAACACGCATACATCGGGCGTCATTGCCCTTATTTAGGGAATCCTAATAAGGCCGTCTCCCTTAAAGGCTTTGTTTAAGTACTGGTTTATTTACGAGATAAATATAACCTTTGAAATATTTTGTTAATTGTACTGCTGTAGAGGACTCATGGCATGCAGTGAATAGCGGTTACTTTATATCACAACATTCTATTGGCAAAGTACCACGCCAAAGTATTTTGGCTTCATACCAAACATTTGGCCGCTCTTCAGGAGACAAAGCGGTCGTGTGGATAGACTACAATGCTTGATTATCAGTTGTTACCAATCTGTAACGTCACTGCCGTCACAAGATTTAATAAAACGGCAAATCATCGATATTAATTTTAATTAGCACAATTAAATGACATAAAATCCTCGGAAGGACCGTGGAGAATGCGTTCAAACAAACATACGAATTACTAACAAATATAAAAAGGAACATTAAATAAATCGTTTACCTGTTATGAGTCGATACAATGACAGTGTTATTTCTCACTGGCTCACTCGGGCAGCTAGTATTCCGCGGATGCAGATGCGTTCTCTCTCGACTCACTAGTCTCAGTCTCTAGAGGTGTAATAGAGATAGCAGTACATAAGGTGTAATAAGTGATAGCATACCTTTTCGAATCTCGGGGCAAAGTAAATATAATTTCATAAATATTTTTAGAAAAATAAGCAATACAGGTACATTCAATCCATCCGCGATTGGCACTGTGGCCAGGAGTCTTTCTATTGGATGTTGCAATCACTGGTATTAGGCTTATATCACCGTGTCCTGATTTAAGTAGACCAGACACCATCTAAAGCAGGAACTATACAAGTCGGAGGCCCTCGAGGCTTCTTTATTAGGCACAAGTTCAGAGATATGTTGGTGGATTCTCTTCAATGATATACTTACAGCCCCAGAGAAACTAGTGGACCTAGTTACGGGTGCCACTATTTGTACACAACAACCTTCTAGGCTCCCTCAACACAGTAGAATCCTTCCAGTCACTGGAGATTGAAAGAGAACTTCTCCAGGACCAACTCACTGCTACTTTCTCAAAGCAAAACACAAGATTCAATTTCTAGATGATGGAATTTACTGGGGCCCCTGGCCCGGAATTCTCACATATACCATACTATAAAGTAAAAACAATTTACTCCTACAGGTATACACAATGTTTAACAAGATAAGGCCTTTATCATTAAGGGTGGCCAATACAATTTACATGATACGCTATACAGTATATTCATAGTACACATTTCGGGCCTGTGATCTTACAGGCAACTTCAGCTATTTTAATTGAAAATTCTCTGAATAATCATGTAGGCATCCAGATGTGTGATTAACGAGTTTTGTACACCTACTAGAAAGTGTATTTTACAAAACAGCACAACAATAAGCAAGGCACCTAACACTTAGGTTTTACAAATAGGCACACTCACGCACAATAGCAACACTCACTTCCACACTCGGTCAAATTTTATAATCTGGTATTTGGCTCTAGGTAGAAATTGTGTATTCGTCATCTATAAAACATTAGGCACTGTCGTCATCTTTATCGGGGCCATAAATAGCGGCCTACCCGTCCCAACCCTTAGACAATCCTATTAACATGCTTCCGTAAACGGTCTATTTTCATTTATTGTTATTTTTACTATACCATAAAAAGTATTAATAAGTAACAAAATAATGAGTCGACCCTATGATTCAGCGGAAGTCCAAAGTCGATGTTTTTTCTAAAATGACCTGTGATCATCTCCAACCTCCCTTTGTCCTTGGCCTCTCGCCAAGCCCCGCAGCACCCAAGTTCATCCTTATAAAATTTTACCTATAGTAACATATATACAGTATGGTATATCCGCTCCCACATTTAAGTCAATGACTCTTATTAAGTAACTGCTTTAAAATTCTGTTTCAGCTGATGTATGATATATAACACGTGACAATGGAAATCCCGCACACCTGCAAAACTACAAGAAGCTACTAGTCTCAGAGGAAGCTCGAAAATGAGAACACGTAATTAATAGTTCTCGAAAGTCGACTCGCATATATACAAAGTAAGATTCTTGTTTAAGTACATTAAAGTGTAAGAAATAAGTGAATACAAGAAAACAATGTTGCAAAGTTAAAATATATACGAATATATATAATTATAACATACTTCTGTTTCTAAAGATTGTTCTAAAGGATATTTTAACTCGAATCAGATTATTACTCAGCTACTTGCTTTTTACATAACTGATTTACAGCTTAGTTCAAAGTTGTAGCAATAATAAGTTGCAGTTATAAATTAGTTGGGCCTAGATAGTCAACAAAACTCTTATAGTTATTATTTTAACTAATAAACCATCTTATAAAAACGTCTTTAATTATCTTAAGGCGTGTGTAGGTTAGTGCACCTGGTATGATAGAAGATATACTTAATGACTTATACTTATATACGTATTACAATGAAAATAATGGAAAGAACCCAACACCACAAAAATAATAAAAAACAACAAATAAAACAAGTTACTTAAGATTAAACCCTATCATCATCATCATCAGAGGGTCTTATTACAAAATTACAATCTAGCAAACAAGAAGTTACAACATCACTCTAGTTTGTAATTTCTTGCTTATTAGATTGTAATTTTGTAATAAGACCCTTTGATGATGATGACATGGTCATCGAAATGTACATAAGGGTTTAATCTTAATTAACTCGTTTTATTTGTTATTTTATATTATTTTTGTGGTATTGGATTTCTTTCTATTATTTTCATTTTAATATATTGTACCACTGTGCTCTTGAAATTGTATATTAGGTACATATTATTTCTTTAACAAATTTTTGAAAGAATATATAACAATTTCAATATTTTTAACTTGGTTGGTTTATGTGCTTTACTTTAAAGTGTTGGCTTTGAATGAAATCTAGATGTATACTTATACTATAAGTAATTATTCGAGTAGAGCGTTAACTTCGTAAATGAAACGATTGCTTCGAAACGCGTCAGCAAGTAAGTTCAAAATTACTCACTTAGTTATGCAATAATTACTTATAAATTAATCAGGGGATTCGAGATAATTACAAAAAGCAACTTCAATACTTATAGTTGATGATTTTCTTCTTTTGCTTTGGTTTCTTGCTCCACTTACACTAGACCCCCCCTCCCCCACTTACTGAATATCTACCTCACGTAAGATCATTTCCCTATTCCCTCCAACGCTTTTATAACGTAACTAATTTTTACTATCCTTAGATAATTTTCTCTATTTTAGGTGCGAAATTAAAGTTTTTCATTTTACTTAGTGAATTTATCCTTTTACTTTAATTGAGAACTTGTTGCCAAAATGTTCGTCTCCCTTCCTCGAATTCTGGATTTTGACGAACTCCTTTTCTGTTTCCCTTCGATAGTTTCCGTACGGGTTTCATCCAATCTTCAATTTCATGGGCTACATGATATATATATATATATATATATATATATATATATATATATATATATATATATATATATATATATATATTAAAACAACATAGGTTATTCAAATACAAGAATATTTATTAATTTATATTCAAAGCTTTTCGTTGGTAAACAGTACCAACATCATCAGGAATGAAAATTACAATAATGATGATATAATAATAATAATAATAATTATTATTGTAATTTTCATTCCTGATGATGTTGGTACTGTTTACCAACGAAAAGCTTTGAATATAAATTAATAAATATTCTTGTATTTGAATAACCTATGTTGTTTTAAATTATTAAACAAGAAAACGTATTATATATATATATATATATATATATATATATATATATATATATATATATATATATATAACTCATATTTATTCCAAGTACCAAATATCTTACTTGTTTTTCTCAGTTGTATAAAACATTATAATTTTTTTATTTCTGCAGAAAACTTACTCTTTTGTATTAGTTAAGCGATTAACATCGAACTTAAAGAAATAGAAAAATATTTAAAAAAATCTATATTAGTAGTGTTTATATTAGTATAATATGTTCATATTTATACAGTATATTTTATATGACAGAGTTTTTTAAAAATATTTAGCAATTTGTAAGACTGTACTGTGGTGCTATCTTGCGGCAAACGCTCAGAAGTAATCTTCACAGTGCCTCTAGCGTTGACGAGTCCCTACAAGGCGAAAGATCTGCGACATCACCAGTTATTACAATTTTAGAATTTTTCATACTGTCATTTTTAATTTTCTCACTTAATGTAATTATTTCAAACGTATCTAACGAGTTTGAAATATAACTGTTTTAAAAGACTGGTAATTTAGCCACAAAGTTATATATATATTGAGTAATGATCTGCCTGTAAAGATCTGATAGCATTATTTTCTTAATGGCGTTAGGGCGGCCACAACGCCCACTAGTTGGCCAATAAACCCACCTGCGATATTTTTCTCTATTATTCATTTTACTCTTTTTGCGAACAATGGTCAATATTAAGTTAATTAGAGCTTAGCTAGTGAGAACAATTCACAACGGTAAAGATTAAAACAGTTTACTCTAAATTTCACTTCATATTAGATTATTAAAACAGACTAATTTTTTCTACAGTGACGCCTTCACCAGAGCTTGGCTCCTACTCACTGGCCAAGTAGTAGCCAAGCACTGATGAAGACGACATCGTTGTCGAAACTATTCTGTTTGTTTTAATAAACTAGTGTGTTTGTTTTATTAAACTAATGTATAGCGAGAATTAGAGTAAAACTTTTTATTCCTATTTTTGAGTAAATATAGTTTACTACTGCTATTTTATTATATTGTCATTACGCCCTACCTCCTGGGTGCTTAGTGACCACTTGATTACTTTTTGTAAAACTCATTTTTCAGGCTATTCCCTTTTTCAAAACACGATATTTTTCTCAGACGCACTACTCTGGCTATTGTGTATTTTAATTAATTTTAAGTACACAAGTAGATTAAAAATCAGTTTTAAAATTCAAATAACTTTAAACTGGCATTATATCCTTCCTTCCCCCAGGCTATATACACAAATAGTTTTTCGTTTGAAAAAATAATTACAGAAGGCAATAAGATGAAAAGCGTGTAGTTGTAATATTCTACTCACTACTCGAAATGGATGCCGGAACCACTGAGTAAACAACTCTCTGAGTATAACCTTGGATTTTCCCATCTCTCTGTGTATTTTTGTTACCACCTCAATTCTACAGGAATAATAAACAGCTTTAACGTGAAGACAAAAATAAATGAAGATTTATTCACATTTAACCTATAAGAATCTAAGTCAATAGGTATTATAATAATACATGTAATAAACATATTGATATTTATTTATGTAGATAAATATATATTATGTTATTGAATTCGTTAAAATTAAGGCTTAAAATTACCGTTGTCATTGTGTTTTGTAAAAGCAAACATATTGTGTGTGTGTGTGTGTGTGTTGTGTGTGTGTGTGTGTGTGTGTGTGTGCGTCCATGTGTGTTGTGTGTGTGTTTGTGTGTGCGCTTGCTTGCTTGTTTGCGTGCGTCTACTACATCAGACAGCCACTATTATCTCATCCAAATTAGGAAGCGACCTCACACCTCCACGCGCACACACTTACACGCGCTGAGCTGCCTACCTTCCGCCGATCGTTTTCAATGAGTCACATTAGTATTAGTGTAAACTAGGCTTTGGTTTACAAAACTAAATGTTTTTAAACTGTTAATAATATAGTATTAAAATATTAAACTATTAATATATATTATTATTTTTCTGAAATATTTTAAATTTATTAGCTATATTACAAGAAAAGATATCACCATATTTAATATATATATATATATATATATATATATATATATATATATATATATATATTTATTTATATATATGTACATTAACACAAGGACGTTTTACTGTAAGTTTCGGACATAAAAGAATCGTTATGTGTACATAACTGAAGCAGTTCCGGATGAGTAGAGCTAAATGAATAAAATGTGCTAAGAATAGAATAAGGCAATTTAGAGCGAATGGAATAAGTCTGGAACGTAAATCACCACAAATACGGTACGCCAACTTAAACTACAAAAGAAAATATATGGATTAAATAAATCAATATATTTTCTGTACACGGATATAGCTATTTTCCATTTCAAAGTAATCACACAAAACTAAAAGAACGACATGGTTATTTAAATAAAACTCGTTTTTAAAAGGACTAAACTATAAAATAATTTTTGGAACATCCATTTTGGTATATAAGGCCATTCAGATTCAAATGCTCACACAGATTGTTCTTACTTTGATATTTGGTGAATATTAATACATTTTTGTAGGTATGAAAATACTTAAGTACAGAGTTTAAATAAAAACACTGGATAATTCTTACAGTTATCTACGCACTGCTATTCTTGTTTTGAATTTGAAAAATATTTTGTTTATCTAATTGAATATATAATTAAAATTCCTCTTACATCAAATTATCTGTACGTGCATATGAATTTATACAGCCTAATATAACTGTCGTTAATGTGTTTGAAATTAATACGAAATATATTAGAAAACCATCATACTTGAAGTACTTGAAAAATAAATATAAGCCAAATTCAACTTTATAATCGGTCAGTGGGTTTGACTAGCATTTCTTTCAAAACAAGAATTTACTATTATTATTCTACTATCCTCAACTTTTAGGTTGTGATAGTTACACTGGAATTTCTCTTTAAAGTTAAAAATTAGATGAAGTATAATAGAATTCTCCTCAGCTGTTTAGGTACAGCACCTAGGCCGTATCTTTGGCTTGACGGTAACGTGCGGTCACGTATGTTAAACTTATCTGCTCCAAATAAAGCACACAACCTTTCAAGGCCGCGACAAAAAAAAATCTGTGTTTCTGTTTGCTCAGCGCATTCCACCGCTATCAGCACGGCAAGGTCGCTAACATGCTCTCGCAACGAACACATTAATCAAGATTTGTCAAGAGAAGCTAATGATGTAAATGCAACCAGCTCACTCTGGCGAGAGTTCGGCGAAGGTGGGATGATTTTCCACCAATTCTAAACTTCTTCCGAGTGATCTGTGTTTAAAATATTGGTAAATGTTTACCGTTACTCGACCATCTTTAATTTATTCGTTCTTACATTTTAATTCAAAAATACATTGTAAACCTAGAATAAAGTGGCTTTAAATGTCGCAAAGTACAAAGTGCTTCAAATTTAAAATCGAACATAATCTGAATGCACAAGCGCAAATCAAATAGTATGAACTGAATGTTTCTCCACAAAAACAGAAATATTTTATACTACATTCGATTATTACATAGGCCTATCTATTTCACAAACTAGACTCTAAAAACACGATTAATGGGTTTAGTTATAAAAACATTATTATGTCTAGCATCTTCGTAGGTTACATAACCTAATAATACGTTGCTACGTATTGTCAGTTGATCCACAAACGGAATTATAATGCTTTAGTGCGCCAAATTCTTGGTTTGTATTATTTGTTTAAACTTAACTTGTCGTAATAGATAGTTTCTAGGTATATTTTAATATATCTTTATAGTAATGTTGTGGGAAGCTACGTGCACACTAAGGCGGCACGGCACAGACTGGCGGCCGTCACGGCAATTAAAAAAAAATATTAACACTGCTTATTTAGTGACCAGGCTATTAACGCACGGCTCGGCATCGCCCGGTCTGGCTTTGGTGTGAAACCAACCTTAATATCCTACAATCTAATGTGAATGCGCTCACTTGGCCGGTACTGCCGGCCGGGCAGAGTCTCTGCACCTTCTGCAGTTAAAAAAGTCGGGAGGAACAACTTCAGGACATTTCCGAACGGATGACTCATCGGCATAACGAAACGTTTACGTCTGCCCCCAACTTATGAATATTCGCACATTACACATTCGCTGTATACAAACTTTAAAATTTTGCTAAACATTCTGGTCTTCAACATGATATACAAAACAAGTAATATTTTTTTTGAAAAGGTCAATTCCTACTTAAATCAACAAAGAAATATTATTTTAGTTTCTTTTTGTGTTATAATATAGTTAATATTTTTAGATATATAATACTGTTAATATAAATATGTCGGAATAACAATATTAAGTGGCAAAATAAAAAGCAAATTTCCTTGCAATTTTCCATTTTCCTTTCTATGTATGGTGTTGGACTATTATTTTTGTTTTTTACCATATGCACGGTTTCTTTTTTCGCCTTTTGAGTTGCAGTTTCTTTTCGGTTTCGTTTCCCATTGTCCGTTTCTGAAGTAAGGTTTGATACCGTTAATCTAGTTTATTTTTTTAATTTTAATCTTTCCATACATTTTTAATCCTAGAGCATTATTTACGATATTGTGTGGTAACCAAGACAACAATTTGAAAAGTTCATTTCTAGCTATGAAAAGTTGGCTCAGTGCCAAAAAGCGCTAAACTTCGAACATGAAGGTACTCAGTTCGAATCTGACCTAGACCCTACAAATTTTTATATTTTATTTATTGAATAAATATTTGAAAATATTTGATAATTGTACTAACTTCAATTGTCATCCACTATAGGTATAAAAAAAATGTTTTTTAACTTGAATGGATGAGTTAGAACGTATTTTAATAACGATTAAAAATTTGTACAAGATAAATATATGGAGAGTGTGAGCTAAAAGAAGGAATTTAAAAACCTTGAATTCAAAATATTTTGTTGCCTATTAACTTATAAAGTGAGGTTTTTTTGTTTTTGTTTTACAATTGTACACAAACCTTATACATTCAAGGTTTATTTATAAATCAGAGCAATATGTTAAACTTCATTAACATAGGACTCTATTATACTATGGTTACAGAGTATCTGCCAAGGACGGAATAGCCTATGAAAATACTGTGAGACAAAACTAAAGTTTCCTAAGCCGATAAGGCAAGATTGGCGCATGCGCGTTAAGGAAATGGTTCTGTGACTAATCGAAATGTTCATTTTAGTTCCTATGGCAAAAGTTGTTTGCGATAACCAATTACGCTTTAAAGATCTCCGTGGGATTTAAGGTTACCGACTAATCGATTAGGGACAATTCGCAGAGAAGTAAATAACATACTAGATAACTTGATAGATATCTTCGTAACAGAATTTGCAGACAGTCTTATGAAGTCAACACTCATGTTGATTTTCCTAATCTCCAGCCATAAGGACCTGCATGTAAACCTCTTTGTGTGTGGCGATTGCACTCCTCAAGAACAATAAAGGAGCGATGAAGTCGATCACTTCCGGTTCCAATATTACATCCGGTTTTGGCCTTGCTAACTTTCTAGGCCTGAATAGACCATTGTCCAAGGTCTAGTGAGATTGGAAACCGTGAAATTGGGAAAACACGCGGCTTTATGAGCAACAGTGGGCGTCGGTTTGTAAAATCCAACAAACGTTTGCTTAAATAGAGGGCACTGCACGTAACAGCCGCCAGTAACTTTCCCAACGAAGCTTTTATTTTTCCGGTAATACAAGTAGCCTATTTCATTTTAATGGTTACTTGTTTAAACTGTCCCGCTTATTACACATATACAGCGTGTACACATATACACGCTGACACAAAGATAACTTCCCTTCTGTTCCTTACACATCTACACATATAAAAACGAATATATGTATGTGTGTGTGTGTATCTTTCTATCTTATAGACGCCTAAACCGCTGAACAGAATTTAAAAAAATTTGGAGGGATTTTTTCACATATTCCCAGGATGGTTTGTGTGACGTTTTGGTACAGATCCATTCACAGGTATCCGCCCCAGAGGCTTATAATTGTTCAAAAACAGATGTATGTATGTATGTGTGTGTATGTATCTTATGGACGCCTAAACCGCTCAACAGAAGTTAATATAATTTCAACGGATTGTTTAACATATTCTCAGAATGGTTCGAGTGAAGTTTGGTGTAGATCCAACTATAGGATTCTGCCCCAGAGGTTTAGGATGGTCCAAAAACCGATGTATGTATGTATCTTATGGACGCCTAAACAGCTGAACAGAAGTTAATGTAATTCGAAGGAATTGTTTAACATATTCCCAGGACGGTCCGTGTAAAGTTTGGTAGAGATTCATCCACAGCGCTCCACCCAGAGGCTGAGGATGGTTTACTGTACAGCTTTCCATAGGTCTACTTTTAAATTGTGTATCCATACTAGCGTTACTCAATTTATTTTAAACTTATAAACATAATGTAAAAATAAAAATACATTATTAATTATTTTAATATAGGATTCCCGATAATACTGTTGCGAAATTTGAATCCACCAAAGCTGTGCAACGGAACCAGACTGACAACATAGAAACTGACACCCAACTTGATCGAGACAGAAATCATAAGTTCAAAGGACAGATGGCCTTAATTCGACGAATACCGATGATTTCATCAGATTTCAAACAACTACAATTACCTTTACGTCTTGTATCTGCAATAACCATAAACAAAGGACAAGGAAAATCATTGACCATTGCTGTATTAAATTTGGAGCATTCGTCAGTCAGTCAGTCAGAGAAGGAGGGAGTTTGGTGGCCCCCGAGGTTATGCAGCGTCTGTCACGCGACAATGGCTGCGGGTAGGAATATAGGATCAGGGTTTTTTTCGTTTAGGCTGGATCTGAGGAGAGGTTACTGCAATGGCAGGACGTTTTATTGGGTGGGACGGATCAGGTTTATATGCTGGGGGACAACGTTTATTTATTTATTTGGGACTGGTTGATTAACTTTTTTTTTGTATGACATTTACATTTTTTTTCACATGCAATAAACATGTGTGTAGTATAGGTGTTGTGATATAAGAGCGTAGAAATGTGTATAATCTCTTAAAGTAATGGAGTGATGTAGAGAGAGGAAGGGGCGTTAAAATTAATGTTATGGGGGGTCCAGTATGATCCTGGGGCGGGGGCGGAAGATGGGAGGGGGTCCAGACATATCACTGATGTTCCGGATGTGTGGGTAGCTGGATCTTTCGGTGGTGCCGAAGAGTTTTGCGGAGAGGAAACGAATGAAGTCTGACAGGGTAGCAGCATGAAAGGATTGACGAATGTTTTGATTTGTGAGAAGGAGGGGGGAGTTAGAGATGAACCTCAGCGATCGTGCCTGGAAGGCTTCGAGACGTTTCTTGGATTGGTTGGTGCAAAGTGGCCACCAGACTGGTGCGGAGTAGGTGATGACAGGACGGATAATCATGAGGTAGATGAGGTATTTCACTTTTAAAGGAAGAGGACTCTGGCGGGACAGGAGGGGGAATAGCTTAAAGCGGATAGCTATCCCTTTGGGTAGGACGGAGTTGACGTGGCGTGAGAAGGAAATGCGCTTGTCGAGGATGACGCCAAGGTACTTGACTGAGGTCCTACATGCAATAGACTCCCCGTCGAGAGTGATGGCTCCGGTCTGCGGTCGATGTTTTCTAGTGAAGCATATCGCTTCTGACTTGCCAGCGTTGACCATTGTTCTCCATTTACGGAGCCATGGCGATAGGGTGTCTAGTGGATGGTCCTGCAGGCTTTAGGTAGCTGCAAAAGAACATGGCGTCATCCGCGTACAATGACAGGGATACGTAAGGGAGAAGAGGAATGTCGTTTGTGTACAGGAGGTAAAGGAGGGGACCCAGTACAGATCCCTGCGGCACGCCGGCAGAGATCGGCCTGGAGGAGGACATGTGACCTTCAACAAAAACCGTGAAGTTTCTGTCTGAAAGGTAGGACCTGAGGAGGAAGTCGATGAAAGGAGGAAAGGGGCTGGTGGCCAATTTGTATAGGAGTCCGGGATGCCAAACACGGTCGAAGGCCTTACTGACATCGAGGAAGACTGCAGTGGTGGACTGTCTCTTATTGAAGGCTTCCGCTACCGCATTTGTGACTCGCATCAACTGCTGAATAGTGGAGTGCTCTCTCCGGAAGCCGAATTGCTCCTGACGAATGACGCCATCCAGAACGGGAAAGATGTGGTGGTGGAGGAGTCTTTCGAGGAGCTTTGATATGATCGGGAGAAGGGAGATCGGTCGGAAGCTGTCAGGATTGTATCGAGGTTTGCGTGGTTTTAGAATAAGGATGATCTTCGCTGTTTTCCAACAGGAGGGGAAGTGGTGGAGACGGATGGACGAGTTGAAAATGTGGTGAAGATAAGAAATGAGGAGATGTGTTTTAGGGCGGTGGAGTTAATGTAGTCAAGGCCGGGTGCCTTCTAAGGTTTCAGCTTCTGGATAGCGGCAATGATGTCCTGCCTGGTGAACCGAAGATCCCCAGACTCCGGCTCTTGGCCAAAGTAGCCTTGGAGATATTCGTTCACCAGGGTGGAGTGAGAGCGGTCTTCGATTCCCGGATGAGGAGAGAACTGCAGTTCCAGGGAGTCAGCAAAGACCTCGGGCCTTGTCGGACGGAGAGTATACCAGGCCACTCCCATCACGGAGTGGGTGGCTTAACCTCTTTTCCCGCAGGAGCTGACGGGCTGCCTTCCACACTGATCCATCCGAGACGTCCAAGGAGTCCAGATAGACCTGCCATGAGTCGGGGGAATGACGTTCCAGAAGCGCCTTGACCAGGCGGATCTGCGCGTTAAATTACCTGTTGTTCGTCGGACATCGCGTGAGCTGCCAGGAGTGTCTTAGGCGGCGTTTCTTTGCGATTTGGAACATTCGTGCTTTTCTCACGAACAATTATACGAGCGTGTTCACGTTTTGGGACACCTACAAATTGTATCTTTATACGCCTAATGAAATGACGTATACATTGTATATTCTTTAGCACTGCGGTAAATGAAATGTAATTATTTAGAGGTTTGATTTTTTTTTATTGGAAAATAATTAATAATTTTCCATTATAAAATTATGATTTCGGTTGCAGCAACACGACCCGGGCAATGCTAAGTTATTAATAATTTTGTAAAAACAATTTAGATATTTTCTGTTCTTTGCACAACAGCAAATAACCAAGATGTTTCTATTTACCTTCGTCCAAATATTAAACTTCCCAATTCAGCTACTCAGCTAGGAATTCTTTCTGGGAGACTGAGTTTCTGTTTTGACATTCGGGGAAGGGATATTTAGAGATAATACGTACTCGCCGATGCAAAATTTTATTTTACATTACGGCAATCTAGTTCTAAAATATAAACTTGTTGACAAAGACTGAATTAAATGTGTTTTAAAATTAATTTCAGCATAAATTTAAAGAGTGCTTAATGAACATTAAATTTGAGTACAGTGTGTTGTTTATTCAGAAAAACTTCGTCTTCTGTTACAGCAATTCTCCCACAGGGTTTCTGTAAGCAACAAATAGGCCATTTACAGTGAAGTCTATCCAGTCATGAACGTTAAGAGATTAAGGAATCTTTTCAGCCGGCAAGCACACACACTCTCGCTCACGTAAACCGGTCGGTTTTTTTATGTATATAATTTTTCCATATCTGACATCTGAGCGTAATTCGGCATTAAAATGTCACGAATATTTAATGGGAATTGAAGTCAGATTAAATATGAAAATAAAATTTTTAAAAAGTTTTCCATATACAGTAAACTCTCTACAATCCACCCCTTCAATTATCCGACCCCTCCAGTAATCCGACGTTTCCTTCAAGGACAGAAGAATAATTATAATCACGTAAACATAATTGTAATACGTAAACATAATTTTTATATTTTTCACTGCATGTCGATGTCAGTGACCGAGTGACCTTCATGCCGCCCTGTTCTAGCTGTGTAGCCGTGATATACAAACGATATAGAGCCTTATGCTGTTGCAGTAGTTATGTACAGTGACTGTTACTAAAGTGCAAGTGAACGGTATGGTTGCAGTGTAAACAGAAACGTATTTAATATTTTGCTATTACCTTTAAAGATAAGGTAACCTTTTACTGTACAGTACAGTCCAGTAAGTACATTCATTCTCGCTTTATCATTTAAAGTGCAGTACAGGACTATTATCCTGTTTTCTTTATTTTGGGGAAATACACTTAAATATTGCTCAATATACATTGTGTTTTTATTAGACCCTCCAGTAGTTCGGCAGTATCGCTGCCCCATAGCTGCCGGATTAGTGAGAGTTTACTGTAGTTGGGATTCATAGACGACATATGATCCGGGCTGAGGGAGTGCCCCTCTAAATCCTTCAGCGCTGAGTACTGACTGGACACACTATAGGCTTTCTTTAGAAGTTCTATATCTGAAATATGATTTCATTGCCAAAAGAAGTTATTCTGTAGTCTTTCACGGACATTGTATGTTCGTATTTATTCAGCTTAGGTTACTACTACTAGTTTTATACGAAAACTATCTTGCAATTATAAATGAATTGCTTTTAAGAGTTTGAAAGTTTTATGCAATTGGTTTCAAAACTGGTAAATTTAAAATATTTTCTAACCTATGAAATCTAAACAAACTTTATAATCCTTCTGAGGGTTTAACATAATTACATCGTTTTTTTAAAGCTGTGCATCCATAATAACACCTGTAATAAATGTGGTTTGTACCAAAAACATTTTCTACTTACATAGTAAATAGAAAATTTGGTTTGATTATTATATTTTTACTAATGTTTGAACTGCGTGAATCTTGAAATTCAAGTGGTTCATTTCATGTTATTTATGGGTAGCAATTATTATGGGATTTGTCATAATTGATATCTACATACTGATACACACCACCGTAGGATAATTAAAAAGCGAGATTATTGTTCCCCAATATAATTAATTTAGAATGTCCCTTCTCTAAAGGAATTATAGACAAATAACCCTCCTCGGGCCATGGACGGTATGGATACTTACAATATATATCAAAATATAATAGCTTTCAAATATTTACCTGGTTCTCTGGTTTATATAATGACTAAGGTTACCCCTGGAGTTCACTGGTTTCCTTGGGAAGTCGTCCCTTCAGTAACCAGCTAAACAGGCTCCTCTTGTCTGGTACCTCTACGCCACCTTTCGGTTTGACTCTCGCTATACGACTCTCCTTACTTTATTTTAATTTTTAAAATAGACCGGGAAATTCAGGTTCGTGGCAATCAGCTGTTTATAAATGGTTCGCTGCTGAATGCTGCTCTCCCGCAGCAACCATTAAAACTAATAACTATTTTGCCTCATTTATATTTATCGGCTGCTTGGCGGTAATACAAAATAAATAAAACGTTACAACAGAATCTGAAATATAATTTAACTGCTAAAGTTATGTGTCAGATTTTATATAGCTATCGCAGATGAGGATGGCAATGTCATTGAAACGTCATTGAGCAAATAAACTATTGATTGGGATGATCGTTATTATTACTTAATTGCGTTGATGTATTATTAATCGTTCATTAGTATATATATATATATATATATTTAGGTTAGTTTTCGTTGGTAAAGATTATTTAGATTTTTTGGACTAGGAGACTGACAGACTTACCTTGGTAAGAGTCCACACTGTAGTCTTGAAATAGAAACACATAAAAGCACTTAAACAATGATATATTTCAACCACACAGTGGTCTTTGTCAATCGAAGAGAAAACACAAAAAGAAATATGAGAGAATAAAATTAAAAAAAAGGTGTTTTTTTTTATTTTTTTAAAATTTTTTTTTTTATTTCATTCTCTCATATTTTTTTTTGTGTTTTCTCTTCGATTGACAAAGACCACTGTGTGGTTGAAATATATCATTGTTTAAGTGCTTTTATGTGTTTCTATTTCAAGACTACAGTGTGGACTCTTACCAAGGTAAGTCTGTCAGTCTCCTAGTCCAAAAAATCTATATATATATATATATATATATATGTATATAGCTCTTAGATAATGGTTTTAATAATTTACTCATTAAACAGTTCTAATATTTTAAATTAGTTTTTTCCATTTTTGATTGAACTTTTCATTGGTTTTTATTGTTTACACATTCATTGTTCAATTGTTGATTTATTTGTTCCCCAATTTTGTAGGATGCACTTGATTTTGTTTTGTTTTACAAATTTATCTTGATTATAACTACGTTGAATCTATAACCGAAATAATTTTCGATATTTATGTGTCTTCTAACGTTTCTATTCTATGTCTAAGTTGGTTTTCTAAATTATTCATTTCATTTAATCTCAGTTCAATTTGCTTACTTCGATTTAATATAACGTTATCAGTTGGCAGCTCAGAAGTACAGGTAGGTTTTAGTTTGATATAACTTGAGCTATTTAACATACTTATTGCTTAATAATCACCTAAACAAAGCCAATGTTTGATTAAATTTAAGTTATTAAATCCAAGTTGTGTGTCAAAGTTTAACATAGGTTAATTGTTTATTTGCTCGATGTCTGAGTTTATCATCAACCTTCATCTTTAATATAAGACATTTGCACACAATTGATAAAACAATTTCATCTTCTCTGACTTTACCAATTTGAATCGGCGTTTCAGTTTACCACAAACAGCAATAAATTGTATTCTGTATTATAAATACTGACAGGTTTTTATAGTAACCTTTATTCACTTTCTAATTGTTCATACATTTTAATTATTTTTTTTATAAAATTTAAACGAGAAATAACTTAGTGTTGAAAAGACTAGTAAGTAAAGTTCAAAGTTGCAGTAGGAAAGTTGCAAAGTTGATTAAGGGAATTTCAATGACAAAAAAAAGAAGAAGAATAACAAAGTTTTTATAATTATTAAGAAGTGTAAAGAGAAAGATGTAAGTGGAGATCCAAAACCATTCTAATAGCCACAGCAAGTGTGTGTGTGTGTGTGTGTGTGTGTGTGGTGTGTGTGTGGTGTGTGTGTGTTAGTGTGAGTATGTGAGTATGTGTGTGTGGTGTGTGTGTGTGTTTGTGTGAGTATATGTGGGTGTCTGTGTGTGTGTGTATGTGTGTTTGTGTGAGTATGTGAGTATGTGTGTGTGGTGTGTGTGTGTGTGTTTGTGTGAGTATATGTGTGTGTCTGTGTGTGTGTGTGTGTTTGTGTGAGTATGTGTGTGTGTGTGTGTGTGTGTGTGTGTGTGTGTGTGTGTGTGTGTGTGTATGTGTGTGTGTGTGTGTGTGTGTGTGTGTGTGTGTGTGTGTGTGTATGTGTGTGTGTGTGTGTGTGTGTGTGTGTGTGTGTGTGTGTGTGTGTGTGTGTGTGTGTGTGTGTGTGTGTGTGTGTGACTACCATAAATATTTCTTCTATTAATACCAACTCAAAATTTTTCATTGTATTGTAGTACAAGATTGTACATGTTACATACGAATCTAATTTTCAAATCACAACACCATTGCTTCCAGGTAGATACATAATTACTCTTTTTCCAATCAGATGAAAATATTTCGACAATGTAAAATATTATCTGTCGTCCTTCAACAAGTGATTTTTAGTTTGACCTAATTAAAACACTTGATAGAAAGTCACCTTGTCAGAAACGGTGTCGGTGCATAGGCTACGTTGCACTTGCACGAATTAAACATTCTCAAAATAAATATATTTTTTTGAAATGTTTATTAATGAATATGTTGGAAATTTGTGAATATCTTCGACTTGCCGTGACACTCACGAGATGTTCTAACTCATCGATATTGTACAGTACTCTAAGTAAATTAACTGATAACATATGGTTTATACAGCAGCTGACTTTATCTTATAAGTAATGTTGTACTACAGCTGTTTTAACAAATTGGGTATGTTACTCTATTTATTTACATTATTAAGACGAAATGGTATTATTTAAAAAAATTTATTTAATGAATTTATGCCTTACAATATATTATTTAAGTAATAGCTGATTTTGTGTTGTAGGTTATATGTCGAACAGCCGTTTTACACTTAGATTACTATTAAATAGTTTTGATCAGTTAATAAATATATTAATTTATTTAAAATGTGATAAATCTCATTACAAATAATTCAATATAACAATAATAATAAGTTAAGTATCGAACAAATGACAAACCGGTTGAATATTGAGTCAAGTTTATTTATTTAGTGCATCGTTTCGGAAATGGATTTGTTGCCCTTATCAAACTTGAAAACAATTTTTAAATTACACTATAAATAAGCATAAATAAACAAGTACACTTGCAACAAATTTTTTTAAAAAATAATACATTTTAATTTAATTTTATTTTTGTTGTGAATGTACTAGTTTATTTTTAGTGTAATGTAAACATGGTGTTCAGGCTTGATAAGGGCAACAAATCAGTTTTTGAAAAGTCACACTAAATAAATAGACTTTTGTCTTGATATTCAACCGGCTTGTCATTTGTTCCATGATTATCTATTGTCCTTAGATAACCATGAATAATAAGTTATGTATTTTTAAGCCAATTTTTGAAAGGAAAACATTTTTAGACCCGTCTTATACTTTTGAAAGAACCGATTTGAATTGAATTTGTTAAAAATTGTATTCCGTAAACATCTAATAAATGTTTGTTGTTACACACAATATTTTATTGTTATTTACAGTAAATATTACTCTTTATTAAATACATTATTTCAATAAAGATGTAAAAATCGAATAACAAATGTATAAATTTATATTTTTGGCCATTTTCGTTGAAACATTTAGGAAACTACTAACTCTATTTTGTTATTGCTTTTTTCGGAACTCCTCTGAGTGCCAGAACTAAATTTTTTAAATTAAATCTTTCTTAGGCGCATCTGACACTTTTGAACCGATTTCAGTTAGGTTCGTTAAGTCCAATTTTCATTCAGAAAATTCTTTAACGCCTAATAAAGATTTGATTTTGTAGTCCTTTACGTTCGGTGAAACTTAATTAATCACTTTAACTTTAGTTAATGACTATCCGAACTTTAAATTTTGTAAATTTGTATTAACTTTCAGAAACAGAACGTTTTTGATCGCGATGTAGCGATCTTCATCAATGTCTTCTGCTTGGAGTTGTTCAATTAAGCGGTGGCGGTTTTAAAGGCAGGTTTTCGGTAACATCAAAGAGTATGTGTGATCATAAGACTGAGTTTTAGCAGATGTTAAAATTAAAAAAATAAATAAATAAATAAAATTAAACCTTATAATGGCATTAGATATTGTAAAATATTTAGTATACTATATGTAAATTATTTCTGAAAACAATCAATTCTAACAGCTGGCCAACAATTTTGAAAACTTTAGGAATAAAATATTTTTTATATGTTTAAAATGGGACTGCTGGTCAAAATAAAAAAGGAAATTTGAAATAACATATTCATGAAAATAATGAACATATTTAAACATTTCAAATGAAGGAAATAAGAATAAAAAGAAGGAAATTGGATGTGAAAATTAGGGAGGATGTTAAAGAGACTAGAAAAAGATAGCAGACTGTCAAAAGAATCCTGAAATGTAGGTAGGTAAAAAATCATGGGCAGAATGAGCATCTAAAAAATATAGTTGCAAAAATTTTAAATGCAGATTCCAAAAGTAATAACAATAATTCTGAGAAAAAGTTGTATTAAGTTAATGTGAATAGAACTGATCACGAAAAAAAACAAAATTGGCTGTGTAATTGACCAAGAAGGAAGGAATTATTTTTATTTAATCACTTTAGCAATAGTTTATGACTATCCACAATTTAAATTCTGTAAATTTGTGAAAACTTACTGAAACAAAACGTTCTTGATTGCTATCGTTCTTCATCAGTGTCTTCTGCTTGGAGATGTCGGGTCAAGCGGGGACGGTTTTAAAGGCAGGTTTTCAATAGTATCAAAGAGTATATGTGATTTGTATTGTATTTGTTCATTTAATATGTTTGTATTTTGTGTTTTTGTGTGTCTGTAAATTTCATATTCTTCTAGTGTGTCGAGATGTGGTCCTTTTTTTTGGTGTAGGATTTCTAGGTTATGTTAAATGTCTGTGTATTTGTGTTCTGTTTCTTTTATGTGATTGTGAAATGCTGAGTTTAAGTTGTATTTGTGTTTCTCGACTCTTTGTTTAAAGCTGTGACCTGTTTGCCCAATACAGAATTTGTTGTACTTGTTGCTGTTTAATTTGTATACGCCTGGTGTTTGTAGTTTATATTTGTTTTTGGTGTCGTGTTGTATTTTGTATAGTAAATTGTTATTGGTTTTGTATGCTACCTTGTATCCTGTTTTTTGAAATTTGTGGACTATTTTTTTAATGTTCAGTTTATGTATGGTATTGTGATGTAGGCTTGTTGTTTTCGCTGTTTGTAGTGTTAATTTTAGTGTTTTTTTTGTATATTTTGCCAAAGTTTTTCTATTATTGTGGTGTTGTATCCATTTGTGTACGTTAAATAATTAATGGTGTCTAGTTCTTTATTTATGTTTTCTGTGGTCATTGGAACTTCTTTAAGTCTATGGAGCATGGATCTGAGGGCAGCGTGTTTGTGTTGGTTAGGATGGTATAAGCTGTTGTGAATAAGTGTGTCTGTCGTTGTGGGTTTCCTGTAAAAGATTAAGCTGTGCTTTTGTATGTGGCTTTTTGTTTTTTACAAATTTACAAAATTTATAGTTCGGATAGTCATAAACTAATGTTAAAATGATTAATATAATGTTACAGTGTTAAGTGTTTTCCATTAACTACATTTTTTTATTATCATCTGCTTTAAATAGATTCTATTTAAACCTCTATTAAGTATTGTTTTCTGTAGGCCAGTCTCACTGACAATTTTGGTCCATGTCAATCAACCAAGCTATTACGCTGATAGTAATTTTATTATTTGCATAAAGTTTTAAAGTACTTAAAAGAAATTTTTGACATTTACTGGAACATTGTCCAACCGTATTAAGCGAAACTATACACTGATCGTGATTGTCTATTACTGTCAAAATGTAATAAATAGACATTTCTGTCCGTCAGTTCATCAAATGCCTATATTTTCTTGTTTTTTAATTAGCTATGAATAATAAACTTAAAAGTCCTCAAGCTTAGTACACACTCTTACAATCTTTTTTATATACATAAAATATACAATAATTATAACTTATATAATATACTAATTCGTAATATACATATTTGTGTAGAAGAGTTGCTGTCACAGTGATGCCTGGTGCTGCAGCGTAACCTTCGCTCCATGGATCTTCGCTATGGACGTCTCGTTGTATGGAGATCCGCCCACTGTGGATATATTCAGAGCTGAAAATAGAAATACGGTTATGCATTCTATAGGCTGTGAAAAAATACGTAAATTGAGCCATTCTTATATTTGCAATAAGATTGCAAGCGCGTAAATAACAGGCCTCATAGCTATGTTCAATTATTAAAACATTCAATTATAATACAAATAAAAGACCTACACAAAATTAACAAATTAATAATCTATTACCTCAGACGCATTTCAATGACAAAGTCTTCATCAGTGAGTGTTGTTACTACAAACTTTACCTTACAACTTACAAATTTAGTAGCAACAACTTAGAGCTTGTAGTAGCAACACTCACTGATGATGATGACTTTGTCATTGAAACCCGCCTGAGTTAAAATTAAATGATTAATTTGTGAGTTTTGTGTACGTCGTTTATTTGTATTAACATAACCTCACCAGCTAAGCTCGAAATATAGTTGTACATTCTACTATAATTCAGTTTTGTGTCAGCCTCGGAAAACATACCAGGAAACATACAAAATAATTCAATACTCTCAAATATATTTAAAAAAATAACTTTAAAGTCATTAGCTGCTACAGTTAACAACTATTACTACAGTTATTTATGTTGCGGTTTAATGAAATTTTAAAAATTAATAATTGTTTTGGTTAGCAACGTAAAAATACATTAAATGAAAGAATTGCTCATATGAAACCCTTCAATTCATCAAATAATTTCCTCATATTTATAGCTTTACTTCTTCACAATTTGTACTTTATAATTTCAAATTTGCTGCAGGCGCTCTTTTATAGGTTTGTTTATTAAAAAAAAACTTCAAATCAAAAACATTCCTACTTAAATGTATTCGTACTCTATTTTTCTACATTTACCATTTTAAGTATATATTCCATATACAATGGATTGAAGGAGAAAATATCAATTCGAATCCACTCGTTTTCTTTACGTTTATAATTTTGAAATATTATTAAATTTTGGTGAAATATTCTTTAATAAAACGTTTTTCCATTTAAAGCAACCTATGGTGCCAGTTAAAATCAACAATTATTACTTTTAAATGACCAGCAATCAATTTCAACGACTATTAAACAATTTTGATTAATCATTGCAAGTTGAACCTGAGGCTCTCAAAGTTTTTTGAGAAATAAAAAAATCCCTGTTAATTAATATAAGTAAAGAGCACATTCCCAACTACATTTTAATGTATTTACTATATAAACGTAGAAGGGAATGTTCTCTGGGGACAATGAACTAGGGATGCTAAAATGTAGTGTTACTAACAATAGAATTACTAAACTAATTTTTATTGTACTAAAGCCTTCACAATATAAAACGTACTGAGATCTTGCGACTTTATATGTTTTTTCTTCTAAGTAATTCACACCATTACATAAACTGCATACCCCTAAGAAATACATAGACTATAGTTTTAGAAACACTGACTTAAGCCAACTATTTTCTATTAAGAAAAACAGATTACCAACTTAAAAAATTCAGTCAAAATATGTTTTCCACTTCTGGAAATGAATAATGTTTCATATGCCTCTGGAAAGCATGTAAAAAAATTTTCTTGGAACTTGCAAAATAAAAAAGCCAATAATGTTGAAATGCATCAGAAGAAGTCATAAGTTGTTTAAAATAATTATGGTAATTTTTAATATTACGTAATAGGTTTAATGTGGACCATGTAGCCGTGTACTACCAATTCTGAAAACATGTTACATATTCAGAATATTCGATAGATCAACAGCTTCTGATATACATATTCTACACATACTTCAAGATTATTTGTTATTTCATATCGAAGCTAATTTATCTAATATGGACCGTCTCATGCAAGTCAGAGTTTTGACAGTCCTTAGCATGTTTCTAGGAAAGTATTTATAACGACCCTCAACCTCCCATCTCGCCTACTGCGATCTCTCAAGGCCAAGTGCATGGTTACATGGTCCGCGCTATAATAGAAGAAGAAAGTATGAATACAAAGACCGTTAGGATTGCAGTTGTGTAAGTTATGTTGCAGTGAATCAAGATTAATTCGAGTGGATTTATGTGAATAATTGAAAAGCAAAGACGGACTGTGTAACATTATGACATTGAATGACAAGATTAAATATCTCTTGAATATTTTGATTTCCTCACATTGTAAAGATCTAGCATACTTACATGTAGCAGATTCTTTCTCAAGATGTTTGTATCTGGGCAGGCTCGTCATTGTCAATCTCCTAATATCTGCAATCATTTAACTTTAAGTAATTAAACCTGTGTTATATTTAAGCAAATAGAATAATCGCATAGCCATTAACATGCTTGTCTTAAAATATTCATAAAATGTATTTGATGAAAGAAAGCTTGGGAACGGAACACAAGAAGAAGATATAAACAAGTAATATAATAATAGTAACTGGTACCAATGCCCGATATTTATTCTTCCCCCCCCCCTTGTGATCAATAACAAGGTGGGATTTCAATTGTTTTCCTTTTATTGATCATGTTTTCAACTACTTTTTTAATTGTTTGAGCGGTTTCCAACCTGTTGGTCGCAGAATTTTTTCAAATAGGTGATGACTCAATCCTAAAATAAACCATCAAAAAAATCGAAGCAAATTTTATTGTATTTTATTTGCATTCCTTTAGTCATATTCTGAAGCCATAGGTCTGTAAAGGTATAAAAACATATGCACAAACAAACATTTAAAACAATTTATGCACACTATGGAAATACCCTGATGCACTGGGTTGTTTGAAGGTAGAGGAAAGCAGGCGAAAGCATGAAGCATAAATAGTTCTTTGGTTGTTAGAGTTCCGTGGTGTTTTAGAGGTAGAGGTAGTGGAGTACGACTTCCCCACTCCCCGCTTTAATTTCAAGATGATTCCTGATGGATTGAAAAGTATTCACGCCAAATTGTGTAAGGTCCAACAGGAAAGTTTTTATAAGCTTGCGTAACATGTCAAAAAGTAAAATATATATATATATATATATATATATATATATATATATATATATATATATATATTTGGATGAATTTCTTTTTCTTGTTTTATATATATACATAATTAAATGACACTTTCATAAACAAGAATTTTTATTTTATTTTTCTTATTACATTGAAGCTTTCCACCAATTGGCAGTATCAGCACTATCAAAATTTTCAAAGTACCTTATAGTTCTATGACTACATCATATACAGTTCTATCATCATTATGTAGTTCTACTATCAGATGTAGTCATAGAACTATAAGGTACAGTACTTTGAAAATTTTGATAATGCTGATACTGCCAATCGGCTAAAAGCTTCAATGTATTAAGAAAAATAGATAAAAATTCTTGTTTAAGAAAGTGTCATTTAATTGTATATATATATATATATATATATATATATATATATATATATATATATATATACACCAAATAAAATTGGATTTAAAAGAAAATATTTCATTTTTATTGATTTAAAAAAAAAATAAAATTCTCTACAAATTTTATTGAACATTTTTCTTTGTTTATAGGCAATTCAACAGAGTTATTGTAGTCTAAACACAAAAAAGTGTGTTTTCGACCCTACCTTTTTTGCTTTATCCTAATAATTTTTTCCATACCCAGATTTTTGGTTATCCGGATCGGGATATCGCCACATTGATATAAGAGGTTTTATTTTGAGTTTTTCTATGAAAGTAATAAATTTATAGAGTTTGATAAGAAACTGATAAATTTATATTAATTTTTAGGTAAAAAATATAAGATAAAAAAACTTAAACATTTTTCAAAATGGGGTTTCATTTTCCCAAACTCTCCAAACTGTATAGACTGATATAATTGTTAGTGAAAATAGCTCCATTCCTTAGGCAGAACAGATTTTTGATTGGTCAGAATACGTTAGTGGGTTGAGAAGAGAGTAAGACTAAGGTTAAATTTGCATAAAGTTTTTCTAAAATATGGTTAAATAGTATTGTTATCAAAATATTATTATAAATCTTGGAATAGAACACACATAGAAGCTTCTAAAACAACATTAATTAGGCAAACCCAAGTCAAATTAGGACTAGGGAAACAAATAAGAAGATGAATTTAAATAATTTAATGAATGAGTAGAAGCAGATAACAGTGAAATAGAAGCTTATATGTAAAAATGTTCTACGCAAACCTACAGATACAAAACATGCCAGATGTCAAAGAAAGTGAATTACAGACCAGACAGGATGAATGTTGACCATATGAATTTGACAAGTCAATTCTATCCTGTAAATAGCACTCAGTATGAAACAAAATGGACAAATAGACACAAGGTTGGGATAAAGTTAGCAGTTACATTTACCTGGTTTGAATGCTTTGCACTTAAGGTATCTTGAAATGAAGTAAAGAAAAGATACTGTGATTGTGATGATGACAATTCTGGCCAAAATCAGCAGTGGCTCTGACTTGTAGAATCCCCTAAAACATTCGAAAGAAAATCCCGTTTGGTGAAGTTATTTATTTTCATATATATAAAATTTTCATTATGGGCAAGAAACAATGAATTATTTCTGTATAATGTACAAGAAACAATTTATGGATATAGCTGGTCACTCGTAAAATGGCGCACAATTGATCGATGTAAAACCAGTACTAGCCCTATTAAAAAACTTTAGTTTATGTAGTGGGTGTTCAAAGGCCATCGCTAAGAAATGGTAGGCGTTCGGTCGTTTAGAAAACTGATATAAGTAATTTTATTCAAACCTTTATGTAAATGATCTGATTAATATGATAAATCGAATAAAATAATATTTATAGCAGACTTTCGGTCTTGTCAAATCTACATTATTGTATAGCTGATCACTCGTAAGCTGGCGCGCGATCGATCGATAGAAAACCTGTACTAGCCCTATTTAAAAAACATTTTTTTTTCTAGTGCGAGTTGCATGAAAGGCCATAGCAAAGAAATTGCAGGCGTTGTGGTCGTTTAGAAAACTGATATAAGTAAATTTGTTCAAACCTCTATGTAAATGATCTGGTTAATATGATAAATTGTATAAAATTATATATCTATAGCGACGTTCCAATCTTGTCAATTTTACATTATTCTAATATAAATGCTATACCTCATATTATAATCTCTGTGGAACATTCTTTTGCCTCCTTTCCTTTCCTCTCACCTAGCTCGTCCTACTAGGTCGTGCGCCAGTTTATGTGTGACCTACAAAGCAAAGTATCCTAAATTTAAACCATGTCTTTTTATCCCCAACACAATATCTAGCAGGATTCAAAAAATAAATCGGAGTAGAAATATTTATAAGAAAAACTTTCATCTGGATTTTTTATACTACGAATTGGTACTCAAAGAAATTAGAAAGTTAATTGGTACTAGGAAAATTTAAAAAAAAATGTAAAACAGTTTTTTACAGTATTGGATAGTTTAAAAAAAAGAACACACAAATATATGACAGTGTCATTCAATAATTATAATAAAAAACAATAAAACGGTTTTGAAGTACAAATAAAAAATGAAATTAAAAAAAACTACTTAATACTGTATAGTAAAAATAAAACTTTAAAACACAAAATCAATCAAGTATATGAGTCAAAAAATCATTACATTCAGAAAAATTTATTAACAATTTGAATTTAAAATTTCTTAAAGTTTTAAAACCCAGTGTAAAAGAGCTATTAAAATATAATGGAATTAAAACCAAATTTAAAAAAATCAAACAAATATACTTGTAGGTAGCCAAAACTATATGAGGTTGGTTTGTTGTAGAGGTAACCAATATACATTTGTTATTTGGTAACCAAGATTTGTTCAAAGAAATGTTTATCCGGTTTTCATTTTTTCTTGTATGTTTGCATAATCAAGAATCTAAATAATAGCTTGTAAGTGCTTCTTATTTATTTTTCACAGCCTGAAATGATTTACCAAATTCTAGACCACACATTGGCAATAGGCCTACATTGACAAAAGGTCCAGATTATTTCTACAACAAATTTAAGTCATTGTCATATAATTGTTTTTGTTACCCAGGGTGTTCGCTGACTTCTCCAGACGTTGTCTCCATATCATCGTCATCATCCTCCCGGAAGGTCAACTTACAGCATTCATCATCTCCACAGCAGTGATAGTCTGCAGGACATGATACTCTGATAAGCCCAGTCACTCTGCATATGTCTATAAGTAAGCAGGACTAACTGTCAATTAATTTGATCCTGAATTTGTACTTTTTATGCTTAAACTGGCTAGATGGGCTGAGATAAAAGCCACTATCAACCATCAAAACCCTTTTATTATATATTAAAAAAAAACATATAGTAAAAATATAATAAGTAATTAAATTTAATTTAATAATAAAAAAATTAATCAAATTTTTAATGTATATTAAATTTATTTTCAATAGGGAGAAGTAAAATTATCAGAAAAATAATTTTAAAGTAAACATTGAAAAATATTCCCTTATTTATATTTATGAGGTTGTTCAAAATATCTTGACAAATTATTTACAAAATCTAGAAAAATTAACTAAAATTTAAAGATTAATTAGCGAAAAGGTCAAATACATCTCTTAAAATAATTTTTTTCTGATCTTTAGTATGATAAATCTAAATAGGCTGATCTTTTTAGCTTATTATTTTATTTCTATCTATTTTTAAAATAATTTAGAATGTGTTTGTAATGGAGATGTTCTGTTTCTATCCATGGTACTTGATTTGAGGCAAACCTTAGAAAATAACCATATAGGTAAATGAAGTTCCTACCTTTTTCTGAAGGTTTAGTTTTGTTATATTCTCTGGTTTTATACGCAGTCTCAGGGTAAGTTGACACAAGACAGGTAGCTAGAGGATAAGGACCAGTCTGGGTGATGAATAGGTGGGGACGGCCCGACAAGTACATCCCTTTAGTGACGCATCGCCAATTACTCCAATTAAAAACGTTAATCTAATAAATACGCATTATATGAGAAAAACTTTGATACGGTTTTCTTAATTATTATTAAACAAACAATTGTGTGTTTCTCTCATGTTCATCGGCAGATTTTAAGTTTGATTATCAGCTGATCTTCGTATATTAAAATTTGTAATAAGCTTGAGTTACAACACTTCAAGCCGACTTATCAACATGAGACAAACATGCAACTGTTTGTTTAATAATAATTACAAAAATCGTTTAACGTTTTTCTCATAAAATGCGTATTAGTTGGAATAAAGTTTTTAAGTGAAGTAATCAGCGATGCATCACTAATGGAGTGTAATCGCCGGGCCGTCCCCAGGTATTCATTGTCCCCAGTTCCTAATCCCCCAGCTACCTGGTCTGTCCCAACTATCCTGAGACGACAATGTATAACTGTTGTTGATGGTGTTGTATTATCCCATTTATGATTTCATTGTTCTTCATAAATATCAATTTTTAGTTTGAATAAAATAATTTTGAGTCCATTTTTCTTTCTTGAAGTTTTTAAAGTATAATTTACATTTTGTTTTGATAATAGTTAGTTAAACTCTCTAGTGATTACTAGTAGCTCACGTGAAGATGGAATCAACAAAAGTTAGTTAAAGTTTTTTTTGTTATCCAGTTACAAAATATGTTTAATGAATGTCCATGAATTATTCAACAAATATTACTCCTCGTGCCAAAATAAACAAAAAGCACTTCTTACAAACTTTATTTCTATATTGTTTACTTTTCTGATGGTCTGTTTTTTTTTCATAAAACATTTCTATCTTCAAAGTGGCTCAAGTTGTCAAATTAAAATTTTGCATGTATGTTAGTTTATCCAAAACCTGTTTTAAAAACATGCTAGAAAACACAAATTTTGCTTCTAAAATAACCAAAAGTTTTCAAGTTTAATAACTCAAAAGTGTAATATTTTATTAAAATTTATAAAGTAGTAAAAAAATGCATTAGTTTTCCATAAACATTTTTAGTCTAAGTTATAAGCTCACTACCAATGCCAACAAAGTAAGAAATGTTGACTTAGTAATTCATTTGTTTTTTTATATACCAGTCCATTGAGCTAAGGGGAGACTGTTATGTTACTGTGAATTTGTGATGTTTTGGTATTTTGTGGTGTGTTATTGCTAGATATTGGTTTAAATACAGTGTTTGATTGTGAGTGTGTTTTATCAATTATTATGTTATAGATTATTATTTATTGTGGTGTTTCTATATTTAAACATTTTCTCTTGTGTTTAGTTCATTGCTTTTTTGATAAAGTGTAGAATTACTATTTTTGTGTCAATATTGGTGTATATATGTAACATGTTCTTTATAAATTAAATTTGGGTTGTGTGTTTTTGATGTCATTTATGTGTTCTTTGTATTGTATGATAAAGTTTCTTCCTGTTTGTCCTATGTAAAAGCTAGAATAGTTGTACATTTGTGTGTGTTGTCTTTTGAGTATTATACTGTCTATTAGGATTTGTTTGTATCTGTTTCCATGTGTAATGTATTTTATATGTTGAGTTTGTTTGTTCCATCTTTATTCTTCTTGGGTGTGTTAATTAATGTCTGTATCATGAGTGGGAAGCGGCATGTTTGTGTGATATGAGACGGTTATAAGTGTTGCTTATAACTTTGTCCGTGGTGATGGGTTTTATGTATATTTTAATGTATGTTTGTTGTTTTGTTCTGTAATTGTATGGTCTAGGATTGTATTCTGTAGTTCTGTTTCCAGTGTGAACCTTATGTTGGTGTGTAAATTGTGTAATAGTTTATGTATTTAAGGAACAAGTGGATCAGTCTTTTATTGCTTTTGAATAAGATATCTGTGGCAGTATAATATGCAGGGGGTGTATTTATTATTATTTATGATTTGTTATCTGTATGAATATTTCGGACAGGATGGTTGAGAGGGAGAACCCCGTAGGTAGGCCTTGGTTTGGTGTGTAATAATTATTGTTATATGTAAAGTAGTAGTTTGGGGTGGAATTAGTTCTGTTAGTGTTATTATTCCTTTGGTTATGTCGACTAGTGTGTTGCTTTCTGTTAATATTTGTTTTAGTATGCATAGTGTTTCTTTGATTAGTATTGTTACGTATTTAAAATTAATATAGACTCATTTCTTTTATTTTAAACCCGCCGCCAAAGTCAGACAAAGCTCACCCGTGATAAGATTGGTTCTGCAGTTTGAACGAGCAGAGCACGTTAGACCTTTCCAGAGTGTATACCGATACCCTACGTTCTAATATATTATTATACTTTTCAATCTCCGTACCTTAGGTACTAGAATACGTGAATGTAACTATTTTATTAATGTTTATACCGAATGTGATCAGTGCGGGGAATACGAACAAGTTTTCTGGCCAGAAATCGCTTATTTAATACGCGAGTGTCATAAGTGTGTATTCCACGGTGCACGTAAGTACAAACTATTAATTTATATAATTATAATAATTATTGGTCCTCCGAAACTATTGTTACCAAACAAATTTGGTCCAGCCGGGCCGGATCTTGAGCCTTAAGACCTATATAAAAAATAAAATAAAATACATTTCATTATATGTGTTCATTCTACAATTTCTACAAGTTTTTTCAAACTTTGTCTGTGCATGCAAACACTGGAAAACTAGTTTCATGTCGCAGTATATGAAACACCTGATTCTCTCTTATCTTTGTTTGGCTTTGGCGTGCATTAATATGTTGGTTTAAATTGATTGTAAAAGTTTATGAAAAGTGATTTCAGTTGTTTGTAGAAGGTTATCTCATTCAGCCTACGTCGATTTGTTGTTTACTTAGGCTTATTTATTTCTCCGTTAAACATATACGCTCATAGGCCTAATCTCTTTAAAACATTTTGTAATTTAAAAACTAAAGCAGTTATCTCATCTTCTACTATAAAACCATCATTTAATCATGGCAAAATCTTTGGCAGTTATTAAATCAAAGAAAGACAATATATTTAGTCAAATTCAAGAGATTTTTGATCTAACAAAAAAAACATCTGATAAGTCAATTCTGCAAAAATTGTTGGTGCGCGCTAAATCTATAAATAGGCTTCGTGAAGAATTTTCTGATATTTTAGACATTTATCATGAACTAGAAATACAGGCTAACCTGAATTTTCAACCCAACTACGCTCCTCTTAACAGCATCAACGAGTTAGTCGATTATGTTAATTCTACCGTAGATTCGATAGAAAGTAAGATGTCATCAACAAGGCCTAAATATGAAATAGTTACTCCTCAGTTACATATACGACTGCCTAAGCTTGAACTCAAGCATTTCGATGGTGAATTTCTCGAATGGATGTCATTCATTAATATATTTAACGCTAGCATTCATGAAAATGCATCGTTACCAGCAGTTTCTAAACTTCAATATTTATTGAGCGTTATCTCAGGAGAACCGCTAAATTTAATTAAATCTCTCCCTATTTCTGACGCTAACTATAAAGTGGCCTATGACTTATTAAAAGAAATATATCACTCGCCGAGGCGGTTAGTTACGTTACACCTCAATCAAATTTTAGATTTGCCCTCTGTAAACAACACGCCTAAACAAATGAGAAATTTTGTAAATTTATACTCAGAAAATATACAAGCTCTTAAAGGTCTTGACAACGATATCACTAGTAAAAATCCTTTGTTATCTGCTATGCTTTTACGAAAAATGGATAGTGAACTTAGGAACCGTTTTGAAAACTTCCGTTCATCAAGTATTACTCAAGAGAGAGTTGACTCCACTACAATATCTGATGCAGCGGAAATTATTAAGTTTTTAAGTAAAGAATGTAATGAAGTTGAAGATGCCAATCTTCATTCTCCTTTCACCTCGAAACCCTCCTCGTCTGGATCACGCACCCCCTCTGGTTCCCAAAATAAATACTTTAAACAAAAAGTATCACTAATGTCCTACAATTATGGAGAAGGCTCCTCCATTAAAGTTAAACCTCATCCATGCTTTATATGCAATAAAATTGACCATAAGGTATATTCGTGTCCGGACTTCAAGAGTCAGGACGCCAAATCCCGTCTCAAAATTGTAAAGGAAAAGGGGCGTTGTACCTCATGCTTAGGTACTCACCATCTTAACGACTGTAGGTCAAAGTTTAGTTGCTACAAATGCCACAAAAATCATCATACATTATTACATTTTGAAAATTACTCTACGCTGCAACGGACCACACCTCAAACTTCGCGTCAAGACTCTCCGACACTTCAACAGGAAATAACCCCTTCTCCAATCACTATGACCTGTCAAGAAAAGCAGAATACGTCTCAAATCTCTAATACTGTTCTCTTAGGCACTCTACTTGTTAAGCTTACCTCGTCTAACGGTATTACTCATGTATTTCGTGCTCTTGTTGACTCTGGCAGTCAATCTTGTTTTCTCACTGAGCGTGCTGCTCAATTATTGTGTGCTCCTTGTACTAAGACCACTCATAGTGTGGTAGGATTGTCTCAGGTACCCTTACGCTCAAAAGGTCTCACCTCAGTTGCTGTTGAAACTCTTGGGGGAAAGGTTATTTCAATTAATGAAAGATTTTTAATATTGGAAAAAATTTGTGTTAACCTACCAAGCCCACAAGTAGACTCTGAAGTTCTTTCCAAGGTTCGTCCTTATGTTTTGGCAGACCCTACGTTTCACTTGCCAGGAGGCATAGACGTTCTTCTTGGTGGTGCTTTATTTCCACTCATACTTACTCAAGAATCTTATAACCTCGGACCTGGTTTACCCAGGCTAATAGGCACACACTTTGGCTTTTTAGTAATGGGTAACGCACCATGTCTATCTGGCAGTGAACTTCATAGTAACTCCAGCTCTCAATTATCAACTACACTTCTAGTTGTCAACGACATTGACCTTCACTACTCACTACAAAGGTTTGGGCAACAGGAAGAACCCCCTGCTGTGTCTAAGCTTTCTCAAGAAGATACATTATGTGAAGATCACTTTCTCGCCACTCATACTTGGGACCAATCTGGCCGATATTGCGTCCGACTACCATTCAAGACTGAACATCCTCCTCTGGGTCAATCTCGTTTAAATGCAGAAAAAAGACTGCACTCTCTAGAGAAGAAATTTAGTGCTCAACCTCAATTTAAATCCCTATATACTGATTTTATGGCTGACTATTTAGCCTCTGGTCACATGATATACGCTCATAATACTGATCTAACTGCACCTCATTACTTCCTTCCTCACCATGGTGTTTTAAAGGAGTCTAGCAGCACAACTCGTTTACGTACTGTATTTGATGCTAGTTCTGAAACCTCTAATGGTATTTCTCTTAATAATATTTTATTAACAGGCAAAAAGATGCAAACGAATATTTGTGATTTATTACTAAATTTTCGGATTCAAAACGTTGTTTTTTCTTGTGACATTCGTCAAATGTATAGACAGGTAAAAATGCACCCTGATGACCAGTGCTATCAGATGATCTTATGGCGTGAAAGTCCAGATCAGCCCTCTTTAATCTACAAGCTCACGACAGTGACTTACGGAGTGAATTGTTCACCGTATCTTGCCATTAGAACCTTACATCAGCTCGCTGCAGACGAAGGTGACTCCTATCCTGAAGCTGCAAATATTCTACGCACGCAGACGTTCGTAGATGACATCATCTTTGGAGCTAACTCTGAAGAAAAGGCTTTGAGCCTCCGTAAGCAACTCATCTCGCTCCTGGCTCGCGGAGGCTTTGAACTACGCAAATGGACATCTAACTCCAGTCAACTGCTGCAAGATCTACCTGATGCTCATTTAGAGACCCCTGTATTCCTTCAAGGCAGTAAACAACCACATTTCACTATATTAGGTCTTCACTGGTCACCCTCTACCGATACTTTTACCTATAATTTGAATTTTCCTCACAATTCTAGGACTAAATGTCAAATTCTCGGTATCATTGCCCAGATTTACGACCCTTGCGGCTTTCTCTCACCCATTGTTATGTGGGCCAAGCGTTTTATGCAACTACTCTGGATCAAAAGATTGAACTGGGATGAACCACTTCCATCTGAACAATTGAAATTATGGCAAACCTTTACAGACTAGGCTAATACTCTACGAGAAATTGTAATTCCTCGTGCATTACGAATAACACACTCGAGAAACTTTGAGTTACACGGTTTCTCAGATGCTTCTGAGAACGGTTATGCCGCCGTCGTCTACTTGAGATGCCAACTTAGCGACGACTCTGTGTTAATTCGGCAAGTAATATCGAAGACTCGAGTAACCCCTCTGAAAAGGCTCATGGTACCTCGATTAGAGCTAAGTGCAGCTCATTTACTCGCCCAACTAGTGGGATATGTTATCTCTCTTTTTGAAAAAAGGGTGGAATTTTCTTCTGTATTTCTATGGTGTGATTCGACAGTAACACTGACATGGTTACAAACACCTCTTCATCGATTGAAGACGTTTGTTGCCAACCGGGTAGCCCAGATACAAGAATTAGTGCCTTCTCATTACTGGAGACACGTAGCGAGTGAAGATAATCCTGCTGATTGCGCGTCGCGTGGGTTACTTCCTAGAGATTTACCACAGCACTCATTATGGTGGTACGGCCCCTTTTGGCTACAAAAATCTAATGATAACTGGCCTGTATCTCATTTTATGCCTGCAAAACTTACTGACACAGGAGAAGAGAAACCCATTTCACCTATATCTCTCATTTCAACTGCTCCTCATGAATGGGAGCTCCTCACTCAATTTTCTCACTTTAGCCGACTCCAGCGTGTGATGGCTTATATTTTGCGATTTACTCATAACGCTCGTCATTCAAGAAAGCTCGATGGTCCTCTCAACACTCTGGAAATGAGGGCGTCAAGACTGGCAATTTTCAAGATGGTTCAAGAATCAGCGTTCAGAGACTACATCGTTGCCATGAAGAAGGATCCAACTACACCTGCCTCGTCACAACTCCGTCGACTCTCTCCCTTTCTCGACAAGGATGATATCCTACGAGTGGGAGGACGTCTCAACGCTTTAAAACTTCCTACGGATGTGCAACATCCTGTGATTTTGCCCAAACGACATCATGTCGTCAACCTTCTTATTGATTTTTATCATCGAAAATACTTACACTCGGGCGCTCAATTGACTCAATCACTTCTTGCACAGGATGTGTGGATACTCTCGGCCCGAAGTGTAATACGCTCTCTCATTTTTCAATGTGTTGTATGTTTTCGACACAAGCCTCACAACAAATCTCCGCTCATGGGTGATTTACCAAAAGCAAGATTAACTCCTTCTCGTCCGTTTCTCAACACCGGAGTTGACTACGGAGGTCCTTTTAACATCAAAATGCACAATTTGCTCTCGATTCGCTTGACCAAAGCATATATTTGTATCTTTGTTTGCCTTGTGACAAGATTTTATCTGGCTGTTTAAGTTTGTTTCCTCTATTGTGACTGTAATTGCCTTTGTCTTCTTTCAGAAATTTAAGGTTATATTGGCATAGTTTTTAATGTCTAAAATTTATTGTCGCTTTTGCGGTGAGTGTGTTTTAATAACGTTAGTGATATACATAATAATTTTAATGTTTAAAGCATCAAAATAATAAGGCATTAAGATTTAAGTAAAAAGGTATTATAGAGTAATAAATGTCCTTTTGAGTATTTTTCCTCATTTAAAATGCACTAATCAAGTTTTTATTATTGTTGTTTCATAATCAGGTGATAAGGGTTCTAAAATAAGCTAATTGATACTTTGCCAGCTAAAATGCCATTCAATTGTTGTAGAATTTTGAAGATTTTGTCTCCCAGTAGAAGACTGAATTTTACTTCATGTCTGTATTGTATTCCAGATGAAGAACCTTTCAAATGCAAAGTTTGTTCATTTTCATTTCATATATTGACTTGCCAAAAGTAATGCTAGATTTATCTACTAGATTGTATCCTGATCCCTTCATATGTAGGGGACATCTAAGCTTTTATTTTTTAAAATTAGTTCATAATCCAACATTTAACGTTTTTTAAAATTATGTCACTTAAATCAACTAATTATGGTTTAAATAAATTAGCAATGATAGGTTACTTTGATTACAAAAAATTACACAAAATATAAACAAAAATTTGGCAATACAAATTGTAATGGATCTGCTTTTAAACTATTTTAAAATGATGAAAGTGTTCAAAAGGTGGATTTTCTTCATTGATGCAAAAGGTTAATAAATTATAAATTTGGTCGCCGAACTTAATGAAACGTATTATAGTCCTCATCATATATTACATAAAATTGGACAACAATGGCATGGTTATATCAGTTGTTAAAAGTTATAATTAGCTGATTACAAAGCAACGTTAATTGTTTTTTTTACTTTAAAGCGAAGGAAGGTTCTTAGATAAAACATTATTACACAATGAGTTTGTCCCCAAAACATAATTATTTAAAACTATACAATTTTTATTGTTTATAAGTTTTTCATATAATGTTCCTTTTTGAGTAAATATAATTTTTTTAAAAAAATTGAGAGAGAAGCTTTTATGAAACTTTTTTCTAACTTGAGTTATGGTTGGACAAGCATTATTGCAAAATTTGAATTTGATAACCACTCACTATAAAAATATACAACATAAAGGATATACATTGTTAGTAAAAAACACAAAAGGAATATATATATATATATATATATATATATATATATATATATATATATATATATATATATATATATATATATATAAATTTTTAGGTTAGTTTTGGTTGGTGAAGATTATTTAGATTTTTTGGACTAGGAGACTGACAGATTTACCTTGGTAAGAGTCCACTCTGTAGTCTTGAAATAGAAACACATAAAAGCACTTAACAATGATATATTTCAACCACACAGTCGTCTTTGTCAATCAAAGAGAAAAGCATCATCGTACGCAAATCTGTACATGGGATTGTTGGAAGAAAGTTTTCTAAAGACACAAACACACCAGCCATTATGTTGGTATAGATATATAGATGACATCTTCCTAATTTGGACACAGGGTGCTTCAACACTTGAGGCATTTTTAGACAGCCTGACACAATTCTCCACACTTCAATTTACCTGGGAGAAATCTACATCAGCCATCACCTTTTCGGATATAGAGGTAACACTCCAGAATGGAAATATCAACACAGGAATTCACATCAAACCGACAAACCACCTACAATATCTCCATTTCGACAGCAACCACCCAATAAACATAAAACGATCCATTCCATACAGTCAAGCAATCAGGGGTAAGAGAATCTGTTCGAATGATAGGGAATTGGAAGATTTTAATAAAAAGATATCAACAGCCTTCCAGAGAAGAGGATACCAAAAAAAACTCATTGAACACCAAATTCATTCAGCACAATCCTCGGTTCACCATAAACCACAAACAGAACAAAATAAACTGTCTTTAATAACAGACTACCATTCTGGTCTACATAAACTCAACAAGATATTGAGAGATGGCTTCAAAATTCTTCAAGCTTCCGTCCACACCAAAAATCTTTTCACCGATCCACCGCAAATTTGGTACAAGCAACCTCCCAACTTGAAAAACATCCTAGTACATCCTAAACTACCAGACCCTGATGCAGAGAAACCACACAAACTTCCTCATGGCTCCTTTCCATGCAATAGACCTAGATGCAAGACGTGTCCAATACACCCCTCAGCAAATAGTTTCAACAGCCAAACAACAAAAATGGTCTTCAAAATACAGGGTCATCATAATTGTACATCGAAAAATGTCATATACCAGCTACAATGTAAACTTTGCTCAGCACAGTACATAGGCCTGACCACGGATGGTCTGAATATCAGAATGAATGGCCACAGACATGATGTTAAAATTATGAATATGGATAGACCAACAGCTCAACATGCTGCGAGTCATAACATCACAACTTTTGATGACTGCTATACCTATACCACAAAAATAATTAAATCACTCCCCCCTGATTGCAATCCCTCAGAACTGAGAAGATGGGAACTATCATACCAGTGGTATACCAAGTCCAGAGAATCCCCTAACCTCAACATCAAATAAATCTATTCATTTTTTTTTTTTTTTCATCCCTAATAGCCTTAGACGTCTCCAATCTCTTTTCCCCTGACAGACTTATATAAACTATAATCACTCATATGCTCTTGGAAACAATATATATATATATATATATATATATATATATATATATATATATATATATATATATATATATATATATATATATATTTTTTTTTTTTTAATCTGTGCATCTGTGACATCTGAATTCTACTCTACCCAATCTGTGATTACAATTTATAATTATTTTATTTCATTCTCTCATATTTCTTCTTGTGTTGTGTTTTCTCTTTGATTGACAAAGGCCACTGTGTGGTGGAAATATATCATTGTTTAAGTGCTTTTATGTGTTTCTATTTCAAGACTACAGAGTGGACTCTTACCAAGGTAAGTCTGTCAGTCTCCTAGTCCAAAATATCTATCTATATATATATATCTTTCACTATATGTACTTAAACAAGAATCTTACTTTGTATTTATACGAGTTAACTTTCAAAAATTGGTAGTATCTCCATCATCGGGCATCACTGACCGGGGGTTGTAGTAGACTGCGAGCTGTGTGGAATTTCCGTTGTCACAAGGTGTAGTGTACCGTTATAGTTCTATTTTCGGATTCACTACACTGTGCGAGTCTTTTAAGTTTGTCTTGGGGTTAATTATGTCTATTGTGCATTGAGTTATGTATGCAAAATGTACACCTAATAAAAAAAGTACAAAAAGGCCTCAAAATGACAATCTGGGAACAACTACAAATTTATAAACATAAAAATAATATCATAAACGAACAAATGCAAATAAAATCAAAAAATGATAAATTATTCAATCTAATACATAAAATTAACCCCAAGACAAACTTAAAAGACTCGCTCAGCGCAGGAAATCCGAAAATAGAACTATAACAATACTCCACACCTTGCGACCAAGGAAATTTCACACAGCTCGCAGTCTACTACAACCCCCGGTCAGTGATGCACGATGATGGAGATACTACCAATCTTTGAAAGTTAACTTGCATAAATACCAAGTAAGATTCTTGTTTAGGTACATATAGTGAAAGTGATAAGTGAATACAAGAAAACAGTGTTGCAAAATCTCTCTCTCTCTCTCTCTCTCTCTCTCTCTCTCTCTCTCTCTATATATATATATATATATATATATATATATATATATATATATATATATGTGTGTGTGTGTGTGTGTGTGTGTGTGTGTGTGTGTATGTGTGTGTGTGTGTGTGTGTGATATTTATCGTTGTCCATTTATAAAGTTATTATATGTTAATTGTAAACAATTATTTCACCATTAAGTGAAATTAATTTTTACCATGTGATGAGGCACCTTTGGTCACTTGACTATTGTTAAATCACAGTTTTTTCTTTCTCATTATTATTCATTAGGTTGTTTTTTTTTTGTTATTTCCACAGCTTCTTCTATTAGAATGTTAGGGTACTTGTTGGTGATGTCATATGTGTATGGGTACTAATCATATGTGTGTTGTTTGTTTCTATGTTTTTTTTTATTGATTAGTTTGTATCCATTTTTTATGTTGTAAGTGTTGTTAATATGTATTTTGTCTAGTATTTTTAAGATTATGTAAGATGGTGGTGTTTTAAAGATAACTAGTGGTCTGAATAGTGTATTGGATTTTAGGTATGCCGGTTACAAATTGGTACACATTAATGGAGTGGGTATAAAAACACACACAACAATTTAATGAACCTACAGACCACTTATACAGAAGACATACTATATAAAAACATTATACACGCAAATCAAGAGAAAATGTTTGTAACGTCAACAAATACCAACATCACGAACCGAACATCTGCACCAGAAAAATAATCAGTGATTCGACAATGGTCAAGTGACAGAAAGGTGCCTCATCACACAAGGTAAAGTTATTGCACTTAGTGGTGGATAAAAGTATTCACAATAGTAATATATTAACTTCATATATATATATATATATATATATATATATATATATATATATATATATATATATATATATATATATATAACCTTATGAATAAAAATATATCAAATACAAGAATAGTTTTAATTTTATGGCAAAATGTTTGCCAGTAAAATAAGTATTAGCATCTTAAAAAAAACAATATAACAAAAGTTTTACATAAATTAAATTATATGTATGATATCAATACAACTGTATGTTTAATGGTATTTATACTTCTATGTAATTTTTGCCATGGCATCAATAATCTTGTAAATGGTTTGGTGTTTTGATTTCACTTGAATTTGTTCATTAATTAATTTGTCTTTAAATTTATGTTTATAAATTTCAAATGTTTTTTTATATGTATATATATATATATATATATATATATATATATATATATATATATATATATGATCCTTTGTTTATTTCTTTAATTACGTTCATATTCCCTATTTCAGGAAATCTGTGTCAATTATTGATATAATGAGTAGCCAAATTTTATTTGTATATGTTCAGTTTTATATAAGTGTTTAAATGTTCCTTATATCTTTCTTTTAATTTCTGCTTTGTTTGTCCTTTTTTTACTAGTATGGCATTTTGTATTATATACACCATTTCTTTCCTGCATATTATTTTGATTATTGTTTTTGTGAATTGTATTTTTAATTTTATTGTCAGTTTTGTTAGTAATTTGTTTCTTTAAATAATCGTGCAATATCATTTCGTTACCTGTGAATGTAAAAGTTGTTGAAATATTTCTCTTTTGTTATTTACAGTTATTGTAAATAAAATAATGAATAAATAAATAAATAACAATAACCCTTGTTACAAATATTTAAATATTTGTAGCAAGGGTTATTGTTATTTATTTATCATAATTACGCTACTGTGCTCTGTATAAAATTTATAGTTATTGTTGATTTTCTTTTTTTTTTTGTAGAGTTTTTTGTAAAGTTATCTTATACAAAGTGAATAAATATGTTTGGTTATCATATTTTGTGTAACTCTTGTTGTGGTTACACTCACAGGAGGTTGATATCACTATGGTTATTTTTGTTTTTAATACCTTCTTATCAACACTTAGTTCATGTAAAATATATATTTAAGCGTTCTAATAGAGTGTTCATCCTATTTTTAAAAACCATGACTTGTAAAAAATGTTTCATTTCAAAGATCATAATTGATTCTTTTATATTATATTGATTATTGGACAATTACATTGATTGATCCTTTAAGCTACATAGGTTCAATTCTTGAAATTATCTATAAATATAGATTTATATTATCTTCATGATGATATCTAAATAGCCTTATTAATTAATGCCATGGCTTACAGAACATCTCATGCTAACCAGGTTTTTGTCTACAAATCTTAAAATCAATGTTATTCTTTGCCAGATATATGATAGAATTTGGATAATATGAATGATTTTATTCAAAACTTTCAATAATTTGTCGTTTTTGATCAGTCTTTTGAACTTTATAATTAATGTAAAGAAATTATAGGTTAAAGAGCCCAATACAAAGCTTTCTCGTGAATGAAACTGGTCAATGCTTACTGGAATTATGAAACGTTTATATAAAGAAAACTCTTTACAAGCAGAATACAATTTCACTAGTCAAGTATTAAATGTTATTTATCATATATGGACAATATTTTTTCATAAAATATTTTGCATGTTTATATGTACACACATACTTTGAAATCTACATTTTGGTAGTTAATATGATGTAAAACCACCTTATATTTATAAATATGTCTAAAAACACTTGAAAATATATTACCATTTTACACTCACTAATAGTAGCACTTACTTTTTTGATTATATGTTTGATATTAGATCAGCGGTTTCGGGAGATATGTCTCATTATTAACTCAAACCGTAACTTGACAATCATCTCCTGAAACAGCTGTCCTTGATAATAAAAAAAATAAGTTCCCCTATAGGCAAGTGTAAATTACTAATATATGCTGAAAAAAAGATTTTTAATGAAAAACTAGTAGTTCAAGGGAAGATGAAATTAAATGATATAACAGACAATAGTATTTAATCTCACTTATTGAAACTTTGATTTGATTATTCTATATTTAAATAAACTTTAAAAAATGTTAAAAAATTTTAAAAATTTAACTTTTATATGAATATGTAAAGACTAACAAATATTTAGTTGTTAAGAGTAGTAGCAATATTAAACGTAATAGAAACTTACTTGAAGGAGCAGAATTTGAAGAAGCTATAAAAATCAAAATCAGAAGCAAACACAACACAGACTTCATTTTAATAAAATAAATAAATTAATTAATAGACAGACAGATAGCCTGTTGTTTTATCAGGTCAGTTGGAGGCTTAGGTACTTTACTCAGTGATAATTACTTTATCTTAGTTTTATTGATAAGTCTGCATTGCAAGTTTTCTCCCTGTAGATATTTTACATGTCATTTCCCTATTTTATTCACAGTATTTATGTTTAGCAATGGCCAAGTGTGTGAGTTTGTCTGGGTTTGAGCATATGTATGTGTATGCAGTGTGTATAAGTGTGTGTGTTTCTTTGTGTATGTATGTTTTAATGTAGAAATAACAAAAACATAATATCATCACATAAAAAAATTCTTTGTCTTGTGTGGCTTGAATCTAAACTACTTAAGAAAGTAAGAACAGTAACCAATCAAGCGTTCTACTGGGCTTTATGATAATGACCTTATCACTTTATTTTGATAATTAATCTTGTTTATTTTAATTCTGATTTTTAAAATTATGGTTTTAGATTGTTACCAGTATTTCATTCTTGAATAGTTTAGAAGGCTATGCAATCTCTATAACTCAAAGTATACTGTATATGATAGTTTTGAAAATTTTCTACAAATTGAAAAATTAACTTAGCTTTAGCACTATAGTAAACAAATTATGCGATTTTGAATGAAATTATGTGATTTTGAAATAAAAGCAATTTAGTACTTATTATTGTAATTGGTTATGTTTAAATAAATTTTCAAATACTCCTTTGTATTCCATAAATATTGCATAGGTCATAAAAAGAATGCTATACAATTGATGGGATCTGGATCTAGAATATTCCTTCTTTAAGTTTGAAAAACAGTTGAGATAATGATAACATAGGTGCTTTAATAAGTGGTATTTTTAAGATGCATAAACAGTGATTATTTCTTTAATTTAATGTGTCTAGTTGTGATGGGTTGACATAATTTTTTGCTATTGTTACAATCCTTAATTTGACAATTTACTCGTATCTTACAAGGTACATGATTTTACCTATTATTTTTTAAAAAAATGTTGGCAGCTTTAGCACATAGTCTAAAACTTTGTTTACTTCTCTCCTCCTTGAAAGTAATTTTCACAGTTATGAACATGTCTGCAAAGAGATAGGTTGTTTCCTATTACACTTGAAATTACTTGTGACCCAACATTCTGGTAAATATAAGTTGTTAACTTACACTTGGAGGAAACATTTTTGTCTTATAACTCTTCAGCCTCCTTATAATTGCTGTTCTTGTCTTATTGTTATTGGTGTAGTGTAAATTATGTTTTAGACCTTTGTTTAGTAATTCTATTTCTTCAGTGGTAAATGTCATTCATTACTTTTTCATTAAAAGTGTGTTTTGGCTTTTTTATTGCTGGATTATTATTTTTCTCATTTAAAAGTCTATCTTCTTTTTATGTATATCATGTGTTTCTTGTAGTGTTTTATTGGCCCATAATTTTTTCTGTGACTATAATTATTTTAATGAAAAAACAATAAACAACACTAACATCACATTTACCACTAAAGAAATTGAATTACTAAATAAAGGCCTAAAACATAATATACCCTACATAGATAACAATAAAACAAGAACAGCAAGGAGCCTGAAGAAGTAGTGAGACAAAAACGTTTTCTCCAAGTGTAAGTTAACAATTTAACAACTTATATTTAACAGAATGTCTAGTCGCAAGTAATATCAAAGTATAATAAGTGATTAAAAATCAGCTCGTTATGAACAACAAGATTTCAAAATTTAAATGTCGTTTATTATTATTATCAATCTATCTTCTGCATACTGTGAGATACACTTTATGAACTCTTGTTGTTTCCTATATTTTATCTACTTATTTTCAGATTTTTATTATTTACAATAAGAATGGAAGTATGTAAACAACCTTTTTTTATACAGTCATCCCACAAAAGGCAGACTTTGTAGCAAATCCATTACATTTCAGATACAAAGTTTATTTTACACCAAAAAAATGTTTAGAATAATTTCAGTTTTATTTTTAATTTCCATATGGTGTTCTTTTTATAATAAAAAAGCTTTTGTTAATTACTTAAATATAAGTGTGTTGCAATACAGATCTACCACCAATCCAGTACCAGCTTTTTTGGAAGTGGAAGATAACTAAAACTTGATAAAACATTAAATTTGTTAAAAAATTAAAAATGTATATAATATGTATTTTGCACAAAGGTAACAGTCAAAATAGTGAACTCAAAATCTCACAAAAAATTAGTTTTTAATAAATACACACACAACAAACTAGTTTCGGCGAAGAAGTCGCTTTCCTCAGTGCTTGGCTACTACTAACATATTATATAGTAGTTATATGTTAGTAGTAGCCAAGCACTGAGGAAGGTGACTTCATCGCCGAAACTAGTTTGTTGTGTGTGTGTTTATTGAAAACTAATTTTTTGTGAGATTTTGAGTTCACTATTTTGACTGTTACCTTTGTGAATAGTTCTCACTATTTAAGCTCTAAGTAACTAAAAAAATGTATTTTGCAATTTAATGGATAATATATCACACAATTTGAGCAGATTTCTAAAATACAAAACTGAATATGATGTAATAAAGCTGCCCTATAAAACAAGAGTACTTCTTCCAAAACACTTGTAAATATTTCACAACTTGCCTATAGTAGTACTTACTTATATTTGTTGAGGACAGCTGATTCCGGAGATGTGTCCCATTGTCAACTCAGACCATAACTGATCTCAAGGTTTTCATAGGTTAGTTTGGGGATGGGATATCATTGTGCAGGTGTGTGTATATTTGGTGAGGATTAGTAGTTATGAAGTTGAAAAGTGTGTGTGAGTTTTAATGTAATTGAGTGATGAGTATGTGTGTAGGGTGTAGTTCGAAATGTTTGTATATTTCATATTGTTCGGTTGTGTATTGTTGGTTATTTTTGTATTGTTTATGAAGAATTTGTAAGTTGAATGTTATGTTTATGTAGTCATGTTTTGTGGATATGAGTTGTTCGGCAAAATTTGATTGGTAGTTATTGTTTGTTAGTGCAATAAATCACAATGGGTTAAAGCATAATAGGTTTAATAAAGGCTTTCTCCCCCTTCCAATGCTTTATTACTAGGTAACTAAGAATTCAAACAACCAGACAATAGAATAAGGAAAAATTTAATTAAGGAGGGTTTAAATAAAATAAATAGAAGTTTGACATCAACAGAATGTTGTTTTTAATCACCATCAAATAATGTTACTACAATCAGAAATGGCTTTTTTGTCTTAGTGATATGCTTGAACATTCAACAGTCTAAAACTATGCCCACATCACACAAACACCTCTACTAGAACAATGCCAAATAGATATTTTTTTTATTTATACATAAATTTTTTATTGATACAATACATAACTTTTTGATACGTACATTTACATTATTCAAAAACGTTTTTAAGGTTAGTCGTTACAAAGCTTTTTACATAATCCAACTTCTAAAATTTAACACAAATTATTAACATTAGAGAATTTTTCATAGTTTTTAAATTCGTTAAAATTTTACTGTAAAATTACAATAGTGAAAATATGATAATAATATGAAATGTTAGAAATTGAATAAAAATGCAGTGTATAAAAATCTTGTTCAGGTTTTTGAAAATACAAATATTAATACACATTAAAATTTGTAAAATATTACAACCATCTCTTATCTAATGAAAACTTTTACTTAGGCCTAATGATGTTATACAAAGTCCTAACTGAATATCAGAATCCCTTTTGTGAACCATTTAATTCAAGAGTGATTTAAATGGTTAGCTTATTCTGAATATTTTTGAAGTCTCACATTTTTTATGTGGTAAAAATCTGTGGTAATAAGAATATAACAGATATTTAGAGCACAATTAATAATGAATAAAACAATTAGAAAGAAATTATTTTCAAGCTTTCAAGAATATTTTGTAAGGAAAAAGTATACTTGTACATTTAAGTTAAAACACATATTACGTTTTCTAACTTAACGATATTTCTTAAAATACACTTAATTTGAGGTCATTTCTCATAGAAATTCTATTAAATTCGTTAACATTTTTGTTTCAATACAGAATGCAAAACAAAAAAAAAATACTATAAATTTTAAGCTAAAAATTCTCATGTACTGTTAATGCTGCTAACTGAAGCATCACATTTTATACTTAAATAAATAAGAGTCCAATTACTAGAATACTAATTAATAATTTTGACAAACAAATGACACAGAAATAATTTTATCTAGCGCCCTTGAGTCTATAAATTATTAAGTTCATCAGAATATAATTAGAATATCCAACTAGGAACAAAGTCCTGTAATGAGAGTGAAGAAATCACATTTTATTCTTCCCTCTGGACTAGAAGTTTTATATGAGTGTAACGGAAATGAAAAACAGTACAGAAAAGAAGTAGCATACTATATTTCTGAAAAATTATCCTCACTGGATGAAGTGCCTTTCCATGTGACATTTCTCCTACTACTTATTTATATACAGACTCAAGAATAAATTCTCTTAAATCTGTGTAAATAGTTTATGTAATATTTAAAAAAATTCAAATTCTTTAAACTTAACCTTATAGAGTTGTCAAGTTTAACATTATTAGATATTAATCACAATACATAAGATTTTTAAAATACCACAAAAGTAATGAATACGAATCTTAAGACTATATTTAATTTTTTTATAAAATTACAGTCAAAAATTATGTTTTACTTCAAATTTGTAGCTTAAACCATTAATTTTTCTACAGCTAAGTTATTCTACCTCAGGTAAAAAACACGTATTTGTACTACATACTCGTATTTGTAAAAGTATGTTGATATAAAATGTGAAAAATAAGTAAACTCTATTCCATCTTTGTTTTTGACTTAAATATTAAAAAAACACAATTCACTATTTTACTTTGAAAAATTACCAAAATGTTGAACAATAATCCTATCGCTATACAGTTATAGATAGAAATATTAAACAGCATTAAAAACACAAATTCTCTATTTTTAAAAAAGATATTTCTATTCGATTGGATGAGGTAGTATTTTTAGATTATATTTTTGAAATCTTCTACAGCAGGTCAGTTATGAGTTAGTGTAACAGATACACTCAAAGACTAAAACACATCAGGCTTTAAAAAATAAAGTTATAAAAGTTAGACAAATCCAAGCTAGACTAGATTCAAATGATAGTGTCTTATATAGTGGAAGACCAAATGTCATTAGAAAAGTATGCAGCTCGAAAATGCAAGGTTACTGAAATTTCAAATGTTACTGAATTTCATTATGTGTATTAGGAGGTCTACAATGATAAAATGGATAATTTTGGCATGCAAAGAGAGGCTCCAAAATTTATCAAGCTAGTTTTAATTGAACAGAAAAGGATGCAATTTTATGCTGCACAGTTCATGTTGGTGTATGCAAAAAAAATGACAGTAACATAAGTTATTAGTGCAGGGATACTTGATGATGAAATAGTAGGTGTATACACGGGCTAGTCATTTAGGTGGCAGAAGTAATACAAAAGTGTGAGGCTGAAGAGGTTGTTGGATGAAATATACTTTCTGAACACATCACTTCTAACTTTCAAGAATTGGAACCGGAAACCTCAACTGCAGCGAACGTAGCGGCAGAAACTTGAAACTGAAGAAGTCGTTAGACGAAAACATTACTTCTAAGTGTAAGTTAACAATTTTAAAAATTATATTAATAGAATGTCTGGTCGCAAGTAATTTCAAAGTGTAATAAGTGATTAATAACCAGATCGTCATAAACAAATTTTTGAAATACAAAAATGTTACAAGGTTTGTATTTTTCAAATACTACAGAATTGTTTATGAAAATACACTTCAGAAAGCAAACTTATGCTGTATGGTGGGTTTTTTTATCAATTGTAATTCAGTAAAAGAACAACTACCAACATAATAGTTAAAGAAGTAATAAGTGCAGAATATAATAACAAAAGTTGAGGAAATGGAAGTGAAATAAGGAAAGGTTAAGGAATATAATTAGGGAGACAAAAGTTAGAGAAGAAGAGATAAACAAATGCTGCATAAAATCATTGGACTATATAAGAAATGTATAGCTGTCACACGTAAGCTGGCTCATGACCATGAAGGGCAAGCATACAGGGGGGGGGGTAGAGGAAGCAAAAGACTGTTCCACAGCCATTATAATATGAGGTAGAGTATTTATGTTACAATAATGTAGATTTAACAAGGCTGAAAGGCTGATGTAAACATTATTTCATTTTATTTGTCATATTAACCAGATCATTTACATAAAATTTTAAACAAATTTACTTATAGCAGGTTTTTAAACGATGGCAACACCTGTAATTTCTTGCCGATGGCCTTTGATGCAACATGCACTACAAAAACCAATGTTTTTGAATAGGACTAGCTTTTTGTTTTCTATCAATCGATCGCACACCACCTTACAAGTGAACAGCTATAAGTCATTCCTTCATCAGTTTTTAACTCAAGTATGGATTTGTTTGCAGTGAGCAATCTTTGGTGTTTGATTTTTCCCATAAGGAATATTATTATTAAATTGGGTATATCTTTTAAATTTATTTGTTAGATGAATATAGAATAAAGATATGCAAATAAAGACTTTATGTGGTTCATAACTGTGCTTCCAGGAAGTAATGTGATAATGATGTAAAATGCTATATTCACTATGCGTGAACTGGGTTTTTTGATATAACAGTGGTTCAAATTAGTCACTATGTACAAATTTGATTTATATATCAACGAATGATTCACTATTGAGATCAATTGGGGTTCTAAGTTGAAATGACCACTTAATAATTCTATGACATTTTCAATATTCTCTTTATAGTATTTTTTTTCTTAACAATTTGGGATGATAATCAATATTTGTGTGATTTGTATTATTTTTGTGTTTTAAATGATCATTGTTATAGTCAATTAATATTTTGGATTGTTTAACCCTCAAGGACGTGCGCTGTTGTAAAAAGTACAACAGTTTTAATATTTTGATTATTGTTGAAACCTGTTGGTAGCTATTTGTTCAAATCACCGTTCTATTCTTCTATTGGTCCTCCCACTACTCTTATCAGTTTTCATCAATGTTTTTATTCTATCAACATAACCTCAGTGTGCGATTAGTTCTGGTCAGTCATCACTGTTGTACAAAATACAACAAGGCGCCTTCTGACGTTTTTATTTTTTCGGTGCAGTTTTTTTTCTCCATGATGGAACGTAAGTTTTTTATATACATTTCTTTAAAGAATTATGTAATTATTTGTTTTGTTCAACATTTTTATAAATTTTCATGATTTTAGGAGTGAATTTGGAAGACATTCCAAAAATTATACAGGATCTTTCTGATGAAGAAATTGATAATGCTGATTTTATTGAAAGTGACGATGATCTGAGCGACGGTGAAGCTGAAAAATGTGATCATAACTCAGAAAGTGAATTGGAAGGTGATTGGCACTCTACGTAAGAACAATTCCACCAGAATTTCTGCCTAATAAAACCAATCAGCCAGGTACTTCCTTGTTTGGGTTCCAGAATGATCGAACCATGGTCTCATATACGACAAAAAAAAAAATAAAGCTGTAATATTGATTTCGACTATGCACGACTCAGAAGATGTTGACGAATAAACAAATAAGCCAGAAATTATATTGCAGTACAACAGAACGAAAGGTGGAGTTGATAGTAATGACCAGCTTTGTGCTACATATACCGTTGCCCGGAGAACAAGAAGATGGCCAGTTGCATTATTTTTTCTTTGATAAACATTGCTGGGTCAACTCACAAGTAATTTTTTCATTGGTAAGACCAAACGTTTAATAACTCGATTGAAAGTTAAGGAAAATGTAGAAAACCGAGATGTTGTATAAAATACAACAACGCGCCTACTTACGTTAGATAAAAAGGCGCGCGTGCATGAGGGTTAAAGATCTATAGAGAACACATGACAACAAAATTAAAGGGACAAACAAAGTCAATATTGAAGAAAACTAATCCAATCAAATGTAAAATATAAAATAAGGTGAACAAATGCAGTATTCATTCATAACTTCAAGAAAAATGTTGTATTGCACCATAATACCAACATTTTTGTTATTTATGAGGCAATAAAAACACTTATGCTAAAAAATTTAATGTAAAGGGAAGATATAAGTAGAAAAATTGAATATGATGAAGCGAAATGGTGGATATGGTTTTTCTTCCACGCAAGAGACACAGTTATAACCACAAAAAAGATGAACTCACTCAAAAATAAACTTATCGATTTTGTTGTCCATGATGTTCAGCAAAAATTTTATGTTTAAACTTAATAATACCACTACTAATAATTACATTTTTACTACATTTTTTACATTACTATAATTATTATAGTAATGTAAAAAAAATGTACTCAGACAAAAGTTTTTGAATGCACTAAGCAATCATAATCAGCAGGTATCACTAAGCAATCACTATGCCATTGATAACAGTTTTTTAGGAAAATTAAACATATTACATCTCAGTAAGTTTTTTAAAAACATAATAAGTTTTAGCAAATAACTAGCATATTCTTTTAGTTTATGATGTAGACCACTAACATAACAGGTTTGTTCCCTCTAAGTTGATCCTTTCTCTAACACAATTCATTCCTTGTAGAGATACAGTTAATTGTGGTGCACTATAATTACTTCTTATTATATAAAAAAGGCAATTTTATAGAAACTAAAAAAATGGTGTAAATAAATATATAGGCTACTAAAGAATTTACAAAAATTGAAATTAAGTTAATTTTTGTGATACTGAAAACATTATACAAAAACCTTTAGTGCTGTTTGTATTTCTATCTATAATTAGACAAATTCACTAAATGATTAGAGGTAGAAGTTGAGTATGAAGCTTTGTGACGGTGTATAATAATTAATCTAAGTGAAATTAAATATAACCTTTCAATAAATAATATGAACACTTGTGTCTGAGCCTATTCTAACATCTAACATTACAACTCTTAATATAATATTCTAGGAGTATAATAATATCTGTAAAAGAATCTGTTATGTAACAAAAACATGTTATAAATTGTATGTAAACAAATAACTATTGCCGGTATCTAATACTGTGTCTGAGGTAATACTGCAACCTGATCGGAGCTTTTTGATTTGTACTTATCTATGAAGGCAGCGATTGTGGGCACAGAAATAATCTTTGAGCATTTAACATTTATATCTTATATATAACTATTTGAGAAAAACAATCTCACACTTGAAATATTTATGAACACAATATATTCAGAAAGATTGATTTTAGTTTTGTTGCTAGATCTTTCACAAAAAATGTATAAGAAAGAAAATTATAATTCAATTCATATTTTTACAGTGGTCAATGTAACTAACAGTTTTGTATCTTTATAATATAAAAATTAAAGGGAAGTTTCCCTATTTACTTTAAAAACAGTTCTTAAAAATACTTGCTTCAAACTAGAGGATATTTACTAATGTATATTATATAGTTATTTGATAGTTAACAAATCTAAACTTATATCATATCAACTAATACCACAATGATTTTATTCAACTCAAATAATTTACAGTTTGACAATAAAGTTTTTATTTGATTGGCATGATGAAACTATTGAAAAAAAAACAACTGAAAAAATACAGTACAGGATAGCAATCAAAACTGATGTAAAATTAAGTAGAATAGTTTTTAAGCTCTGTTTCTGTGTTTTATGCCGTATATGGTGAAATAAGTTTAACCCTCAGTGTGGTGCAAAAATAAATGTTTGATGTTACAGTAGAGCCTCTCAAATCCGAACTCCTGGGAAATCCAAAAATGATTTGATGAAAACCAAATTTTAAAACGTATCTAAAATTTAATGAAATATGTACTGAAAGTTTGCTCCTTTCTGCCTCTCTTGTGTAAACCATAAAAATACAGCCTCGTTAATTTTTTCATTACCAGAAACTTTTGCATGGTGGCGTTGTTCCAAAGCTTTTTCACTTGTAGCACTGTAAAACTGTTCAATTTTTTATATAGAAATATGTAATGAATGCTCTAATATTGTTCGTTAATAAAACAACACACTACTGTCAAATGCAAAATACACAGCAAATTCAAAATCCGAACTTTTTTAGCAAATTCGAACTTTTCCAAATCCGAACAGGCTATAGCCAAATTAGTTCGGATTTGAGGGGTTCCACTGTATTTAAATTCTTACATGTTGGTAAGAATTTTTTTCTGTGCATTATATTTTTTTACAGTCTAAAAATATACAAAATGTTTTTGTTATGCTATATTTAGAAGTATTTCTCAGGATGTAATATGGGGTTAGATAATTGTTTTACAATTGTAACTACAGTGTAGGAAATCTACAAATTCAACACATAATAAAATGCGAAAATAAAGTGATAGCTTGGTTGGGCGATATTCTAAAGGGTTACAAGAATTAAAATCAAATAAAGACTTCATAAAAATTGCCCTTCCTGTGGTATCGAATTGCTAATGAGTAAGAAGTGGCCAAAATAATAAATGTAGTTTAGGTGTTAATTTATACCCTGCTGCAATACACAACACTTAATTTGATATTAAAAAAATTCCAATAGAGTACATTGTATGAGATATCTCATATGAATTTTTCACAATTTTATTGAGATATCCAGTGATACATGTGCTAAAACAAGGTCTATAGCCATGAGTGGCATACACCATTCAAAGGTGTTCAAGTTTTTATCTGCCCAGTCACAGATATTTTGGTTAAATGGTAAATTTGATAGAGCGATAATAAATAGCAGATGAAAATACATCAGCCCGGACAATCACCAGTCCTGGTAATTTCAACCACCCTGCTCACCATACAATATTTAGTTCTGAATACCTTTTTCTAATTCTTGGTAAAATTTAAACATCTCAGGAATCTGAAAAGATTGGGGTGAAAAAACTAAGGGCTTTGGGAAACGTTATGGTCACACTGTGTGTTATAACATAGTAAATTCCTTAAAATATAATTGTTTATATACTACTTTTAACCCAAGCGCCAAGGGCTTTGATATATTTTACATATAAATTATTATCATAAAATTATAAGTTATCCATATATATGAATAAAAACTAACTTTATTATAAGTTTATATAAATGGCAGTGATGAAGAACATAAAGTAAGAATGACTGATTTTGCAAGTTCAACTAAGCTGAGCAATATTGTTCATTTATAAATCCATTTTGCCCTTTAAATGAACAAAGAAAACAACTCATTTATCCAGTAGTTACTTAAATTTATCATACTTTATCTTAAGTAAGAAACAGTGTTAAAATATGTTTCTAGTATTGAACAGTCAAGAACAGCTTATTTCTATGAAATATTCAGTGTGCCCATTGACAAGATTCTTAATTTTATATCCTCTAGTAGAAATAAATTATAATTTATATTTGTTCTTACAATACAGCTCTGCAAAACCTTATTTATTATTATTCATTTATCAAAGTCTTATAACATTGTTCTGGCTCTTTGTAAGTATATTTGATATAAAACAATTAATTTTCTGTCTTATTATTATTAATTTTTTTATTTTTTCATTTAATACTTCTACTTTGTTAAAAGTATGTTTTAACATATATTGTTCCTTTTACTTAGACAATCATAAACTTATTAGTTTTTTACCCATAAAAAATAATCAGAAATTAGAATGTTTCTATTACATTAAAAGCACATTTAAAGCAAGTTTCGTATGTTATCATATTTAGGTTGATTACAAGAAATTAAAACAACATTACGCTATAAGTAAATATCAATATATCTGTATTATATAACTAGACTTCTGTATTCATAAATTTACACATTTACAATTATTAGTTTAATTGTAATCAAACATAAGCAAAACAATTAGGACAGACCATAAATATAAACAGAATTTTCTTTTTATATTTGTTTTGTGTACTGTACAATAACACAAGCATTTTGATAATCATTTTTTTTGTTGGAGTCATTTTCTTGCTTAGAGGACCCTTGGATCTTCAGAGATCTTTGCTCAGAGACTAAGATTCTTGCTTAAAAAGTGTTTTGTGTGCCTAAATGTCAACACAAAACATACCTATAATATAGGCTACTATGATTACTTTAATAATAAATGGCAAGTTCTTCAATAAAACTGTTTAGATAATCATATTACATTATCATATTTTGATAAAAAGAAAGGGACTTATATCTAATATAGTGAACAGAATTATGTCTGTTACCACTGCCTTTAGAAAGCAGACTCTTACAACACTATTTTTAAAAGGGCTTATATATTCCTCACTTGAGCGCATTTAAAAAAAATTTCTTATTTTTGTGATAAACTAAAAGAATAAAATCTGTTACAATTGCAGAGTATTGGTTGAAAGGAATTTTTATTTTTAAAAACTTTCCAGCTTGTAAAATTGAAGTTAATATCTTAAATGGGCTTTATATTAATCTTACAGAATAAAATAAGCAGATTCAATATATGTCTTTAAAAAAAACATTTTAAAAGATTAAAAAATTTTTTTAAATAATATAATGCTAGTTAAATTTCAAACTGATAATAATTATGTTGTTAGTTTAAAATTATAGTCACATAAAATGAAGGTTTTGAAAAATTGAATTAGTCTCTTGAATAAGGAAATTTCAATTAAGAATAATTTTTAAAATTTAACTGTTTGTATGCTGTAAACATTTTTTTAAAATAAAATTATTCTTAAGCATGTTTAATTGAAGCAACTTTCATGAGGCAAAGCACTCTAAAGAAAAATCATTACAGTATTAAAACTAAAAAAAATATGTTTATTAAAATTAAAATATTTGTGCTCTGAATTTTGTGAAGTGTGAAAAAAAACTATAACAAAATTAAAACAAATTATGTAGTTTGCAGTTAGCATATAACATATTATAATTAGTTTAAAGAGGATAAATTCAAAATACTGAATTTTAGTTTGAGTTTACACTATTAATGAATAATATAATCTCAATTTATATAATTTTATTTATCATCCTAAATTTAACTCAACACATGCACTCGTCACAGCAAATGTACTATTATCAATACTGTAATGTTTTGCTAGACAGACATTCACAGAAACAATATTCTAGCTTTGCCACACTTGCTAAAATCAATTTGTATAGTATATACTGTTTACAGTGTATTACCAATTTATACAGGTTGACTGAAAAAAACAGGACATTTTAAAAATTAACATTACTCATTTATTATGTTGTTAATTAGAACTTATTTTACATTAAAATATTTATCTACACTTGCCATTTACACCCCAAATAAAACAATTACAACAGCTCAAATCTGGTGACCTGGAAGCCACAGGATATTACCGAAATGAGAAATGAGTATTTCTGGAAACATGAGACGCACCACGGCTAGTACATCTCTAAAAGCATGTGCAGTGGCACCATCTTGCTGGAAATAAGAATTGTATGGATGAAATAATAAGTCTTTTTGCAAAATTGTTCGCAGTGACTCACAAGTTAGATCTAATTCAAACGTATGTCTTCTTGCGCCCGACTATATCTACAACTCTGACTTTGGCTAACGATTTCAATGTTTTGCGGTGTCCTAAAAGACTCATTTCGGCCAGGAGACATTTTTTTAAAGAATATTTTCCATTATTCTCAAGTTGTTAACCTACCTGAGAATCATATTCCAGCTGGGAACGATATCCTGCCGACCAAGTTGAAAGTGAATGTGAAAAAGCTGATGCGTATCTGTTAAAGACTCACTATTTCGCATACAAGCATTGCAAGGGAACATACGATATTGTACTGTCCTCTACTCCATGAATAATGAAATTGCATCATGTGTAGAGGTCTGCGATCACAGTTCACCCTCCAAACAATGACTGCCTCGTGTGTACTAACCATTTCAAAAACATCCGGTATTTTTTCGAACCCCCTGCATAATAACAGAAAATAAAAATGTAACTTGGTTTGTTATCAAGATGCAACACCCACATCTTTTATCCCCCCTGGCCATTAAGAATGGTATCAAAAGAGCATTGATACCTTCATAGCTTGTTCATATAAAAAATGCATCATTGTCTCTTTTTTTCACCTTCTGTTGTAGAAATGATACTCTGGGGTGGTTCATACAATCCTCTGAAAAATATGAATGGGAAATATTACATGTTTTAATAAAAAAATACTCTAGTTTTACACAAAATTTCAAATAAAATCACTCTTCTAATAAAGTTTTTCTTTGTTATAAAGAAAGCAGAGTATGAGATCACCAGATGTATCATCTCACAGTACTTTATTGAATGTTGCTAATAGGTTTTATCACTACGTGCTAAGAACTATAGTTCACAAGCTATAACATAATTAAGCCTTTTTTAATAGACCTCGAAATTAGAAAATTAAGGAACAAAATGTAATAAATCCTGAGATATAATGAGGTATAATTGTTTCATAGAGTATTTATTCTAAAACCTAAAGATTGAGCTGTAGTACTTACAGGAATGTAGGGCAATATATTCACTTTATTAGATTTTTTATTGAGTCACTAAAAATGTATAAACATTTTCTAACATAAAGCTAATAGATAAAAATGGTTCTTTCTTACAACATCCAGAAGTTGTATCTATATATACAAGTTACATGCTAATAAATGTTATAAATAAGATATCAGTAGAATAATAACAAACAATAACTTCAAAGGTGTAAAATCCAACAAGATTATTTCTGTGCCTTAATTATTGAATATCCTAAGATCAAATACCATGAGAATAGTACCTGATTCTGTTAGTTATTTTTTTCAAACAACATGACAAAAGAAGTAAATATTATTTTTAAAAAACTACCCTATCAACAATCTTCTATGCCTTGTTGTTTGAAAATATTAAATATATTACACAATTGTTTTGAAAATCTTATTATAGTAAATTACACATCTGTAAAAATACAAATAAAAAGTGCATGATTTAAAAAGAAGCTTCCCTAACCCCAGAATAGATTACATTATTCTACATAATTACATCTTATGTGTATCGGATTTATGTGATATGTCTGTCTTACCTTAGATCAGACTTTATTAGTTTTGCAACATTTTGTAGCTCTTAGTAAGCCTCAGAAAATAATGACAAAAATTACCCTTAAAAATTATAACTATTAAACTTCTTTGTTTTAATCATATTTACAAAACAATACGTTTGTTGATAGCTGAAAATTTTTATAATTATAAAACTGTGAGATTTAAGTATAAAGCTATGACTATATTTACTAAAGAATAATTTATTGCAATAAGAAAAGTTTTGAAGAAAACCATTTTTGGTAGATATTAAATCGTTCATATTGCAGATTGACTGACGCTAATAATTTTTAGAAACAAGCGTTAGGTCCCAGTGTCAAATGCTCTAATAAACCTTTTCAACTTTCAAAACTATGACAGGAAATGTGTAAACAACCTACAACTGAAAGTGCCCCAACTTTATTGACGATTAAATCTAGACCATATTTTAAAATCATACACAGAAAAAATGATATAAATTAGTGGAAAATCCATATATATAAGAAATTTTCTAAGACAAGATATTGCTAAGTACTTAGTCTTAGTATTGGCCAAGTATTGCCCTTAGTGACTAATCAAAAAACCTTTTAGTACAAACCTGTAACCTTACTTAATATACTAGAATAAAATATCAGAAATTGACATTCTGTACATAAGAAATATTAGAACAAGAATGAACTGTCGGTATTTGGGGCAAACACAGAAAATTTAAACAGTAAACATTTTGTATCAGGATTAAAATTTCAGTCAACAGAGTATACAAAATTAAAAATAAATATTAAGATTTTTTGAATCGAAAATGAACAGATCAGAATAATTTTTGAATATAGAAATAAAAATTTCAGCTACCTACAAACTTTCATGAAGTTACTATATATAAAACTGCTATTTAATATATAAGCTACTAGTTTAAATGAGTGATACAAAATGTTGCCTAAACCTATTCTAACTGATATGGAATGAAATAACTTAAACAATAACAATAAACAATATTCAAAGTATGTAAATAAAAACTGTGATAACTGTATCTTGCTAACATCAGATGGAAATGGTGATTAATGTAAAGTTTGTACATTATTCAAGCCCTGAGATGAGTAATGAAAATGAGGTGATTATTTGATGAGTAGAAACATTAGGCATATTATTAAAATATACAGTACATATAAACACAAATTTTATGGTTAAAACTAAATTGTGATGTAATTATTTATTATCTCTATGGGTATTTCATGAATGAATTTTAACCTAAATTTCTTTAATATAATAAACAAACTTTTAAAAATACATGCCATATATATCACTAAAATATTTGTAAATATTTACAAACTTGCCTAAAGTAGCACTTATATTTGTTGAGGACAGCCGTTTTGGGAGATGTGTCCCATTGTCAACTCAGACCGTAACTGATATGATATTTGATTAGTTCGGTCTGAGTTGACAATGGGACACATCTCCCAAAACGGCTGTCCTCAACAAATATAAGTGCTACTATAAGCAAGTTTGTAAATATTAGTGAAAACGAGTAGCTCACGTGAAGATGGAATCAACAAATATAAGCCATATATATTTTAACATTTATAAAATATTGGTAGAGAATTAAAATTTAATAAAACACTGGTAAATTTTAGAAGGCAGGTTACACTAAATTGAATAATTTTATTCATTAAGCTTACATTAAAGTTTCTGACTACTGATCTATGTTTGAACTGTTTTAAAGTTCAACATTATTTCGATTATCTGTTTTATAGTTAATTTTATTGAAAAAACTCAAAGTGTTTTGTGCTTTGCAAAAATTTAAATGTGTTGGTGTACAAATACATTTATCTAGGCATACTTTCAATAAGGACCTCCTTCAAGATAATAACAAGTAAGGTTGATAATTCAAGGAAACTGGTGCTGTGACTGATCAGATCCTCTAAGATAGGCTGAATATATCACAAGAAACCTTAGGCAGTCTTGTTCGAGAAGCACAAAAAAGGAGCATTCATGTTAAATCCTAGATATAAAACCTACAGTTCATAATATTTTGTACAGGAAACTTAAGTTACACATTAAAAAAATTTTGATTTGTCAACAAATCAAAACTGAAAGCAGAAACAAACAATAACACTTTGAAATTGAAATAATAAATAAGGTTAGTGTGAATGAAATAGTTTTGAATATTTTAATTTTACTCTATTTTTAAAAATAAAACTGAACAAACCACTAATTTCTCTTATCATTTGCAGACACATTTTTGTTCAGTCCATTGTTTACTCCTGTGAGTCATGGACAAGACTCAGCTTTTTAAAGAATTCAATTAAAATAACAACTTATTGGCAGAAGTTTCAAGAAAATTAAGAAAATGGATGGTAATTTTCTTAATTTCACATCAATAGATGTGCAAATATACATGGAGTACAGGATATGCACATCGTCTTAAATGAGGAACAAAGAAGCCTCAAAAAATTTTCAAAGAGGGAAAAGATATGGTGACAAATACTTATGATTTGACCTCTTTTTTGCGGAAAAAACATCCAATAATTATTTAGATTAGCTAAAATGATTTTTCCCTTCTTAAAACATTACCCCTTCAAACATGTTTTGTAATAATATTTGTTTACAACAAAGTTGTGTTTTTCCACAGTAAAATTATTAAAAATAAAATTTTTTGTGACAGATTAAATCTAGAAAAGTGAGGATGCCATGGTTATGTATTTAAAACGTAAACTTATAAAAAGTTTAAAATGTTCTGAACAGTGTAGAACAATACTTTTCATTGAAACAAACTATTAAGACAAGACAAAGATTTTTTTTTACACTGCCATTTTCCAACTCTATTCAGTTCTAATCCAGTTTAAAAATAACCATTACTGTTCGGATAAAAAACACAAATAAGTAAAATCTTTCCCTCTCTTACATTAACCTTAACTGTACCATTACAAGGGTTACAGTTTGACTCGGATCCTACACTCACTTTTTGTTAAAAACTGTATTTGGATTAAGGGTTTTCTGTTCATTTCTGTATAACTTTAATTAAAAGGTATATCAATGAAGCAAAAAGCACTTATTTGGTACCATTGCTATTAGCGATAAGAGCAGGAGTAAAAGTCACACATTTGCATCTACTGAAAGAGAGTCCACTTCCAGGAAATGTTTTTACAAGTTCCAAAACAGGTTATTCATTTTTTGTAACAAAAACTATGTATTTATCACTTTCAATCTCAGTTGATAATTATAAATCAATGATAGAAAATCATGAGAATGTGTCAAGCATGACGTTAATTGTGTAATTATAATGACAATAAATCGTCCATGTCATTTTGCCACTTTTTCATAATACCTGAATCACTCATTATAGAAAGTAAGAACAATAGCCAAACATTTATGATTTATTTTGGATTTTAAAAACACATTGCTGACAAAAAATCAGAGATCAAAGATTGTCTATGACAAAGGTCTTGGCCATGTTACTAAAACCTCCCAGTATTTTCAGTATTGTTTAAAATAATGAAATTTATCAGTTTGTTTGAGAAATAAATGTTTTTAAAAAAATGCTCTTCATTCCATAATAATACATTTCCTCCAAGAACCAGCCTGGTAAAAAAAAGACAAAACAATTTTTTTGTAATGGTTTAGAACAGGATATTTGTTACATCATCAAACCAAAGTTTTTTTTAAAGAAAGAGTAAAAAATTCTGAATAATTCACAACAATTAAGTCATACGTTAAAAACCCTGTTGATGTGTTGGTTGCATGGGCATACATTTGTTGCATATGTTTGACCCAACTGTTGTCATGCTTTACAAGGCTAAAAAATTTAATTTTAATAAACTTCCTTTTGTGGCATAAATTAAAACCTAAATTCTGACAACTTTTCAATTTTCAAGAAAATTCAATATGTCAAGTATTTCTGTAAATACCGATCAACATTGATTGCCTAATTAGTCATTGCTTTGTACTTGCTGCCAATGGATATAATTTATTATAAACAAAATTCTTGTAGTACTAGTATAAACACTAGTAGATTCAAAATCATTATAATAACAAAATACACGGACAGTGGTTAATTTATATTATGTTGGGTGTCTTGAAAATTACTCTACAGTTGATTTTCTGTATATTTTGAATGTGCATTGCATGTGTTTGATAATATTTGGATTAATATTGTAGTGAACTACTGTGAAACAATTCTGATGATAAGTAGTAGTAATGTTATTACCGTTATACTTATAAAGGCTTAAAACATAGATTGCAATTTTTGTTTTGTACATCTTAAAAAAAATGTATACTTATTAATAATACTTAGAAAAAAACCCACTACCGACTGATATTATTTAATAGATGCATTTCACACTAGATCAGTGTACTGTTCAATGATGTGAGTCATGGACAAGACTTGAAGGAATGTTGTATTATTGTGATTGTGGTATTTTGTTGTTTTGTGATGTTTCATTGTTCATAGAGTGGTTGGAAATTATGTGTTTGTATATTTTGAATTATATGTGTCAATGTTGGTCTATGTGTGTAGCATGTTTTGTATATGTAAAGGGAAATTCGATTCGAGTTGTGTCTTTGTACAAACATAAAAGACATACAAAACACTCAACTCAAATCAAATTTAGCTATACATATACAGAACACACTACACACACCCACACACATACACATACACACACAAACACACACATACACACACACACACACACACACACACAAACACACACACACACACACACACACACACACACACACACACACACACACACACACACACACACACACACACACACACATACACACACACACACACACACACACACACAAACACACACACACACACACACACACACACACACACACACACACACACACACACACCAACCTTTGACACAAATTTAAAAGTTCTACATTTAATAAAAAAAAGCAATAAACAAAACTTAACTTCAAACTTCAAATAGAAACTCACCTGAGCAACAGATTTGTCCATAACTGCTGAAAATATCAGTAATAGTATTTTGCCTATGATTTGTGTCTGTTCCATGATAACTTTGGAAGTATTTAACCGACCAAAGTGATGTTGCTTGCAAATGAAAGAGTAAACCTTCCCAGTGGTCCCATTATAGTTACATCCTAATTCGTCTGTTTTGGAGACAACAATACGATATTTTAAATTCAAAAAAAAATTTTTTAAGGGACATTTTAAAAATCTTTTTTAATAAGAATTATGAATTATAAGATAATTAATAAGCAAAATAGATAATTACAGCGTTTATTTTATGTAGTATTCTAAAACACATAGAAATAACACAGAAAAAATAAGTATAAAATTTCTTGCTTGATAAAACTGCTTAGAACGAACATCATCGAATACTAATGAATGAATTTTCCTCATTAAAAAGGACCTTGTTCAATGGCCTACACATATTGATATATAACTTGATATAACTTGAATGACATATAAGACAAAATAAATACACTTAAAATCTGATTTAGTTCATTTACCATAATCTAGATATTAAATAATCCTCGTATATAAAATGTACGTTGAATTGTGTAAGAAAATAGTTATTAAGTGAGCTAAATAGGTTTTTTAAAGACCTATTTGGACACTTCTATTTGGGTTTAAGTAATTAATTGAAATAAACAACCGGAATCACAGTATTTTTGAGTAGTAAAATATTACAACATGATGATTTCAAGTTTTTCATTAATTTTATATTGATTTTTAAAAAGCTTCTAAATCTTCTAGGCTACTCTTTATAAATTATTAGCAAAGGAGAATGTAGGTAACTGATTTAAGGCTTTGTGGAAATATTGTTTTGTATTTATGTTGAAAAAAAAGTTAAATTCAATCATGAAAATACACCTATAGCTGCCGTCAATAAAGTGTAAACGGAAATAACCATAAAATATATACAATATACAACATACAGTAGAACATACATCTGTAATAGAAACATGCAATTATATATCTGACACTATAAACAATCTGAAACTAAACAGTATGAAGTTACATTGAGGTATTTCTGTTGAATTGCCTAAGATAAAGATTGTCTCGAATGCTACGGCCATTCCAATCCAAAGTTAGCAAAACTATCTAGTCTGTGCTTTACAAATGACAATACATTAACTACAAGAGAATAGAATTCCAGTTAAAAAAAAATGCAGTCTAGAAACATTCAGTCATTTGTACTTTTCAAACTTTTTCTTCTACACCAAAAATATCAATTTTTTTAAACAATGTTATACTACACAACTTAAAGTTTACCACAGCACAAGAGTTTTTCTTCCTCAAATTTATTGGTAATATTTAAAACTATACATTTAAATAAATACAATGGAAGATATAAGGTATATTATTAAAAATATAGAACGCTTGTCACTCGAATGAATTTACCTTATAAAATGTACGAATTTTAAACTAAAGAATAATTCTATTATTGAATTGTAATTATATTCTGAGCTTAAGACTTTCAGCAATATTTCTTGGTTATATTAAAAATAAACTGACCGACGTAAAATCAAATGAGGATGTACTAAAAGTACCTGAACACAAATTTCAATGCAGACAGTTATTACAGACATTATTCCACAGTATCAAAATGATGCTCTTTAAAATTTAATTCCTGAGAATACAAATAAAGATAATGATGGTTAGACCTGCAGAGTATGACAAACTGACATTACTTTTTGTCAGAACACCCTAAGTTTGGTACACTGAACCTATAATATTTTGCATAAGTTGTGTTCAGGTCGTCTTTTACTTTAATGAAAGGTTTAAATTCTGGAGTTGATTTTTATAGTCGTAGTTGGTTAGAATTCTCACGGTTTTCATTTACAGTTCTTTCCAATTTAAAACAACAAAACATTTTGCTGAATACTGGTTCTTTAAAACAAGCAAGCACTAAAATATTTGTATTTTATTTTAGTAAATTTATCTAGACTTGCACAATTTGCTAAATCAATTTCTTAAGCATATTTTGAAAATATAGTACGGATAATTTTGTTTGTATATTCAAATACTGAAACTTTAAATATGTTAAATTATGTTTAAACTTTTAGAAACAATTTTCAACTTATTGAAAATTGAAATTTCTCATTTAGGCATCTCTATTGAGATTAAATTTTACTTTAAAATCTTATAAATTCAAACGAGCGACCAAATCTCCAACATTACAAATATAAGAAGTGTAATTGCACGACCGAATAAGTCGGAACTCATTCTATTTTTTTAAAATAGTCTATATTTTCGAAGTCACAACAATAAACACATACGAACAAACGAATCCCAGTTGAGCTTTGCTCTTCGGGTGTTTTATATAATTATTTTTATATTTACAATTGGCACATTCATGATTAGTTTAGGATATGTCTCATTGAAAATATATATTTTAAAAATATTTTACACCAAAAATGTTCACTTCCTATTCTAACACAAACAACATTCATGACTTGGCCTTTTCACATTTTTCAAAAACAATTATTTTAATTCTAAAAATTATTAATTTGAATATTAAAAAATATTTACACAGATAAAAATTTTCTTTTTTAAAAAAATAACTAAAATTCATTTATACAGGAACATAACAATAATTTAAAATTGTAAAAATAAATTTTTGACTTAAAATAATTTTGCTAAAAAATCACAGAAATTCTTTAAAAGATAATTATTTACAAATTTTACTGGAATATGATAGTAATTCGACAAAGGTTTTTTCAAATACATCAATAAATTTTTTAACTCTTTATTTTACAAATGAGTTTTAATTCAATTTGATAAATTAAATACTGTTATAATTTATTTTCTTTGGCTGTAAACAAACACACCCTGTTTATTTTAGTCTAACTTGTGAGTATAGCGGTGAAAGATTATACTAAAAACACAACAGCGGTACTCCACTTGACCAGTGATCTAATCTGGTATAAAGGTATGCCATAATTTAATTTCTGACCACTCTAATGAACCTAAATTTCTGCTAATATGTTAATAAAAGATATATCCTTTTTTTTATTACTGAAAACAACAAAGTTTTTAATGATTAAATGAATGTTACCTCGTAAAAATAAAAAGCATTTTGTTTCCTTTTTAAAGTTTTAAAATTTTAGAGTGTATTTATTATATTTTTGTAACCAGTACTATAAATTTAATACAAACTTAATTTAAAAAAAAAACCTTTAAATCCAACTCAATCATATTCCGTAAATATTTAACCAAGAAAGACTAAGCAATAAAATCACAATTTTTATTTTGAAATGCAACAAGTAATACCAACTAAATAGGCAGAAATTATTTTAAAATGTAATTACATTACCATGTAATTCAAATTAACTTGTATAAACAAAAGAAGATAAAAACAATTACCTAAAACTAACAACCATTAAATACCTACACACTCTTTATTACATCACATCATGGCCAAGTCACTTAAACCTATTTAACAATTAGAAAATTCAAAACCTGCTTTTTTATTTTGTACTGAATAATGTATCAGCATAATGCAACGTCCACTTTACCTGGTTCATAGTTCACTGTTTTTATTTCTTGTCAAACCCTGCCTGACACAACTTTAAAAAAAAAGAGAAACAAAATCAACACTTGTATTTAGAATTTATTTTACAGTAAAAATTGTATCTTAAATAAACAAGTAGATGGTGTTTTACTTTGGAAGACATTAAATGATTGTTTTAAAATTGGTCGAGAGATGAATGTGAAAAAATAATTTGAAGAAACTATTGTACGCTTAATATTAAAAGTAATAAATAAACCAGGGAAAACTTTTAAAACTTAAATTGTGAAGTCGGTATACATTTTGTTTAAACTTTAGAAAGATGATACATAGACCTAAAAGTACCACATTATTAGGATTACAACCATTATAACTAGTTAAATTTATTAATGTTTAGAGAATAACGGTTGTGATAAACTGTAGTGCAGTTACGAATTAAATGAACAGATCCATCTCTGAGTAAGTCTTAGTGTAACAATCTTAGGAGATACTTCATTAACCCTTTGATTAGCAACATGTTCCTGCCCTGATTTGGCCCCTGGGAGCAACATATATTTATAAAAGATTTTTACACTTTTTCTTTTGTCTATTGGTTTTCGTAAATTTTTTAAAATTATGATATTATTGTTATTATTTTTTTTATTTACATATTTTCTCATGTTAAACAAACTTTACCTTACGTTTACTGAAAATTTCTTTGCTAAAAATTATCTTTTAATCTTTTGTAAAATACTTATTTATTGTAAAATACCGCACAAACTTTGAAACAATCTGTAAAAATGGGGAAAACCATTGACTTTGGACACAAAAGAAATTATTCACTCGCCTATTCATTGTAAACTACTGTACAAAATTTGAAAGCATCTATCAATACATGGGAAAAGCCACATATAGCTTTAGACTCTAGACACAAAAGATGTCGTGGCTCTAGACACAAAAGAATGGTAAAGATGTACTCTAAGTAATATTTATGGTCCAAATAGTTGGAAATGTTTAACCTAGAATACAGCAGAATACACAGAGAAAACAAATCGTAGAAGTACAGCAATGCTAATCTGAGAGAAACGGTAGATTGTATATAAACGAGAATGCTCCTTCTGGCCGGTACACGATCTCACATACTGGTATGTGACTGCTAATCAAAGGGTTAAAATGGTAATTAAGTCATAAATAAAATATGTAAAATGTATTTCTTAGATAAAACAAACTATTCATCAGAGTGTATAAGACATCCCTCTAAAATTATAATATCTAAACTAGTACTGACTGTTTGTGTGGATCAAGAGTAAAACAGCACACAGCACAACACCTATATCTAACATTTTTACTGACCACACAAACCTTACACACTTAGACAGGGACAGATTATCCATCATGCTTAAGAGTCTATAGCCTCTAAAAGTTTTTAAATTTTATAGTAATAAAATATAATGAAACTTTAAAAAAATTGAACAAAAATTAAAATATTAACTTTAATAAAAAAATGCTTGTCTAATATTTATGTATAGGTTTAAACCTTAAAACCTATTATTTCAATTTAAAAAAGGAAACAAAACTTTCATTCAAGGGACCATTACTAGGTAAACAACTAGTAATAATGTCCTTGACTATTTTCTATTTCTTAAAATTCATGAAAACAGAAATGGTCAGTACTAGGTGTAAATATTGGATGCTTACTAATATAACTGCTTTGGGACAATTTATACTTTAATTAAAAGTATAGATATATGATCAATGGTTAAGAGTTAAGTTGTATGAGTTAAGTTGATGAAGTTTTAATAATGATGAAGGCAACATGGTTGTCAACAGCATGTTATGATGAATAAAATTTGTATCACTAGAAAAGTGTATACCAATGTATTAATGCTTATTAATAATTAATGATAATTAACAAGAACATAGTTATTCAAACTTTTCCATCCATGCAACTGCTTTATGTAGTATGAAATAATTTTTAGGTTAAAAATTTGTGTTTCTGGATTAGGTAAAATTATACTATGAGGAGAAGAATAAGAACAACAAAAGAAACAAAAAGAGATGCAGACATGAAATGTTGATGCTGCTTTAAGCCCTTCTACTTGTCTATTTAACTTAAGATCTGTACAAGTGTTTTTACAATATACCCCTTCAACCTATTATAAATGTCATTTCTCAAATAAAACCAGTTGTCAAAAAACGCTCCTATTTGTATATAGTTTGTGTAAAAAAATTACATTTCATTTTGTACATCAAATGATACTGGAAGCTCTACAATGGTTAAAAAATAGATTATCTCCAATGACAAATAATGTTATTGTTCCTGGAAAGTTTCTTTATTACATTTTATTAAAGTTATTTTATTGTTTCTCTTTTCTACAAAAACTTTGAAAATGTAAAAAGTTGTACTGTAGGTGACAAGACACTGAAGTACTGATTTGAGTTGTACAATGATTAGGCTACGTTATTATCTCACAACAATAAACATAAGTCACACTTGTACCCAAAAATCACATTTAATAATATCCATTGATATAATATTCACTCAATAAATATTAAACCTATCCTTATTTGAAATAAATTAACACATATTACACAAAAACCAATCTTAAAAATTTAGTACTGTTTGAGGACTAGATATTGAGTCACAATGTTATATGATGTAACAGTTTTAAAAATATTTGTATCTCTAATATTCTTAAACGTGTTAATTAGAAAACTAAACAGCCACTACATTAATTTTTTAAACAAAATCAAATTGTAAGCAAATTTCTCAAATGCAGTTGTGTTATGGATTAAAATCAATGCAAGAAAAAATACTCGTTCCTAAAAGGCATTTCACTACAATATTCTGATGCAGCATAAATTTGTTTGGTTATTTCTATTACTATCGAAAGCAAATAAACCCATATATCTTTTTTATTTCTGTTTAGTTCTATCAAAACATATATAGTTAACAATGTTTGAAAAGAGTTTTAATAACAAAACTTTGGTTAATGAAGTTTCAAGTCCAAATACTTCTGTATTTTAAAATTATCGTAAATACTTTAATTAAAAACAATATTATAAGGCTGTTTAGTAATCTAGATAATATTTAACAAATAATTTAAAAACACAGAATTTTATGATGTAAATGAATTTAACTGACTTTTAGTAGAAATAATTCTCTTCAAAGATAGTGTCCAAAAAAAGAACAAATGAATCATTTTGCTATTTTTTTATTTTTTCAAATATAAAACTAAAATAATAGGGCACAATAGTGTGACACCGACATCAAACGATAAATTTCCGATAAATAACAATGACTAGATCAAACGATAACATTTTAAATTAACTTAAACCTAAAGAAATTCCAGATGTTTTTCATAGACACCATCTTTGTGTTCTACAAATTACAAAAAAAAGTGTGAAAGTTAAAGGGGTGGCTGTCCGAAGACAGCCGTTGTTTTGAGTAACCGTTTGAGCATTCCCGAAGTCCCGCGGTGTTGCAAGCTTTTGTGAGTGGTCAGGCTGTTCTTAGTACGATATCGTCTGTGACAAAACTCGCAGACGTAGAGCGTATCTGAACGTTCATGTTTATCCTGGAAGTGGCGTTTGAGCGAGTAGTAACAGCTGAATGTACGGCGGCAGTAAGGGCAGTCTTGTGGTTCGTTAATGCCCCCACTTAAAGGTGGTGGCATTACTAGCCCTGCAACAAGTGAGTGTGTTAGTTTTAATTTTAAATGAAAATAAAACTCCAAAAACCATTAACTTAGAAGATTCTTTTTCCTTCTTTTAAGAGCCTTAGAGATATCTCTCTCCTTCTCCCAAATAAAATTAAAATTTTCCTGAAAACATTAAAAAAAAGTTAAGTAATTTAGCAAGATAAAGGACACATGCAATGGCGAATTAAAATAAAATACTTTAAAATACACTCTTGTATAAAAAAGGACCATAATAACATTCTGAAGCAAATTAGTAGATTTTTTATCTTTGGGTTTTATAAATTATGAAATTAAAAGTAGTGTATATGAGTCTGGATATTTGATATTTTTAATTTTATGTCTTTAGTGTTTCTTTAAGCTTAATTTTTAATATTATGTTTATTTCAAAATTTAATATATAACATTAATAATGCAACAAAGTGAATGAGTAAACTTACTCTTTTGAAAGCATGGTTAGATTAAACGTCTTGTACAAATGAGAGAAAAAATTTAGTAATATAGTCATGGCATTGTAGACAAATGTAGATTTTGTTATTAATAGTTAGTACGAGGTCTGTTCAAAAGATATGCAGACTGTTTGAATTTCGAGGCTCTAGTTAGTTTCAGGAGAATCCGCTTGGTGTCGCTAGGTTCGTATAAATCAGCTGATTAAAATGCGGTATTTCAGTCACAGATATCTTCATTTGTCGATGAGTTACACGCAGTTTAGTAAAGAGTGTTTTTTTTCGTTTGTCGGATTGTAAAACGGACAGCCTGAAGGAGCAACGAATTGGTTTTTTGAGTTTTGGGAATAAGAAAAAGTCGCAAAGAGCAAGGTCAGGTGAGTAGGAGGGGTGGGGAAGAACAGTGATCGAGTGTTTGGCCAAAAACTCACGAGTTCTGAGTGCTGAATGAGCTGGAGCGTTGTTGTGATGGAAAAACCAGTTATCACTTCTCCACAGTTCTGGCCTTTTGCGTCGGACGATTCAGTACTTCAATGTAGGTAATCTGGTTGACTGTAGAGCCTTCAGGGAACAACACCCTTAGCATAAAAAAAAAACTGTCAGCATCACCTTCACATTCGACCGAACTTGACTAACCCATTGGGATGATTGGACCTTCGTTTCAATGTCGTAACCATACACCATAACTCATCAACAAATGAAGATATCTGCGACTGAAATACCACGTTTTAATCAGCTGATTTATACAAACCTAGCGAGACCATGCGGATTCTCCTGAAACTAACTAGAGCCGCGAAATTCAAACAGTCTGCGTAATTTTTGAACAGACCTAGTAATTTATCTCTCAAGCTACAAATATTTGCTCCTTAGAACAAAAACCTTTATTCTAAAAAAAATGTTTAAATATTAGTTTACAGTAATTGAACATTTTTGAAAGTTATTAAAAGCTCAATTAAAAAAATTACCCAAAGTCACGGACAGAAAAATTAGAATAAACTTACATTTTACACATGAAAAAAGGGATTAAAAAAGTTGATAAGAACAGGTAATTTCTAAAATATTGCTATAAGTAATTATTGCATAACTAAGTGAATACTTTAGAGCTTATTTGCTGACTCATTTCAAAACAATCGTTTCATTTACGAACCTAACCCTCTTCTCGGGGTAGAGGGGTTACCTTCGTAAATGAAACTATTTTTTCTAAACACATCAGCAAGTAAGCTTTAAAGTATTCAATTAGTTATGCAATAATTACCTTTAGTTTAATCAGTGGATTAAGGATGATTACAACAAGCAACTTAAATTTCTAAAATAATAATTTAGAATATAAAATTTATAAAATAATAATGAAGTATTATTTCAAGGTGATTTTCCTCTTATCACCTTTTTAGTTCATAATAAAAAATTTATTCAGATAAACAAATTTGGGAGTCTTTTCTGCAAAATTTACTCCTTACGAATAGAAAATATACTCTGTAAAAAATCTGTTTCTAAATAAATTCAATCATTTAATAAATACACATTTTGTATTTACTAATTTCTTTATTCGGAAAACATGTGATATGGTTTATAACTTACATTTAAAAACACTGAAATGAAAACTAAATGCATTTTTTTTTTTACAAATATAACTAATAATGTTAAAATAAAGTTGTTTTGAAGTTTGCAATAGCTATTGCTTTTTTTTATTTAAACATAAACAATTAAAAAAAAGTATGTTAAGATGGTTATTATATTCATGGATTTTACCCTAAAACCAAGCATAGTTTCTTAAAAATATAATAAATTTGTGCTGTAGATTGTGCCAGGTTGATAAGAAATGAAACACTTTTATTTCTAAATTGAGAAATATTTTTTTATATAATTAAAATACCTACATCAACTACAAATAGATGTTTTAAAGCATATGGAATTAGGTCAGGTCAGGTTAGGTAGAAATGAATGTATTGATAATACCTGTGGCTTTTGGTCGGGGTTAGAACCTAATGTCAGTGAAGGAGTGGTGAAGGTGGTCTGACGGCCTTGTCTTGTGGTACGTGTAGATGTGCGTCATGAGAGAATTGCGAGAACAGTAGACACGCTCACAGATTGCACATCGATATTCCTCGTGACGAGAAGCATGCTTATCCGCAACGTGTCGCTTGAGGCTCGCTTTTGAACACAACACCTTTCCACACGCCAAGCACGGGAACACTTTCCTCAGACCTGCACACCAACGGACAAGTGTCAGACCACCACCAATCACCACCACACCACAATATGTGTTAGTAAAAAAAATAAAATAAAAAACAAAAATCAGATGTGCATTAAAAAAGAAGAGAAGAAAAGGATTTTGCACAGGATAAGAAGCAGAATCAGGCGAGCACATCTTGGTCTTTAACAGAAATATATTGAATGGAAGAAAACTTGATGCCCTAGGTTCCAAAATGTGCTACGAAGAGTCAGAAAATTTCTTCATTCCTGATTCTACTCAAATCCAGCATAAAATCCTGAAAGAATATTAATGGCAGTGAATAAGATATGAGAATAATAAATAAAACTATTTCAAAAATATCTATTTTAATTAACAAATACTAAACTATGTAAAACTTAGATTTTTCACACACACACACACACACACACAAGTATATATCAAAACAACTGAGGACATTCAAACACAAAAATTATATATTAATTTTTTATTATTCTTATAATTCAAATTATAAGTTAAAAAGTAAAAATATATCCTTGTTGTGTATGAGTTTTAGAAAATTCCTACAGTAATTATAACATGGAACAACTTAAGGTTTATCATTAAATTTTTATTAAATTACCTTATTATATATAACTTACTCTTCCTTGTACATATTTTGAGATATTGTACATATTCCTTGTACACAGATGAAACACTATAAAAATAAATTCTATTACTTTTGTACTATGTATTTTATACATTTCTTCAAATAGTTTTGTCATGATCTTGTCTAATTACTTACTTTATATTTGAAGAAATTATAGCATATATATTTGTGTCTTAAAAATTCATAGAAGCACTCTTTAACATACTGTCTTTGAATTTGTTTCATATTATATATCTAGTTATTTGCATTTAAATAATACATAGGTATGAAGACGATTCTGATTAAAATAGGAAGAGAGAGGTGAAAGTGTAGGCTTCAAAGAATATTAAATAAGAAAATATTTTTTTGCAACAAAATAAAGATAATTTTAAAAGTGTAATTATTTAAAAACTAAATTGTATCTCTCTAAATGAAAAATTATTACTACGCCCTAAAAAGGCCAGACGCTCTACAAATTAGTACTTACTCTGGGAAAACTCAAATGACATTTTAGAGATTTATGCTTGTGATGTGGAAAAGATCATTGTATTCTAGATGGAAAAATACATATGGATTGTCCCTGTTTAAAAGATTATGTTACATGATCTGATGCTATAATGCTACAATAAATTACTGCCACTTTTCTTAAGCAAAATGTTTGCTCGTATTTTATTGGCAGAAAATTTACAAATACTTTTTTTGAAATTAAAAAATGCTTTTTTTCAAAATATGCGTTTATTTAAAAAAGAGTTTTTATGTTTTTTTAAAATAATTCTGTTTAAACTATTGTTAATTATATATTTATTCAGATATTTGTAAAATCATCATCCTAATAAAGGACCATCAGAAAGATTTTTGTAGGTCCCAAAGCTGTCATTAGCTAAGAAAAGTAGAATATTGCTGTACTAGGATATTTTTATAGATCTTAGCTGTCATGGAGAATTATATAGTCTCTAAAACAGTTAACATCAAATATTCAATATTTTATAAACCTATTAAAAATTAATTTGACAAAAAACCACTACGTACTAATACTTCTTAGTTGACATGTTTTGCACTTAGGTAATGAATCATGTAATCTTTTCAAATTCTAAGCCTTAAATGTTTTTGTATGAAGTCCCAATAGTTATGAAAAAAAAAACGGTTTGAGAGTGCCTCATACTAAGATACATTATTTACATTATTAGTACAGTATAATATTATTTTTTTCCTTGTAAAAAGCCAAATCTGGTTTTCATCTCCATTACAACACATTCCTTGCAGCTGATTTCTATGAACAATATTTATTATTGTCATCGTTCAGACGTAATTTAAAAACAAGAAAATAGTGATTAGGGGAGCAGGTTATCATTACTTTAATTATAAACACATGAGTATGATACTAAATTAAGTACTCACATGTGGTCCTAAAGTGAGTAGATGTGGTCGCCACAGTGATTGGCTGTTCCCACTATGCGGTGTCTGTATGAAAAATATTACTAGATATTTAAATAAAGAATAATTAAAAATGTTCAATGTTATTTTTTCATTCTTTTTTTGTTTGTTTTAAATATTTAAACACTGAATACTTAAGGAGGCCACTTAAAAATCTTGGTTATGCTGGATGTGTCCTGAGGGCCGTAGTTTGGGCAGCCCTGTTTTAAACTATTAGTTATATTTTAGAATTGTTGTAGTCACTGTTGATAGTTTTGTCATTGAAATGGATATGATAAAAATTATAATTGATTGTGAGTTGATGTTGGTTGTTATTTAATTATTTCCTTTGTTTATAGGTTGAGCTCATATTTTGATACAGTCTTTCTATAGCTTTGCATGTCTTATTTTAATTTTTCAACACTTAAGACGTCTACTTCTTGTAGATGTCCATATTTTATCTTTCACTTGTTGACATAAACAGTAATGTTTTCTCACTAAGTATTAGTATTTTGTAAAACCTGTTAAATAGATTGTGTAATTGGACTTAGAAACTAGGTTGAGAATAGTAAGTCATCAATTTAAATTTGAATAAAACAATTACATGTTTTATGTCAATCTTAAAAATTAAAAAATAGATAATTTCTTATATAATCATCTTTGCTGCTGTTAGGAATACTAGTATGTATTTGAGTACCTTCTTCTGGCTTTCCTAAAACATTTTTCTTCGTTGACACATTTCAGATTAACTCCATAATTCAAACCTTAAACTGTACTATTACATTATTAATATGAAACTTTGCGTCTATCATTCCATGCCTCCTCTTGCTTACACTAGTTAACTACTCAATAAATAATACTATCAGTCAGATTTTATAACTTATACATGAGAACACTGATATCATAACTAGTACACTGTTTTAACTTGTGACAACCTAAACAAAATCTTAACTAAGTAAACAAAACCGGCTGAGTAAACATAGTGAAAATAATGGTGCACTCTTCCTCAATTCAAATATTGTTGTTTTCAGAACTACTATACACCTTTCTTGAGGTCACTGCCTTACATGAAATAGTTTTTTTCAAACAATTTGAACAACATTATCCTTAAATTTTTTAAAAGATGTTCTAATAGTTTTACTGTCATTAAAAAAAAAATTATTGAATTCCACTTGTTTGTATTATCTTGGTAAAAAAACCCTATTTACTGATAAATAGAGCAGACGCATTTCGCGTTAGGTCAGCAGGGTTTTTTAATGCTTTGAATTACTGACAAGACTGTTACTCAGGTGTGTTGTGTTTGGGTGAGTCTGGGGTGTATTTTTGTTCTGTGGTGTGTTATTGTTCATAGAGTAGTCGTTAATTATGTGCTCAAATGAAGTGTTTGATTGGGATTGTGTTTTGTCATTTAGAATGTGTTGTGGATAGTATTTATGGTGTTTATATATTTCATAGTTTTCTACTGTGTTAGTTTTTTGCTTGGTTGGTTTGGATTTTTAGATTGGTGTCTATGTCAGTCTGTGAGTATAGTGTGTTTTGTATGTGTATGGCAAAATTTGATGTGGGTTGTGTCTTTCTTATCTATTTTACGTGCTCTTCGTATCTTGTCGTAAATGTTCTCCCCGTTTGTCCTATACACCTGCCCTGTCGTGTTTATCCTGGTGTGTTTTTTAACTGTTTTTTAATTGTGTTGGCTGCTGTGAATGCTATTTTGTGTTTAAGTTTGTGGAACGTGGAAGCTATTTTTTGTGATGTGTTGTAGTGATATGTAAGTGTTATATATTTTTATGTTTGTGTGTTATTGTATTTTGTTGTGTTATGTGTGCGTTGTTTTTTGCATAGCTTATTATGTTGTCAAATCAAGGTGTGTTTGTATCCGCTTTTATGGGTTATGTATTTTATTGTGTTTAGTTTGTTTAATTTGTCTTCTTTGTCAACAAACACTATATTTGAGCACATAATTAACAACTACTCTATGAAGAATAACACACCACGGAACAAAAATACATCACAGACTCACCCAAACACAACGCACCTGAGCAACAGTCTTGTCAGTAATTCACAGCATTGAAAAAGCGCTGACCTAACATGAAACGTGTCTGCTCAATAAATCAGTAAGTAGTGGTTTTTTTGCCAAGATAATACAAATATAATTTCTATAAAAACCTCAAGATGTACAACACAAAAACTGCAGGATTATTGAATTCATTAGATTTAATTTGTATCCCTATGCAAATATGAAGCGATGTCCATGCAATTGCAGCCAATCTCTTTTTTTCTTTAAAGTTGTTCTGACATTTTCACTGTCAATTAAAAAAAAATAATTGAATTCATTAAATTCAATTTGTATCCCTATTCAAATATGAGGGGATGTCCATACAATTGCAGGCAATAATTTGGGACATGGTTTATTGATGTATCTTAAAGAGAATAAACCAAACCTAAATAAAAAAAGATAAAATAAAATAGCAAAAAATCAGACAATCTTCAGATTTCATTTGATGGGATGGACACAAGTCAACAGCATTGCTCCAAGCTAGAAGAAAGAAGGGAAGGTATTAGAAAGAAAAAAAGAAGTAGTGAAGAATTAGTGTCATTCATCTAATAAGGACTCCTTTTGAAGGCATGTCAGTCATAGTTAATATGCTAATTTCATAAATACACTTTGATTAATCTTGACTAATTAACATTTGTTTTTTTTCAATTATATTTATCAAGTGATATAAAAGTATAGATATTGTTTTGGACACACTTTCCATTGGTTACAGAGTTCAGTTCATGAATAGCAATGCTCAGCTACATAACTTGGTTCACTCTTTCATTGTGTCTGCCATTATTGCAGACATAAATTGCCAGCCTGCTTTTGTCAATTTTGCAAAGGTCTCAGGCAATTATTATAAAAAACTATTCAGCCCATGTTCATAGTAACATTTTCTTAAATGAATAGTGCACAATAAACAAAGGCATTACTCCTAAAACAAAACAAAAAAATGCTAAAAACAATGTAGAATAATATTTTGGATGTAAAATAGTTTTTTCAGTTATTTCTAGTTACACCTTTGAAAAGATTGTGAAAAGCTAATCAAATTTCACATAATATTTTTTTTACAATAAAAAATTTCAAAACAATAGAAATAAAATGAAGTTGCTTGATGTAATCATCTTGAATTCACTGATTAAACTAATTTAAAAAATACTTAACTAAGTGAATACGTAATTGCTTACTTGCTGATGAGTTATGTTTTGAAACGCGTCAGCAAGTAAGCAATTACGTATTCACTTAGTTAAGTATTTTTAAAATTAGTAAAATTAGAAATAAAATGTTCAAAAAGTATCTTATAATGCAACCTGGAATCATATGGAAATAATATTATGATTGTCATATTCCCTTTTGATGATAAGCACTAATAGAGTAAAACAAACTATTTATATAAGTGTTTTTTCAAAAATAAAATTTTCACTTGCCTCAAACTTTTGTTTTTTTTTAAAATTGATAGCAATATGTTATTAGATATATTGTTTGCAATATACCAATAATTGTAAAACTAGTTTAAATATTTTTTATTGACACATATTACTAACAATTTAGAAAACTGCATTTAATGGCAAACACAACCATGGTATGTAAACAGTATAAGTATTGCAATAACAGTCTTTAAAACTCTTGTTTAAGACATGACACACAATTGTGTCATGTAAAGGAAAAGATACAAAACTGACACAAACCAATAGCTTCAGACAGTTGCAATAATATATTATATGAAGGAATAATTAATTAATTATTGTCTACTGGGTCAAAGACCCATATCTTATATCACAGAGTATAGTATGTAGATGCTTCGACACTAATGGGGATAAAACTTGATTCTAACATTAAACTTAAATCATGATCCTAGTTTTATCAACAGAAAAATATCAATTAATGCAACAGCTTGCCTATTCACCATTCATATTCATGATTTTGCTGTATCATAATGGTTGAAAGTGAACTTATGTGACAATAAGTTATTATCACAATAAGTTTAAAGAATTTTCCACTTAGGGCTAACGATAAAAAATCCCACACACTAGAAATAAGTATGAATTAAAAAAAAACATTAAAAATTTTTAACAAACCAAATTGTAATATATTTTTAACTTAAAAACTCATCATAGGTCTCAAACTATGGTCCACATTAAATTTTTGCTGTAAACATTTGCATCAGTAGAAATTTAATTTATTTACAAAAAGAAAAGAAAGTTTAAAAACACAAAACAGAATTAAAAACATAAAATAAAAACTAATGAATAGCACAAATTACAAAAATACAATTCAATACAACAAAAAACTGGAAGGAGTAATAAACAGAATAATGTTTCATAGCAGCCAACCACATTATATTTTATAATTATGATTATAATTATAAAATCCTAATTTTTACACACAGAGTAACAGACATTTTAAAATAATAAGACTAAAAACAAACTAGTCTAAATGTTGTAATTATATTTTTTAAATGAATAAAATGGTACTTTATGTAACCATTGACTGTTGGAGACATTTAAAGATAGGAAAAACTATACTGCAGTATGACACGAACCTATAATTTTACCATTTACTCCTCCATTCAATTGTCACAAGATGTAACTGATAAAGAGATATTACCATATAATTTAGAAGTAATTTGTTATAAGAAACATAGTCAAGAATTTTAAACAGCAATTTTATACAACTCTGTTAGTTTTTAAAAATATCAGACAAAAATTAAAGTTATTGCAAATGCAATGGATTTTTTGTAATTCGAAGTCTTCACATAGTAAAGAGGAAAATGTAAATTATAGGTGTTAGGAGTCATTAAGAAAACTAAATTTATCTGTATTCTTTAAGTTATTTGAAAGTTTTATATTACATTAAATGTTGTGTGAAAAAATAGTTCAATAGTAAAATATATAGTAATTCGATAAATATGTTTACCATATTTCATCAGAGATGTTTACTAACAAAGTCATCATCTTCAATGAGCACAATTACACTTAGGAAAACAAAACTTTTACAGTATGATCTCAACTGAATAACGATTGTAACTTTTCCTTGAAACATTTCTCATCAAATAAATTTATTTATTGACAGTAGGATTTAGTAAAACTTGCAGTTTTCCTGTTGTATATCTTGAGGTTTTTTAAAATTTACTACTATTGATATCATTTGGCAAAGAACCAATACTTACTAAAATTTGTCAGCAGACGTGTTTCATACTAGGTCAGTGTGTTGTTCAATGCCGTGAGTCACGGATAGTGCATTGTCCATGACTCGTACCATTAAACAATGCAGTGATCTAGTATGAAATGCGTCTGCTGAACAACATTAGTAAGTAGTTGTTTTTTGGCAAGTGATACCAATAGTTGGATTTATTAATTTATTATTAAATAATTACCTCAAGTCCCAAGCTAAGCTCAAATCTGATTATAATAAAACACTGTATTGAAATTTCAAAATAAATTAGATGCAAGTAAAATTTTAATGAATAGACGGTATGAAAACTGAGATGTGAAAAACGTAAAGCAAACAACATTATTGCTGTAAGTTCTAAGTGTTGCACACTAAAATAAAAATTTGAAAAAGAAAAAAAGGTGAAAACTAGATAAATTGGCTACACAGTCATGTGACAATAGCCAAAAGAAGCAACAGGATGGAACAAATACTATTGGATTTGTTTTTTTTTATGGTTTAAAGTATTATGAAATAACAATTATTTAACCCTTGAAGTTGTAGTTCCCTTAGTTTAACCCTTAGTTTATCACTATCTAAACTTTAAATTTTGTAAATTTGGAAAAACTTACTGAGACAGAACGTTTTTGATCGCTCCGTGGCTATCTTAAACACTGATGGTCTTAGTAAGTTTTTACAAATTTACCAAATAAATTAAAGTTTGGATAGTCATAAACCAATGTAAAAGTGATTAATTTAAGAGTTGTTGAAGTAAAATAAATAACTTAGGAGAAATAGCATAATTTTCTCCTCAGTAGTAAGTTTTTTAAATTTACAAAAATTAAGTTCGGATAGTTATAAACTAATGTAAACGTGATTAATTACTCAACATAATAGTTCTTTAATAAATTAACTTTTCTCCCAAACTCTGAATCTCCCCAACAGAGAAAGACTGTTGATATACAAGTCCATATTACTTTATTTCAACAAATCAACACTGTTTCAATAGTTAGTTTGGTCTTCCCCAGGCTGCAATATCTCAGCAGATATGCTTTCCACTTGGACAGTGTATTGTTTATTGCCAAGTTTGGGATAAGACTCGTAATTTATGTTTAGTGGTTAAGTGTAATTTAATAACTAGCATTTATTATGGTTTAGTAAAACTTAAATATAATACAGAGAGGGATCTTTAGTAAACCTTCAATGTTTGGGAGCTACTAATTTTACGTCAACAATTTTAACACACCAACAATTTTTATACAAAAGAAAAATTTATTTTTAAATAAACCATATTAAATGCATGTTATTAAATTACACTAAACTATTGGTGAGCATGGTCAAGTATGAGGCTTTAAAAAGTAAAATATAAATCTTTGTCAGTGACTCGCAGCTTTGAAAGTCTGATGAGACATATCAGCCTTAAGATGGCAGTAAATTATTTGTTGAAACATCGTTAGTTTGTTAAAGTAAAATATTATCGACTCATATATCAACTAATTTTTCTTGGTATTCAAATTGTTGAGTGTATACACAAACAGAAATATTTCATGTTCTAATAAAAGTTTATGTTAACTTTAAATTAATTTAAGATTCTGGCTGATTGAAGTGAACTTTAATTTTAAAGAATTTTACATTATTGGAGTTTCACTGGAAATGCAAATGTATGTTAGAAGTTATTTTATAGGTAAATAATAGATTTTCTATACAACCATACCTCAGGAAATGGACCCCAGCTACATGTCTTACTCATCAGTTAATCATAGTCATGGTCTGTTTGTCTTTCAATATTTTTTTTAAATGGAAAAAATAATAATTTTGTTGTCTTGGAGTTAAATTTTGATAATAATTTTTGTGTGATGAAACGATAAAATTTATTAATAAATATTCTTGATAATTCATTTATTGATATATTTTAATGATAATGTACACAGTATGATAATATACAAAATATAATAGAAGACAGCTAAACTTCACTCAGTTCATGTTATCACGTCTGTAACCATCAGTTTTCCAATGAAGCTGCTGGTTGTCAGGCTGAGCTAGGGGCGGAGGATTACGTGACTGTCTATGATAGATACTGCGATGATTGCGCAGGCTGTTCATTGTGCTATAAGTCTTGCTACAGATCTCACACACCAGTTTGTCAGTACCATCTCGTACATGCCTCCTCACCCGGTAGCCTGCAACCAGAGGTTTACTGTCAGACCTGGTTCCTCTTGAATCCAATCAACACTAAATTATCTGTAACACATTTTAGATTTCTCGTTTCTCATTTTCCAAAATGAAAATTTGATTTCTTCTATAAATTTGTACTACTGAAGATGTTTTCCAATATAAACCATTGTTTTCCGATCTCAACGGATTTTTTAAATCCAATTTTGCAGACTTTAAAAAAAATATCAAAACCAAATGTTTATTTGTAAGACATGTAGTGGGGTCTTCTAACTAGTTACCACAAAAATAAAGGTGAATTTGATTTAAATTAAAAAGAAATAAAATACAAATAGGGAAATATGTCTCCTACTAAAACTAAAAGGCACCAATTACACCTTTTGAGTACTTCACCTCATGTTATGAGGTTAAGGCTGGTATTGAATGTCAGAAATTAAAATTTCAAGACAAATATTTGGTTGTTACAAATAAATTAGTATGGGTTATTAAGGATTTGTTTAAATTGTTTTACCATCAAAACAATAATAGGATTGCTAAAGGCTAGACATATAACCTTGAAAAATTACGAGTAGGAAAGATTTTAAAAAAATAGGAAGTTTGAAATGGCTCCAAACATTATATAGTTTGTCAAGATATATCAGCCATATAGGCTTAAAAGACAATACATAGGAAAGCATCAAAAATTAAACTTGCCTAGGGCCTAAGAACACTAAACTAATTGGATCCAAAGCATAAATTGGGTTTTTAATGTGGACCAGCCATTTAAACTTTGAAAGAGTACCAGTAAAGCTTTCAAAGAGTACTATCTAAAAGAGTCTATCTGGAAACTGAACTATCTAATTATATTGTTAAGGTTAATGGCTTCTAAAGATGTTAACTGTGTGATTGAAATGTATATTAAAAACACTACAGTCTAATCCCAGTAATCCGAAATAATAAAGTAAATACGGCTACAGATATGACTATAACAAGTCATTTTTAAATGTCGCATTTATCTGACAACAAAAGTGTTTTTTGTTTTCTTTCAATAGAAGAAGGCACTATTAAAAAAATTAAAGTTCAATACACTGTGATAAAATGATTCTACCGTCTGCTTGCCGTAAATGTTGAAACTGAACTGCTGTAGAGTGACTAACCAAAAGGGATCAATACACTGAAGTCATTGTAAAGTAAACAAAACATTGTTGACTTTCTTCTTTGAACCTCTCTTATAGTAATTTTTCTTGTTGATAATTTCAAAAATTCTTTTGGATTAGTGGGAATTTTGGACTACCGGATTGTATATAGTTGGCCTTGTTAAGAGTGATTGGTCATGAAGCTTTGGGAGGCAACAAAAATAGGCTTTCCAGAAGCTCTATGAAAACATAAACTAAACTCAGACAATGCAGGATAAGCTAAAGGTTTAGTTCTAGTGATTTCTGCATGAAGACTTTTTGTGTTCCTAAACTGTGTTAAGTTAGTACATAAAAAAATACTAACACAGTAGAATACCAGCAGTGTGTTTAAACTCATAGTTACATAATATGAAAACCAATCTTTATATTCTTGAATTTCGTAGTCCATTACCTTCAGTGAAAGTTCATTAATCACTTTTACATTAGTTTATGACTATCTGAACTTTAATTTTTGTGTAAATTTGTAAAAAATTACTGAGACAGAACGTTTTCAATTGCTCCTTGGCGATCTTCATCAGTGTCTGAATTTTCCGCTTGAAGTTGGTGTTAAGTTAATTGGCGACAGTTTTAAAGGCCACCACTTTTAACCTGCCTTTAAAACCGTCACCGCTTAATCTATCAACTCCAAGTGGAAAATTTAAACACTGATGAACATCGCCACAGAGCAATCAAAAACATTCTGTCTCAATAAGTTTTTACAAATTTACAAAAAAATTAAAGTTCGGATAGTCATAAATAAACTAATGTAAAAGTGATTAATCAAGTTTCACTGAACGTAATGGACTACGAAATTAAAGAATATAAAAAATATCATGTTGTTTCATATTAAGTAAATATGAGTTCAAACACATTGCTGGTATTCTACTGGTATCTCTTCTGTTCCTTAAACTATATTTCGCAGACTTTCCATCAGACATGCTCAATTTACAAAGCTTCAATAATTATGAAAATAAATACACACATGTTATTCTAACTCAATTATGTATTTGATATAATCATGTGTAATTGCATTTATTCTCTTACAGGCAACAGCTTTGTTTGTATTGGTATAATATACTTAGGAATTTCCATAAAGGATTTGGAATTATTACTACAGATGTCTTATTGATTTTGTACTATGTACATATATATGTCCTCTGATTTGTTTTTCTAATAAAGACAAAAGCTTCAAGAATACAAACAGAAAGTTGTGTGATGCCGATTTTAGAATAATATTATATTTTTCTCAAACACTGTTAAATAAATAAATTTGTTTCACTTTACTGTCTAACCCAAACATAAGACTGAGTTTTAGCAGATGTTAAAATTTAAAAAAATAATAAATAAATAAAATTAAACCTTATAATGTCATTAGATATTGTAAAATATTTAGTATACTATATGTAAATTATTTCTGGAAACAATCAATTCTAACAGCTGGCTAACAATTTTGAAAACTTGAAGAATAAAATATTTTTTATATGATTAAAATGGGACTGCTGGTCAAAATAAAAAAGGAAATTTGAAATAACATATTGATGAAAATAATGAACATATTTAAACATTTCAAATGAAGGAAATAAGAATAAAAAGAAGGAAATCGGATGTGAAAATTAGGAAGGATAATAAAGAGACTAGAAAAAGATAGCAGACTGTCAAGAGAATCCTGAAATGTAGGTAGGTAAAACATCATGGACAGAATGTGCAACTAAAGAAATATAATTGCAAAAATTTGAAATGCAGATTCCAAAAGTAATAACAATAATTCTGAGAAAAAGTTGTGTTCAGTTAATGTGAATAGAACTGATCACGAAAAAAAAAACAAATTAGCTGTGAAATTGACCAAGAAGGAAGGAATTATTTTTATTTAATCACTTTGCAATAGTTTATCACTATCCAAACTTTAAATTCTGTAAATTTGTGAAAACTTACTGAAACAAAACGTTTTCGATTGCTATGTGGCGCTCTTTATCAGTGTCTTCTGCTTGGAGATGTCGGGTCAAGCGGTGACGGTTTTAAAGGCAGTACTTTGTGTTTTTGTGTGTCTGTAAATTTCATATTCTTGTAGTGTGTCGAGATGTAGTCTTTTTTTTGATGTGTAGGATTTCTAGGTTATGTTAAATGCCTGTGTATTTGTGTCCTGTTTATTTATGTGATTGTAAAGTGCTGAGTTGGTGATCTGTTTGTTTTCCTCGACTCTTTGTTTAAAGCTGCGATCTGTTTGTCCAATATAGAATTTGTTGCATTTGTCGCTGTTTAGTTTGTATATGCCTGGTGCTTGTAGTTTATCTTTGTTGTTGGTGTCGTGTTGTATTTTGTATTGTAACTTGTTATTAGTTTTGTATGCTATATTGTATCCTGTTTTTTTAAATTTGCGGGCTATTTTATTTGTTGTTTTGTTTATGTATGGTAATGTGATGTATTTGTTGTCCCTGCCTGTAGCGTTAATTTTAGTGTTTTTTTTTGTATATTATGCCACAGTTTGTCTATTATTGTGGTGTTGTATCCACTTGTGTATGCTAAATATTTAATGGTGTCTAGTTCTTTGTTTATATTTTCTGTCGTCATTGGAACTTCTTTAACAGGTTCAATGCCAAGCTGAAAATTGAAATTTTGTGTGGTGGCCAAATTTTTGATGTTGTTTTATTTAGTTATTTAGTGTTCAAAATAAGAAAAATATAATATTTACAAACTTTTATTATTATGTACTTAGGAATTATGGTCACTAATGTTCACCACGCGATATAGAGTGATTGGCCATACATAATGCGAATTTTGCCCATAAGGCCAAAAAACTTGATATCGAGTGCTATATAATTCGGCCAAAAAGGGTACATAGTTTACAAATAAAAGCGATTTAAACGTATTAATTGTAATGACTTTAATTAGCTGACATTTATAATCCACAAATTTTGAAAAACTCACTCTACATTGTAATTCACTTAGTCAAAACATAATGGTGGAGCATGTGGACAGTTTTTACATTCAGTTATGGTGTTTATCCTCTTTTTATTTTCATAGGAATTAGTGCAATCTTTTCTATAAGTTGCATTTATTGTTTTGTTGGTGCTGAGACATCGCGATTTGGCTTTTTCAATTTTAGTTAGCTTGTGTTGAACTTGGTCTCCTCCTGTCTTCTGTGTTGTGTCAGAATTTAGTAATAAAACTCTTCCACCTCTGTAATTTAAAAAAATGTTTTTTGGACGATCTGGCATTTTACTGAGCCTTTTCGAGGGTCCTGGTTGGTCACTCATAATTAAAAAATCAAAATCAACACTCTAATTAATAAAAACCAAACTTCAAAATGCTAAATCAATGAATAAATAAAAAAAATTATTACGATAATGTCGGTGTGCATACTGTGTGCACTGGCTCATAAGAACAAAACAAAATGGCTGGTGGCCATCCCCACTTAAAAAAGGTCAATCCCTTCCCTAGTGGCCAATATAAGTATTACACACAATTTCGCTGGCCGCTATAATAATTCACTTACAATTTGGATAGTAATGGCCATGCGATAACGCGTGATCGGCCGTCCGGTAAGAACTGACATCACCCGATATCACGCAATGAACGTGTTAAATCTATGGAGCCTGGATCTGAAAACAGCGTGTTTGTGTTGGATAGGGTAGTTTGAGTTGTTGTGGATAATTGTGTCTGTCATTGTGGGTTTCCTGTAAATGTTGAAGCTCTGTTTTGTGTGTGGCTTTTTGTTATGGTTAGGTTGAAGATGTTTACTGATCGTTTGGTTTCAATCTCTGAGGTGTTGAGGAGTTTTGGGTGAATTTTATTAGTGTAGGTGAGGTGTTTTTCCTCAAAGGATCACATCTCAACATACTAGAACAATATGAAATTTACAGACACACAAAAACACAAATTACAAACATATTAAATGAACAAACACAATACAAATTACACACACTCTTAGATGCTATCAAAAACCTGACTTTAAAACTGTCACCGCTTGACCCGACACCTCCAAGCAGAAGACACTGATGAAGATCGCCACATAGCAATTGAAAACGTTTTGTCTCAGTAACTTTCCACAAATTTACAAAATTTTAAAGTTCAGATAGTCATAAACTATTGTTAAAGTGATTAATTAAGATTCACCAAACGTAATGACTACAAAATTCAAGAAGAAATTATTTGTTGAAAGATAAATGATTTAATATGAAAGATTTAATGAAAGAAATATTTGGAGAAGAAAAGAATAATTTAAATGAAACATAATTTAAATGAAACAAATGTAAAAAAGTAGAGAATAGCGAAAATCTAAAGTAATACACAAAAATTAAAACGTGTAGCCCATATTCGTATTGGCATGGAGATTTTATTTTCCTGAAAAACACTTGACTGGTGAACAAGAAGAGTCCATGAATAGGGAACATTATTTTTTTTAAAGTTCATGAATAAAAAAAGAATATTTACTTGAGTACCCTTAGCTTTATATGAGGGAGTACTGGAGAGTACTTGAGATATTTCAATACAGATGGCAGAAATGTATAGCTGTGGCTCAGTGGGTATACAATTATTTAATGTTGCAAGTAATTTTGTTTACTTAAAAATGAATTTAAAATTATTTCATTATTAAAAATATAAAACAAGAAAGTTATATGATGAATGAAATAAATTTACTCACAATAGAAAATTATAAGTACGTGTTGTTATACGGTGTAATACCATTTACAACAGTTTGTAAGGTTTTCAAATACTGTAATGATTTAAGCTCTCAATCTTATCATTTAAGCTCTCAATCTGATCATGCTATTTCAACTGTTTTTATATAGTAAGCTTTATTTTTCCCTCAGTTTTTTCAAAACAAAATCCTTTTTTTTAATGACTATTTATTCCTCTAATTTAGGTTTTTCACAGAACAGTGGGCACAAGAAGAAACCTCTATGAAGAAGAACAGCATCATTGTCTTAGAAATAAAATAAAGATTTTAATGATATTATTTATTAATCTTCTTCAATTCATCTACTAACTTTAACTAAGAGTGGTCATTTCTAATTTTCCTCAAATTACATCAAATATAATCCTACTTGTGTACTTTTAGCTTGGGTATTATCATAGAATGTTTGCCAGTTCCATTTTGCAAATCCTTTTTGTTAAATCTCTTTTATCTTTGATATTCTCTCATTTTTTATTCTTACTAAATATCAAATAATTATTATAAACTAAATTTAAGAATTTTGGTTATGTTAAAGCCAATTTATAATTTTTTTTTTGACAATTTTGGTTAAAAGCTATTTAAAACTGTAAAAACCATTTTTAAGTTTCAAAAATGTTTTTTAGTGTCACTCATGAGTAAAATATTTTTAAAATACAATAAAAACTCCTAATACAGGGTGCGGCAGCATAACTTCCTTTTTTTAAAGGGACTTCCTTTGTAGAAAAGGAAGTTATGCTGCCACACCTTGTATATACCAACAGTTGAAATAACAGGCTTTTAATGGATCAGGTATAAATAAATGATCCTAGATTTTACATTGACTCTTGATGTAAAAAAACCCCTCTTATAAACAGTAGAAGTACAAAGGGATTAAAAATAATAACTGTTATAAACAAGTAAAATGTTACTCCAATATGAAATAATAGGTAACTTGAAAACATTCTGGAAGTATACCCCAAAATATATTTCCTTGAACAAATTAACACTCAATGTATTGAGAGAAATGTTTTACATTTTATTGTGAATTTGTTTTAGAAAAAACTGTGAACCAGAAAAAACAGAGATGTAATAAAGATAGATCTATTATTATATGTTTGGAATTTGTCTAAAACCTCACATTTAATCTAGAAAAAGTCAAGATTTAGAGCTTTTAGACAATTTAAATAAAATATTGAAAACTATTTAAAATTAAATACGGTCCTTTTGAACCACACGACTGAGAGGCCAAGGGCTGGTGTTTGCCAAAATAAAGTAGTTTCAACATATTAAAAAATTTGTTATTCGATAATAGCTAAATTAAAGAACATTTAATATTATTAAAAAAATATTTTGGGGAAGAAAAAACAATCACAAATACAAAATATTAAAAAAATAAATCTAAATATATATTAAACAATACAAATAAAAACAATAGGCAAAAAGAAAATGAACAGCAGCACACAAAATTAAATATTATATTAATAGTAGAGAATGGAAAACATTAAAAAAAACTAATAATAAACATCGATAATGGTAAAATAATCATTAACTAAAGTGCAACAGTGTGTAAAAAGTAAGAACAAAACTACACTAGGGTTTATAACAGGATGTATAGAAAGGATGTAGATGGGGAGATGAACCTGGTGTAATAATATCAATAAACTGTAAAATATGAAGAGCAAAATGAGGCTCTTTACCACTTTATGAAGAAAGATACAGTGGGAGAAGCAAATAAAAAAGATTAGGGTGGAAAGAAGTATGAGTGGTAAAGAGTTGTGTCATCATAAACTGAAACAAAATGTAAAACTAAAAGTGGATGACTTTAATTTGCTGAAGGAGCTTTGAGGAAATGAGGAAAGTATTTAGGCCTATACCTTTTTGAAAATCAGAAATAAGAAATATCCTTTTTAAAATTTAGTTAAAACTTGAAAGCAGTTTTATTATTGAGTGAATCATTATTATTAGGGATAGGCTGATACCTAAAATTTTCCATTCTGATTCTAAAATTTTTCTTTCGATTCTCAAGTCGATTCTCGATTCTTTAATGTTTTATAGGCCTACATGATATTCTCTAATAATGAATTTAGTTAACATCTTGGTCATCTGGTGAAGCCTTTTAAAAGTTCCTTTTTAATCTAATAGGCTACACAAAACATCCAACCCTGGTTTATGGATAGGAATTTCTGAAAGGATGACAAACATATTGGATAAAAGTAATGATTTATTTAAAATTACAAATATGAACTTCACTTCATATATTACAATATATCTTCAGTAATACCCATTTTAGTTTGTATAACTGGAGAAATCGGAACTACTTTTTCTTTGTGTTTTGTTTTGACATGTATAAGTGATGGCGGAGTAGTAGTGGTCAGAGACGGGAAGTGTGTGTGTGTGAAGCCCTCCTGAGTGAGAGTGAGACTGCAGAGCGCGAAGAGCGGTGTCAAACAGACAAGACCAGATCAGAAAAGCTTCTGATCATCTATGTTGTTGCACCATAAATAATAATAATGTTTTCGGGATCTCTAATAGACATTTGCTTTAATAATTTAATTTAGTCAAAGCAACTAATACTTGAATAAGACATAGTTGATAATTAATTATATTTCCTATAAATTACACCACATACATATTTTAACAGTGATCAGTTTATGTTATCAGATAAAAGAATCAGAATCGACACTTTAATCAATGTAGAATTGAGTATCGAAGTTTCAGGAATGTCGAAATTGAGTATCGTGAATTGGAATTAGCCCATCCCTAAATATTATCCAGAAAACTTGAATGTGTTTAATTTATTTGTTAATATGTGTTGAAGATTAACAACAATAATAAAATATTAATGCAGAAATAAATGAAAATTCTAGCTTAGGTTCTACTATTTTTTCCAAAAATGATCATAAAAAATGTATGTAGAAAACATATTTATTTGTTAAGTGGTAATTTTAATAATTTCAAAAGATATGTTGAGGAGGTAATATCTAAATTTATTATATCCTTTGTTATTATAATTTCACTATTTCAGTGAATAAATATGACATATAAAAATAAAGAAAGCCTACAGCTATCTGTTAATAATAATTAAATAAATATATTATATTATGTCAAAATAAATATAAATTTTGAAATAATACAATTTATAATAAACTATATCAACATAACACATAACTATCGTCAATCTAAAATTGTCCTCTAAAATATTTACTTTTCCCTTTAAAACTAATATTTATAGTTATAAAAATATAATAAACTGCAAAATTATGTATTTTCACGACAGTTAATCTTGTTGCGAAGGCATATTATAACTCTGTCTATTTTTCGGATGATACTTGGAGTTGTGGACGAGGAGGCTGTTTCTGGTTCGATAAGGTTTCTGACAGATTAAACACCAGAATTGTTGTGTCTGCTCTCGGTGGATGTCCTGGATATGTCGCAATAAAGTTGCTCGACTGCCGAGCACTTTGCCACATTCTCGGCACTGCAAGTCCAAACCTGGAGAAGAACGTACTGTCTGAGACTGTCGCTCTACTCCTTCCCTAACATAACCTCTATATATCATAACCTAACCTTACAGTTTAAGATATTTTGTTGATCCTATAATTTTGTCGTTAAACATGCATTAAACACAATAAATTAAGTCACTATTAAAAATGACAGTTTTAAAGACTTTATAATTTTAATATTTGCTTTGATAATTTACTTAATTTAAGGGAATTTAAATATTTGGATATTTAAAATTTAATTATGATATTAAAAACACTATAGTAGAGCTTTGCTAATGTAAATTTAGTTGCATTAATAATAATTTGAAATTTGAAGAAAATTTTAAGTTAATTTATTAGGTAATTAAGTAATTAGTTTAAACAAAGAACAATTTTTTATAAGATGTTTACAATAAAACTGAGTGCTACATACTCCCTTTTCTAACTTAATATTTGACATTATTATTAGTAAACAAATGCTATCAGTTTTTATATTTTTACTTTAATTCTGTATAGGGTCTGCAGACTATGCTTTTAAAAACCAAGGTTCTTGGTTATCATATCAATTGACATTTTGTTCAACTGCTACAAAGTTATACCCCTAAGAAAGCTGATGTATCAAGAGGATAACTATAACAGATCATAATTTCTAGTTTTGTAAATTTACCTTTATTTGCTATAGCAGTATATTATATGATACTCTACAGGAATAAAAATGTTTTTCTTGAAAACAATGTACACATTAAATAATATTTCAATGCCCATACAAGGGTTTTAAATATAAACTTCTAAAGATAGTTTTAAGATATTATTTTACAAGTACAATAAATATCTGGTATGTAGGACTACAATTGTGTATCTCTATCGATTAATTTTTGGTATCCATCAATATTACTTACAATAATTGTATATACTGTATTATTATAAACAATAACAAGTATTTACAAATCAATTAATTGACTGGAGTAAAAATTATAGTAAAAAATTTTGGTAAATGCCTTTATCTAAATTTGAACAAAATATATATTGAAATATTAATAAAGCCTACCAAAATTATGCTAAACATAACTATATTTCATAATCCTTAGTCACAGATTCAGATTTTAACCGGAGCTATTTATCCTTCTCCTATACTAACCGATCCATATCAAGTGTTTCACAATAAATACCTATCACCATCTCATGGCTTGTATGTTCCACATATTCAGATCTGAGTTGTTTCTAATTATCTTTATAGTATCTGATTTAGTTTATCTTTAATTTCGCATTTCAGTGATCTTTATCATGGTATAAAGATATTATAAGATGGTAAAAGATATGTAAGATGGTATAAAGATAAGATACCATGGTATCATGGTATTATAGAGATATCGACTAAGGTTGTACAAGTTTTCTTGTGTTTTGTGAGGAAGACACATTATTTGCTTTCCTCTTGAACGTTGGATACTTAATTTCACACATACTTATATATTTAGTACAGTTTTTTGCCTTTCCTAATGTTACAATATTCTCCCTTACAAATACATAGTCGATCGTTACATTTAAAAGTTTAAAGTTATTAAGCAGTTGGACGCAAGAAGCAAGACTAGGCGTGTATTAATAGAGAGCGAAGTCTGGAAGTGGTGGGGCATGGCTAATAGTATATAAGATGAACTTAAAGTTTGGGCAAACAGTACGATTTAAGTTTTGAAAATGGAATCACTCCGAAACGCGTCAAAAAAGGGATATATTGTAATGTTAGGGAAGGCAGAAAACTGTACTCAAATATATATATATAGAAATATTCCTAACAGAAATGAAGTATGTATGTTAATAATCACACATACTTCTTGTAAATTCAAGAATTAAACTGCAGTAGATGGTTGATTATTGAAAAGTCAGTCATCCGAATCACCATGAATAGAACAAAATTTGAATAGAACAAAATGTTTGGTATTAAAAACAGCATTTATAATTCATTATGAATAAATTATAATATATGCTATTAGATTGGCCTTATTGTAAATTTTGATCCTATCTGTCAGTGCTAAATGTCAAGGTTATGGATTGGGAGTAAATATCAGTGATGAATGTTGGGACTATGTGTTAGCTCTAAATGTCAGAACGCTGTGTTTGCTCTAAATGACAATACATCATAAAATGTCAGGACTATGAGTCAATACTGAATGATTTTCTAGCTCTAAATGTCAGGACTAGGAGTCTGCACTAAATAACTGGGTCTACTTTAGCGGTTTAAAAAAATCATTACTAACTAACTTTTAGTTTACTACTAACTAACTACAAAGAAATAGTGTTTTTTTAAACATATATTTTGTGTTCTAAAACTGTTTACCATTAATTACCTTCAAAGTATAAATGTTATACAGTAAAGCATTTCTCTCTTACTAAGAATACAGTAATATTCAGAGCCGTCCTTAGCAAATGAGCGGCCTGGAGAAAACATTTTTGCTAGGTCGCAATTATTTACATGATTTTTGTTCGTTTGTCAGTGTTGAAATGCCACCACTATCAAACTATGGTTTGTAATGAAGCAATAATTTAACATACTGCGCAGGTAATCAGACATATATTTTAGGCATCTATATCTGTACATTACTTTCATTCAACCAAAACTTTTTACTTATTTTTTAGCACGAGGCCTTCCTCACTGCGAGGCCTGGGGCGGCCATTTCACTCACTCCACCCTAAGGAAAGCTCTGGTAACATTCAGTTTATTACAGTAAAAAGAGTTTATTGAAATAATTAGTGTATCATTATATAAGCTAATTGATATCAGGACCACTATAGTCTCCATTAGTTTGGGTAACTGATGTCTACCTTTCACATCCAAATTTTTAATTAGATTTAGGAATAGAGTAAACACATGGTGGAACACAATGGGTCCTTTGTTGTAACTCTGTGTAACACTACGTTTGATGAATAATGATGACATTTTGACATGGTGATGAGATAATGTTTCAAGTAATTTCTTATGTGCACCTAATAGTTAAGTAGTATTTTAGTTTAATCGAGTAATTAGTTCAGTTGAGTTATCAAATTATTGATTAATGTTTGTACAGAAATGAGTTTGTCTTGTCAAAGCTCTGTTTTTCAATTTGAAATCTTTTTATCTTGCCCACATTAAACTATGTTAAACGAATTCTATCTGATACATACTTACTAATTTTAATAAAAGGGATTGTGTTGAAAGAGTGACATTCCTTCATATCCACACTGGCATTTATTTTTTAAATAATCTATTTAAGAATTATTAAAAACTCCTGTAATATTGTGGCTTGTAGAAGAAAAAGGATCATTGTTAAATTTACAAAAACTATAAATTTTTTCAAGTCTTTTGATAACTGATTTACTGTACTTAACTGGCTAAAGATTTTGCACTTATCATCAACTATTATATCATAATATAAAGATTTAATTAATATAGTTCTTACGGTGGATTTTATTCTCCCCGATAATCGAAAAACTTAAATGTTTCTACCATATTATTTAATGATTTGACAAACTTATATTTTATGTACATTTATGAAAATGCTACTAAGGATAAAATGTTTTTGATCGTTTTGCCTGGTTGGTTATGTTATAGGCTTAATAACGTTGATTGGCTAGGTTGCATCGATTTTAAATTGAGGTTTTTTTTACCACATTATTGAAAACCTGTTTTTAAAATTTAAAACAGTTGTTACCTACCCAAAAAGGTAGAAAGTATACCTGTCAGGCATACAATGAGAAAAATAATATCACTTAATTTAAAATCTTTTACAAAAAAAAGTAGTGAGAGAATATTTCCTCTTTTGACAAAAAAAAAACAAATTAGGGCACAAAATATGCCTTTCATTCGCCAGTTATTTACATGATTTTTTTTTTCATTTCCTAGAGTTGAGTCTTAATTTTATTTTTGATGTGCACAATATTATACTCTGTGTAAAGAACTGAGATGAGAAAGAATTATGATTTATGACCATGTGCTCAACATATCCATTTAAAATGTTTAATTGGAAATGAGATATTAGAGATAGAGATATCTAGATAATGACTTTAAAAAATCTGGCTCCTAGATGTGTATAAAAAACTTTAATTATAAAAACATCTATACTAAAATAAGGCCAAGTTCCAGAGAAGGGAAAACCTTACCCATTTTTAATATATATATGTGTGTGTGTGTGTATATTAACTTTGCAACACTTTCACTATATGTACTTAAACCAAGTACTTAAATACCAAGTAAGATTCTTGTTTAAGTACATATAGTGAAAGTGATATATTTAAAAAATATATTATTTTGATATATATATTAAAAAATGGCATGAGATCATATTGGAATGAATAAATCAATTCTTTTGGTTTGACCTATATACATCTCGTCACAAGTACTACAAATTATCTTATAAATACCTGATTTTTCTCACACTGGAATTTTAATTTTAGGGTTATATAATAAATGCTTACGTTTATTTTGACTCTTGTAGGCTATATTTACATTTATCTTTTTAAAAATCGAATCCATCCCAAAAAAAGGAAAATTGTAACTAGGTATAAAGAACATTTTGTGCAGATTAAATATGATGGACCTGAAAAATCAAGTAGCACATCATATCTGTGATAATCAACATGTAATAGATCAAAATGTTATTTTAACTAAAAGTATCAACTCCAAAAACATACTCATTAGTTATGAAAGTATTTTTATAGTCACATTAATCAACAAATTAATGAATGCAGATAAAGGGCCTATTCCTAAGTCACCTCTATATTCTTTACTTTATTAGTCATATTTTAAATACGATATATTATTTAATTAGTTTTTTATTATTATTAGCTGTAGTTCATATTACAAATTTATTATATATGGTGTAGTCTTTTCTGTCATCTTTTCTGCCCATATGGTTCAAGATGGCCGTTGTTGTTTGTTGGTCGAGGGCGAAGAGGGGGTGGAGTTTAGCTCACTCCTAAATATAGCGATAACAGAGAACGGTTGGCATCTAGTTTGTAAATTCTTGTTTGCTAGATTGTAATAAGACCTTCTGATGATGATGACATGGTCATAGAAATCTACATAAAGCTTAATCTTAAGTAACTTCTATTATCTCTTATTTTTTAAAATTATTTTTGTGGTACTGGGGTTGTTTCCAAAATTTTCATTGTAATATATTGTGCCACTGTTCTCTTGATATTCTATATTTCCACTTTTACAATTTCAATGTTGTATTATTTTATTTTTATAATAAATTTTATGTTAAAAACTGTTTTTATTAGCATTGTAATAAGAGGGATGTGTTCAGCACTGTATTTGTCTCTTATATAGAGAAAATGGTTAGCCAGGAAGAAACTGCTAGTGCCAAGCTTAATACTCAAAGCCCCTCAAAAAATACTTGCTTCCCACTTCTTAAAACATAATGTTACAGAAAGACTGTTTTACATAGAAATTTAATCTATTAAATATTTTTCTTTCAGGGAAGAAAGGTAGAGTTATGATTGGGTACAATGTATTACAGCACACAATAAAAAATAATGAGAGGTCCTAGAGCTTTAAAGTATGTAAACCATATGGTTTGAAACAATGTGGATAAAAGAACTACAGTATAAAGAACCTGGAGTATTTTCTTGCTTTGAGAATTGTAGTAAAACCTGACAAAAATTGTTTTAAAAAATGCAGTCAAATAAATCAATCCTTCATTTAAGGGTGTACTAATTAAATAAAATGAAATTGCTAACTTACTAATTAAACTAAATCTGATGAAAATAATGAAATATTTTAAGATACAAAAACTTACTTTAGAGAAGACTAAATTTATACAGCCCTTTAAGAATTAAACCTTACATTGGTGGTGTTTAAAGAACCAAGCATAATTTATCAATGCATTAGATGCTTACTTTTAAAACTTCTAAAATTTATTTTCTGTTGGGTAAGACATTTCTAAAACAGTAAAACATAGTAAATAGGTCATATGAAGAAAGAAACTTTATTAATCACTTAAACAATAGTTTATGACTATCCGAACTTTAAATTGTGTAAATTTGTATTTTTAAAGTTAGGTTAGTCATAAACTATTGTTTAAGTGATTAATAAGATTCAGCGAACGTAATGGACTACAAAATTCAAGAAACTTTATTATTATAAAAGGAATGAATGAAATTATTTGACATCAATTGATAGACTTTTGAATTCATTTACTAACATTTGGCTCAAATCAGATATTGTCTTCAATAATGTTTGGGTGAGTTTTGTCTGTGACAGATGATTATCCATTCCTCTCATAATAAACAGTATTTTTATACATTATTTTCACTATATGAACATATTAGAGATCAATGTTAGCAACATTTTTAAAAAAAATTTCAGTCATCTTTAACTTTCACTACATTTATGATGATAATAATATTGATATCTGATGATTTATGACAATCACGCTGATGACAAAAAACAATTGATGTTGATGACCATGAAAAATGCCTTTCATTAACATTATTCGGCTTTGTACCTTTTCTTCTAAATCACTGTTTTGTCATAGATTTTTATCTAAATCATTTATATATTCATTTACCTTTTAGTTACAGCATTAAAAACACTGCATTCAAATTTCAACACTTACTTTATTTGTTATACTAAAAAAACTATGTTAAAAAATATGTAGATGGCCAAAGTAAAAAAAAAACAGGTCTAAAACTTTAAATAAATTACTTCAAAAAAGTAATAAATACTTCTTAAATCACTTTGGATTATAGACAACAGAATTTCGATAGTTTGAAATAGACCGATATCTGCTTGAACAAGATCTAAATTCAAACAACACATTAATCAAAATACACATTGACATTTGATTTGAAAATTTTTTTGCTGTTTGTACCAATTGCATAACATTTTTTTTGTATAGCTACAAGTATTAAATAAAACTGTAATGTGCATAATTGTTTTCTTTTATTGTCCTAATGTTATTGGAAACTAATGGGAAAAAGAATGAATATTCAATTATAAAGTTTATCTAAAACAAATAAATAAATAATGGGCATGTAGATAGAAAATGTTTCTAAAAAGAATTAGGATTGGGTGGTGTTTTCCTCCAATCTACAACTCCAGAGCCTCTGGTGATGGTGGTATATCAGAATCTTCAAAAACCTTCAGGTAGTACACAGTTACTAGAACTTTGGGAACCCCTGGTTTAGATAATTTAAAAAAGGAAATTTTCAGTGCTTTTAAATTATTAAATAACTGTTTAAAATGAAGGAACAGATATTAACAATACAAAGTAATGGAATTCACAATAACCTATGAAAATATACAGAACTGAATCAGATTTAAAGGAAAATAACTTTTTTTAAACATTTAAATGTTTAAACTTTTTTATAAACAAGGGAAATAAATGGAAAATAGTATAACTGAGAGGCAAAAGAACTGTAGCTAAAATATTGTTTAAGAAGTAACTGTTGAAAGCTGTACTCATGGACTCTTTGAATTAAAGATAGGTTTACATTATAAGTGCTCTACGGAATTCCAATTTATATAATAAGTAATTGTTGGCCATGATAATTAGTAAAATTTTACGTTAGAACTTGACATAAAATTATGGGACTAAGGACTTTCCAAACTTAAAATTTATTTAAATCCTTGAAAAACTTACTGAAACATAACATTTTTATCAAACTGAGCTATTTTCATCAGTGAAAGACATCATACTAAGGGACACCAGTAAAGATCGTTCAGTGTGAGCAAAATTAATATGTTTCATAAAGTCTTTACAAATATCCTTAAATTATAAAATCAGTGTGTTGCTAGTTTTTTAAGTTGAAACAAAAACATTTTTCTGTAATCTTCCTCAGTATTTATAGAATCTGTCAAATTTAGATTTCATTATTTAAAACAGTGTCACAAAAATGAAGAGCAATATTTTAAGAACAAATGTGGGTTGTGGCCGCAAGTTTAATCTTGGCCAAGTAAACAAAAGTGTCCATAATCTAAAATGGTTAAGGAGTTCAATTACTTCAAGTATACCTTTGTTTTTTGTTTAAAACTAAATCCTGATAATTTATCCCGCATTCAGTTTTAATTTTGTCTATATTACTAAAATGTTGATTTTAAAATGTAAATTTTAATTGGATCCTAAATTAACACTGATAGCCTACTACATTATATTGATAAATGTCCCTAAACAGTAGAAACAGAGCACTCAATCCTCACCATTTTAAAATTTAATTTTTAAGTTTTAAACAATAGTTTAACTAGTAAAACCTAAGCCTGACAGAGTAAATAATAAAGATTGAGGAAATGTAAAAATATCAAACATTTATTTATTAAAAGAAATTTCCAACAGAAAAGCAAATTGTTTTTCAAAGCAAATATTTAAAAACCTTATTTGAAAAACAATTAGAGCTTCTACAAATAAAAATTTAGTTTATTATCATATGGAACACATTGTAATAAATATTAGTAAAATAAACCTTTACAACTATAAAAATTACTCTTGAATTTTGTAGTCCATTACATTCGGTGAAACTTAATTAATCACTTTTAGTTAGTTTATGACTATCCTTTTGTAAATTTGTAAACTCTTACTGAGACAGAGTGTTTTCGATCTCACCGTGTCTAAATTTTGAGCTTGGAGTTGTTGTTAGGTGAAGCGGTGACAGTTTTAAAGGCATACTCAAAGTGTATGTATGATTTTCATTGGGTTTGTTTGTTTAATATGTTTGTATTTTGTGTTTTTGTGTGTGGTCCTTTTTTGTTGATGTGTAAGATTTCTAGGTTATGGTAAATGTCTGTGTATTTGTGTCCTGTTTCTTTTAGGTGATTGAAGAATGTTGAGTATGTGTTCTGATTGGGTGATTTTGTGTGTTCATAAACTCTGTGTTGGAAGCTGCAATCTGTTTTGGGCGACCTACATTGGGCAAACAGGTTGGAAGGGGTATACGAACATAACAGCATTCTCTACTTTTCTTTTACATTTATCTACCAACTCAGCATTCTCTAATCACCTAAAACAAATAGGACACAAATTCACAGACATTTACGGACAAAAATGGACCACATCTCAACCCAATAGAACAATATGAAGTTTACAAACACACAAAATACAAACATATTAAACTAACAAATCCAATAAAAATCACAAATACTCTTTGATACTATCGAAAATAGGTTTTTAAAACTGTCACTGCTTAACCTAACAAAAACTCCAAGCGGAAAATTTAGATACTGAAAACGTTATGTCTCAGTAAGTTTATACAAATTTACAAAATTAAAGATCGGATAGTCATAAACTAATGTAAAAGTGATTAATTATAAAATTTTTTTTGAGAAATATTATTAAAAAAATTAATTGAAATATATGCATAACAGATTGTTTATAAGTGAACCATCAGACATTTAGTGCAGCAAGAGAATATGATACGAAATTTTTTTAGCTTTTAAAGTTAAAGACAAGCTGTAATGGTTCAGGAAAACAATGTAAAACAACGTTTATAAATTATACCCAGGATCAAAAATTTATTGTTGCAGTGGTAATGGCTAATGAATACCATTAAAGAGAATGTATGATATTTGTATTTACACGATTGTCACTTGTTCTTTAACCCTAGAAACGGCAGCTGTCGATTTTCCGACAGTTCGTCCGATCTCTAAACCGTAGATGTCGCTTTTACGACACTTGTACATTGGCCCTTACTGAATCGTTTAAAAGTTCCGTATGAATCCAATAGATAGCGTAGGCTGTTCTCTATTATTTTCTGAACACACACGTGTTTTTGTTTTCGTTCTAGACTGAGGAATGGGTTTACTATTCCGTTTCCAAAAGTAGTCTGACCAATGCGTTCGGAGCCATTCCATTCGTTTCGGTTCACAAAGGCATACACTCCCTGTATTGTTTTGTTTACAGTGTTGTAGCATGTATTTTAGGTATTTCGTTTTATAATTAATAACTTTATAATAAATATTTGTGAGTGTATATATTATTAGACTATTATCCTGCAACCGCCCAACTATGAGATACTGGAAGAAGATTTTCTTCAATGTGGTGGACATGGCTCTTCTAAATGGATACATTATATATTCAAAAAATACAGACAAACCTGTCACTAGGCATAATTTTATTGTGTCTGTAGTGGAGTCCTTGTGCCAAGAGGACCCAGAATCTGCTCCCACCTCAGGCCCTTCAACGGATAGTGGTTCTTCACATGAACTTGCAAAATTGGATGGGAGGAAAGAAAGAACTTGTGAAGTTTGTGGTCATGACCCACATAAACGAGGAAGGTCAACATATTGGTGTCCTGGTTGTAATGTGGGTGTACATCCAAAATGTTTTTCTAAATTGAAACATTTCTACCGCACCAATCCCAGTAAAAGGAGGATGGAAAATTAGGTTAATTAGGTATAATTATTCAATTAAATGTGTAAATATATTAAAAGTAGATATTTAGATATAGGTATAAAAAATTATATAGGCATAACAGTGTATAATAAACAGTGCTTTAGGGAAAACGTTTTATAAATATAATATAGGCTAGGGAGTAGTGTATGACAGTTTTGCCCAACAAACAGTTTATGCGTATGTGATCAGCAAAAAAATCATAGAAAATTGGAAACTGCATTAAATTCTATGGAACAAAGCTGAGTGAAATCAGAAAATCTTTCTTTATTATTTGTATATTTTAGTTTTTCAGACAGTAATGCATATGGTTTTTTATTTTTCTTCAAACATAAAAAAATTATAATTGTTTTTGGAAAAATTCTTATTTTCATAAAAATAACATTCAAAGTAATCAAAATATAAATTTTCTGATGCATAGAACAAAATCTTCAACATTTTTTCTTCAAATAAAATATATAGATGTCAAACTTTGTGTGAAAAATGTAATTTATAGAATTGTTTCAAAATAAGATGTTTATGCGGGTCATTTTGTACTGCCAGTTAGGAAAATAACACTGCCGCTTCTAGGGTTAAAGCCTCTTGGTGAATGGGCTGTATATGACAGCTTCCCAGCTCATAGTTCAGAAGCCTAGTTTATTTCAGCACAAGGATTTATAATTAAATATTTAATGAGGAAAAATTCATAAATTATTTTTATGCAAAGTTCTTGTAACTTTGTTGTTGCGATGGTAGCGGCTTATATGAACCATTAAAGAGTTGCGCGTCCGATACTCCTTGTTACACAGGTGACACTTTGAAACATATAGAGGCTCTTGGTGCATCTGCTGTATATGACGACTTAGTGTGTCACGGTTCAGAAGCCTTTTATCACAATGTGGGCACTGTAGACTGCCTTTGCTTGGCCGACCCACATGTTCACCCACAACCGAAACCGGACCTGCCCAACAAAAGGGATTATCGTCAACGAAATCCCTTTCAGTTTAGTTTTTTAAGACTAAAATGTAATAATTAAAGGTTAATGTTGGCCTAGTGTTATAAGACATTTGTAATAACTAACAATTTTGTTTATATTATTAATCAGTGCTATTTACAAGTACTAGTTTTTAAAAATCGTTTCAAGAGTTACACAATTTACTATCCTATGCTACCATCACCAAATTAGAGTTTTAACAATTGAATAGTACTTCTGATACTGATAATAGTAAATAAATTATACCTCTGAAAAAAACTGAACACTACAACAAAATCTTTGCTAAACACCTAACATGTTAAAGCTGCTGAAATACTTCACTGATAATAGCTATGAGGGTTATGTAAACCTTCAAACAAGAAGTATGAAAAGGTATTTAAATTATTTCTGCTTTAGAAAAATAATAAATCTACTGTTATTAAATTTTGAAAAATAAATTACTCTTTTGTTGAATAAAGTTTTATTAAAAAAGTCATATTTTAATCTTTTGAGCAATATATAAAAAATAAAATATTTGCCCCTAGCAGGGTATTAGAATATACAATTTAAGTTTCAATTTTTAGAGATGTATTTGAATTTAAATCCTTACATAAATATAAGGATAAAAAAATAAAATATTTATAACCAACACCAATACTACCATTAACATCTCTTCAAACCACCGACACCAATATAAACTACCCGCTTACAACACTATAATCCTGCTTAAAACACCATTAGACAAAGAAAAACACTGCCAAGAATTAAGCACCATTATTAAACAACCACAAATGAATGGCTACAACCCAACAATGATTGACAAATTATACAACTGCCTAAAAAACAAACCCAATAACCCAAATACAAGCAAACAACACGACAAACCCATAAAATACTTAACAATACCATTCAGATCATCGAAAACCCACAATCTAACTAACACACTAACAAAATACAATTAAAAAATAGCCTACTCCATACACACTGCACTCTCAATAAACAATTTAAATCCAACAACAAAATAAACAACATTTACAACGCTGCTGGAGTTTACAAACTAACTTGCAGTTCGTACCCCAGTTTTTACATGGGCCGGACAGAGAGGTTTTTCTACACACGCTACCAAGAACATATAAACGCACTAACAATAATTACCAATCCAACTTTGCCGATCATCTCAAGTCCACAAAACGTGACTACATAGACATAGCATCCAATCTACAAATTCTTCATAAACAACACAGAAATAACCAATGTTACACAACCGAACAATATGAAATATAGAAACATTTCAAACTACACCCTACATATATACTCAACACCCAATTACATTATAACCCACACATAGTTTTTGACATCATAATTCTTAATTCTCACAAAGTACACCCACACCCCCACCCTAACTTATGAAAACCTTGAAATCAGTTACAGTCTGAGTTGACAATGGGTCACATCTCCAAAACGGCTGTCCTTAACAAACATAAGTAAGTACTACTATAGCCAAATTTGTAAAATATTTACAAGTGTTTTAGTTAAAATATTTGAAATGTAAGGAATGAAATTCATAGATAAAACAAAACATTAAAAATATAAACATAAATATCACAGTACTATTTCACTAACAATAAAATTCAAGTCTAAACCAAAATAGTTTAATCAATGTTAAAATTGAATGAATAATGGGATAGCCACAATGGGAAAATAAAGTGATAGACTGCTTAAACCAATAGCTAGGCCTAACTGAGTTTAAAGAAATTCATCTCAATGCATTCCTGAATGGTGTCAGTTGCCATGACAACTACTTGGAAGTAAATAGCAGTTGGCCAGTAAATAAAATGAATATATGCTTTTTATACAAAGCCAGTGTTATCCGCTTTTTATTTATATTTGTGTGAACTTCGATATAATACAGTGGTTGAAACGTGTAAATATGAGATATGTCATACATGTTTGAAACAAAATTCAAGTGAAAGCAAAACAGTTAATCTAATTTAAAAATTGAACATATAATGGAACAGACACAAAAATGCAAAAAAGAAAGTGACAATGTGCTTGGGCTGACATCGAGTATCTAACTGGCTTTTGAGAATTGACACCAAATGTTATTCAGACTCCATAATGGATGTCAGTTATCATAACAAATTGGTGAAGAGTGGCTGCATAAGATAAATGCATTATAGCTGTAATTTTATACAATGCCCACATTATATTGAACTGGATTTGAATTTTTGTGAACTTCAGTATGATACAGATCTCAAAAGCTTGTTAATACGAGATATCCGGTTTACCAATATGTTTTTACCAATATAATGACCTCCCGAGATATATCATAGTTCAAATTCTATGAGTTACTGTCAGAGGAATCTGTGTAAACTAAAAAGTCATTATAATCCATTCAAAAATTATTGTCCAATGCTATAATGTAAATCCAATAATTTTTAAAGGATACCTAATAATTTTTTTTTTCTTGACAAATAACAATTATGTAAATGATAAAATTTATTACTTAGTTAATATAGCAAAGTACAAGTACAGTAGAGTCTCAAAATTTCGACTTTTAGCTTCCGTTAAATTCGAGCCTATTTTATTTATTTGAAAAAAATGATGAGTCCTGCTTCCAAGAAATATTTATAGCCATATGGTATGCAGAGGAAATGAGTCAGGCATCCAAGAAATGTTCATGTAAAGTTCTATAAACTTATTTATGCATTTTCAATTATAGTATCAAGGTTCATTAAAACTCCTGTTTTTTTCTAATGTTCTGTGTAATTCAAGTTTTCGGTAATCCGAGGGGGTCTCGGTCTTATTATCGAGACTCTACTGTATATTAACTGATTAATGCATAATCAGAAAGTGAGTATATAATATTATTCTAAGGTAGTACAAATGTTTCTTGTTCACTTGTCTGCATAATTTGCACAATTCATAAAAATGTTAGTTTTTATATTCTTATGATCAGGATAAGTCTGTTCCAGATCGCCCCAAAAATAAATATGAGCTCTTTGTTAATTTTATGCATTTAAAACAAGAAACGTCTCCTACCGCATTTATATAAATAAAGAAAACATTACAAATGTGAAAACAGCCTCAATTTTCAGAAAACAAAATAATATTTATGACAATCGCTATCACAAATAAAACATTTACAATAAAAAAAAAATTAAAAAAAATAGCAAAACAGACAATTCTGGATAAGAATGGAAACTTTGTACATATACTGAAATCATGCCACCATTCACACTCAACCATGGGCGGAGTTGTTCTGGGGTGGGGCACAAGATTGTCCTGGGGGGGGGGGTATTCAATTGAGTTCGAGGCTCTTCCGTCCAAAAAATAGAGAACTTTTAAAAGATTGTTGACATTGAGCTAAGAACTTATATTATAAGACACATGTTTTAAACTACTTTTTTTTATAATGGTAAGTTAGGGTATGGTATTCAACAATTTTTTTCTCAAAGAACGCAAATCGAGGGCTTTTAGACTTATAGCTTTATAAAATTTAAATTTTTTTTTGAATTTTGCAAAGTCATATAAGTTTAAAAATAAGCTTGATTTTGTTTCTAAGAGAATCATAAACTTTAATACCAGACTTTGTTTAAAACAATTCCTAAGATTTCATTTTGAACATCTAGACTTGTAAAATTAAAATAAAGTTCATATTTTTCTTTGATTTACAGTCATATTTAGAAAATAATTTGTATATGATTAAAATAACAACTGATACTGCCGAGTATATTTCTTGTCACCACTATTATTATTTTTTTAGTATTCTAATGAGTTCGTTGTCAGATTTTGATTGTAAAGAAAAATACACCTGTCCAAACTCCGCCCATGCACTCAAAATTAATAAAAACTTCTGAAATCAACAGGCCAAAAAAATGTAGCAACAAATTTCTTGGGCAAAGAAAGAATTTCCTAAACACCTGTCAAAGAATACCTTATGGACACACTAACGTTATATTGCCAAAACATTCCTCACTATTTTAAACGCTGCATACTCCAAGATGCAGCTGATCTGTATAATGTATCTTTATAGTATAAATCAAACCACACTGAAATAAAAATGATTGTTTAATCTAAAAAAAATGCATTAACAACCGTGAAAATTATGAGAAAATGTTTAAGTATATAATCTAAAACTTTAATTACATAATACTTAACTAAGTGGATATGTAATGGCCTACTTGCTGATGCGTTTCGAGACAAACATTCCTTTTACGAAGAAAAGCCTTTACTAGCGGTGTCCTTGCTAAATACAAAGGTTGTCAGTGTGAAATTTATGAGTGTGAAGGGGGTAGGTTAAGTTGCTTGTGTGCTAAGTAATGATACAGGTGTTGGCTTCAAAGTGTGTGTGGTCATTTAATATGTTTTCTTTATCTCTTGCGTAGTGTTTGTATATCTCGTATTTTTCTAAAGTTGTTAGTCTTTTACTTTGCTTTAATATGTAGAGAATGTTTAAATTAGTATGTATGTCTGTGTGTTTGTGTTGCGTGTTTTTAAGGTGTGTTGCGAAGCTAGATTTTGGGCTTGTGTGGTTTCCCAAAGGTGATGTGTTCTTTAAAGCGTGTGTAGAATGACCTACCAGTTTGGCCAATATAATACCCGGGTCACTCGTTACATGTTAATTTGTAAATACCAGATAGATTGTATTTGCCTGTTTGTTTTTGAAAGGGTTTTATGAGCTTTCTTAAAGTATTTGTTGTTTTGTAAAATATTTGGTAATGAAGTGTCTTTGAATGTGGAAGATATTTTATGTGTGTTTTTGTTGTGGTAGGTGAGGGATATGTATTTGTTGTTTTCAGTGTGGTTTGTCAGCGTGCTCGTTTGGTGATGTCAGTTATGTTTAGTTTTCATGTGTATGTTGGTAGTCGTTTTGTTGAGCGATGTATTTTGTTGTATTAAGTTCTTCGTCATAGTCTTTATGTAGCATAGGGTGTTGTGTAGGGTGATATGTGGCTTTCATGTTTGTGTTGTGTAGGGTTATTAGGTATATTATGTATGACAGTATCAGTGGTAGTTAGTTTTCTGTATATTTTGAAATTGTGTTTGGTGATGGTAAGGTCTAGAAGTTTATTTGATTGTTATCTTTTAATTCGAGGGTAATTTAAAAGTACTTATACTAATTTCAAATAAAGTTCTTTAGAAATAATTTCTGCGGTTCCCCTACCTACGACTAATCTTTCATATAAATTTATTTCAATAAATAAAGGATTGCAATATCTACACCTTCAATTTGCAAGGACAGCATATAAAACTATTTAATCTGTCGCAATGTAAGGAAACGTTCTCATAAGTGCACAAAACTACTTAGTTTGTTTTTATTAGTTATGCACACGATACCAATATTGCACACAAAAAATAAGTTTTGAAGATGTAGAATCTTTTAAGTAACACTGACAAAAAAAATAAAACCTGGTGCTAATACCTCAAAAATTTAAAAAATAAAAAACTTCACAGCACGCATTAAACTTATAACAAAAATTTTTTGTATAATAGATGATTTCGATATACTAAATTACAATATAGCTACAAAGTATCGATACAGAACAGGTTTGGTTATAAAAAAATTAATAATGTAAATAATGAAAAGTTTCTTTACGTAAATTAATGGCTGACAAGTTGAATGACTTTCATGTTGATGTATGATGAATTACGAATAGAATAGGACACTATTTTCAACCAGTTACTCATGTTAGGAAACTTTATTATTTTTTAATGACCAAACCTATTGTAACTCAATACTTTTTAGCTATATTGTTAAATAGTAAAATACAGTGCTCCAACCCAAATAATTTCATTTTTTAAAGTTTTGTGCGTTTTAAAGTAAGATAAAATATGTATTTTTTTCAGCAATTTGCATATGGTCACCCACAGAGACTGATGTCAGATACTGGATTAATGTTAGCACTCTTGACTAGAAAAAAAACCAATTCTAAAACTTTAAATAAAATACTTCAAAAAAAGCAATAAATACTTCTTAAATCACTTTGGATTATAGACAACAGAATTTCGATAATTTGAAATAGACTGATATCCGCTTGAACAAGATCTAAATTCAAACAACACATTAATCAAAATATACATTGGCATTTGTTGATTTGAATTTTTTTTGCTGTTTGTACCAATCGTATAACATTTTTTTGTATAGCTACGAGTATTAAATAAAACTGTAATGTGCATACTTTTTACTATACTTACGATGCTTTATAGCTATACTGTAAAGTAGTAAAATATAGAGTTTTAACCCAAATATTTTGATATTTTAAAGTTTTGTGCATTTTAAAGTAAAATAAAATATGTATTTTTATTTAGCAATCCGCATATGGTCACCCAGAGAGACTGATGTCAGCTACTGGATAAATGTTACCACTCTTGCAGCAAGGGCGGCTCCAGGATAGATTTACAGGAGGGGCACAATGGCAGGAAAATATAGAGTGATTTAGAGTGGAAAACTTTCAAAAATAAAAGCGTAGAAATGAAATTTTAAGCTGTTCTTATACTTACAAATCACAGAAAGGTTGGCATTTTTTAAATCAAAATATTCATTTTACCTGAATTTACATAGATACCAAAATTATTATTTTGTACATAATACAAAATATTTTTTAACTTTCATCGTTTCATCAAACTGCTCGTTCTGTCGAGGAAGACGCGGAATTGTAGTTAATACGACTGTTAATACACAGCAGGTACAGAACTAGTGTGCGACTTGTAACATGCCAGTGTTGTGTTATGGTAGGTGGAACTACCAATGTTATCAGATGAATTTCTACACCTAACATTTTATAAATATAAAAACAATACACATTGCTTTAAAATAAAAGTCAAATGGAAAATACATTTTTATAAGTAAACTGGGACATTTTAAATGTGATCCAAATATGAAAAATTTATTCCTAAAAATAAAAATAGTACCCAAACTCTCTCTTAAATTGCCCCTACCCACCTTCCAAAGGTGGGCCAATAAAGGACACTGATGAAGTTCGCCAGATAGCAATCGAAAGCATTCTGTCTGTAAGTTTTAACAAATTTACAAAATTTAAAGTTTGGATAGTCATTAACTATTGTTTAAGTGATTAATTTAAATATTTGTTGACACATTTGAATATTTCCTTCCAAGCCTACTAATGCAATCACTAGGTATTGTAGCAATTAGTCTAGTAGTTGGTTTATGGTAGCCAACTTGAAGTGACCTGGGTTTTATTTAATATTGTATGCCTGTACTTAATAAATAATCTATAAAGGCTTTGAACTGATTTTAAAACTGAGAGCATGAAAACTACAGCACCTAAGCCATAATAGATGAAGGGCAAAAGAGTGATAAGAAAAAATGTCTAAAAGGTTTTCAGATATCTAGGTAAGAGCAGATCCAACAAACTAGAAAACTCTTACTTACTTTTTGCTAACCTATATTAGCAGACAACACTTTAAAAACAAGAAACCTTTTTATTTCACTGTGATAATGTGATTTTTCCCTTTTTTGCAACAAGTTGTTTGTTTGTTAGACAATAATAACAGTAATAACTTAACCTACATGGTGGCAACACACTACACACACTCACACATACCCACACATGCACACAAACATACATAGACACACACCCACACATGCCATGCACACACACACACACACACACACACACACACACACACACACACACACAAACACAAAACACACATACACATGGACACACCATATACCCAAGTACAGTTACACAAGCAAGTATTTACATCTGTGGTATATAAAACGCCAACATTTTTAATCATATGAGACTAAATAATTAGTTTAAACATGTCACTTTCGTAGTAACAAGAGCAAATCTGAAATATATTACCAAAATTTATCTAAAATTTTATTTGTTGCTTATCAATCCAAATTGAGTTTCTCCTAATTAAGAATTTATTCTACCCTATTCACAAGTGGTATACCTAATATGGTTTATGAGTTAAAATGCCTATCCGTTATTTAGAGACACTAAACAAATATTAAGATAAATCAAAAGACTAATTTTAGAAGCAATAGTTTAGTAATATTGGACAGAATAGTCTTATAAAACATATAACCAAATAATTGAGCGAATAATACTGACACTGGTTATATTATCTAGCCTTTGGAGATCTTTAACTTACATTGACAACTGCACCTTTCAAAAAATGTTTTCGTTAATATCACTTGGCAAAAATAACCACTACTTGCTATCATTAATATTTTTCACCAGACATGTTTCAGTATTAAACCAAAGCATTTTTTAGTGGTGTGAGTCATGAACAAGACTCCACGCATTGCTTGTGACTCACAGAAATGAACAATGTACTGATCTAGTGCAAAACGCCTCTATTGAAAAATATCAGTAAGTAGTAATTCTTTTGTCCAACCAATTAGAACAAAAAACCTCAATAAAACATTTTTCTCATTTTCTCAAGAAAATAACCTCAAGATGTATAACACAAAATCTGCAAATTTAAATTCATGCAGTATAAAAAAGTAAATATTTGTATCTTCAGAAAAATTTTGTGATAAAAAACAGTATAAGTAATATATCCCGATGACAAAATCTAAGATATTTTCCATAAAAAATAAGTTTACATTACTGATCCTATTGTATTTAGTTAGAGTTTATAATGTGGGATCTCTATTCAATGTTTGAAGGCTGGGATAAGGACAGTTTTTCAAAGAAATGGATGAAAAGAGTCACATAATAAGAGTTATGGTGAAAGAAGTTAAATAATTTGTCCTAGAAATTAAAAATAGAATACCTTAAGGTGTTGTCATAAGGTATTATCTAACATGGAAGTTTGCAAATTAGTAAAATTGGCAATTAACACCTATTCAACATTTCAATGAATCATATTAATTTTTTTTACAGTCGATTTTATATTTTCCACTACAAAGGTTCAATGAAATAAAACAGCATTAAATTCAATATCAAAACTACAGTAGAAGTGGTCCACCACAAAGTTGTTCGAAAGTCAGCTTAGCTTCCTTATTCCATAAAGAAACTTCTTTTCAAAACTCAGATTGAAATAATAATTATAATGTTCAATTGTTAAATGAATTAATTTAAATGACAGCCAAAACATTTGTATTGATCACTGATAAAAAAAGCTATTGTTGAATGACTGTGTAGATAATCCATGTATTAAGAGAATGATTGAACTGAATATAGTGGTAAGGTAAAAAGCTGACTCAAATACACTGATAGTGGACTATTCTGGGCTATCCTGCCAATACAAGATAGAAGGTGTGTTTAAAGTATGTAGAATAGGTGTGAATGTGTAAATGAATGGGCTTTAATAAACATGGCCAGGAGCAGTTAGAGCTTGACAATATTTTAGTGTTTTACTGTGACTGAAGATTGCCATTTGATAATCTGCTTAAGACTCAAAATTACCCTCACTACACCCTATGTTTGAAACTAAAATTTCCATCCCCAATAATACTATTGTCTAGATAGGATATTGATACTATAAAAAAACTCCCTCACAACTAGAGTTAACAAATATTTCCTAGTATGTAAGATAACACACTATATAGCAGTAATTGTACGGAAAAATATTGTAATATAAAACCTCCCTAAAAAAAAAATTAAAGTCAAGGCATGACCAAATTTACAATCAAATCAGATCTTCATAAGGTCTTTACTCACTAGAGTGTATCATACAAAAACTGTGCCCGTACCGACACATGCAAACAAATATTATTTGCATCACTTGTATCTAAAAACACCCATTAGATCCCTCCGTCACCGGCCAGCACAGTAGCATGCCATGCCTGGCCAGTTCAACATTTGTCGGTGACAGACCGTCTCATGTGGTAGGTGTCGCTGTCAAACCCCGTTGCTATTCCATTCTGATACAAAACTTAGATGCCCATTGCTTGCCTTTGAATGAACACGAGTGCTGGTTAGGAAGAAAAATGGACAATGAACATAAAATAGAATATCTTCATAAACTTAGTTTTTGTACAATTTTAATTTTCACATATAACAACTAAAAAAACTTGCAATTTTTGTGTTGTACATCTTGAGGTTTTTATATAAATTACAAGTGGTTGTATTAACTTGCCAAAAAACCATTACTTAGTGATTTATTCATGCTAGGTCATTACATTTTTCAATGCTGTGAATTACTCGAAGTAGTTCTGCTGAATAAATAAGTAAGTAGTGGTTTTTTTGCCAAGTTAATACAAACAAGTGTATCAACTAAAAAAAGTTAGTTCACAATTCACAACAATTCAAAATAAAATATAAGTAATAATGAAATCTATAAAAGATAAGTAGCATTAAAACCGTAGCCACTGTACTACTAAAATAGTCTCTTGTATTTACTGCGTAGATGTTCTTTCAGTGACGAGCATGCTAGAAATGTACAACACAGATGCAGGAATCAATGACTACCGAATGTTTATCATACACGTTCTATATGGGTATAAAACGCTGTTGATCAGTTACAGTGACCATAGTAGTGATCAAAACGTTTTTTCTCGTGCCTGACACGGTCCAATGACTGTCTCAGGATGATACTTTTTAGTGAGTAAAGACCTTAACTGTCCCTAATTCAATTCATTACAAAAACTCCATTATAAAAAAATCAAGTAATGTAATAAATTTAAGTGAAAAACAAGTTCACACAGATAAATCTATTTACACTCTTATCTATATTTTAATGACATTGTCATCTTAGGAAGGTCTTACTTTAGAATAGCTACAGTAGATTTACAGCTTATAGTTAAATACAATCAATTACAGTAAGGTTAAATTAGTTGTAGCTGAGTAAATTCGTTGGTTTTTTAAGTTGACAGGAAAACATTTGTAATGTTTTGAAAAACAGCCAATGGCATTGAATTTTTATACTGACTTACCTAAATGGATTTTTTTTACAAGAGAAAGTATTAAACAAAAATTGTTGTTTTCATAATCATCAAAAAAAACTATTTATTAAGGGCTCAAAAACTTTTCAAGATTACCTTGTAGGATATAGTCAAGTTAGAGAATGCATGCAAAAACAAAAGATTATAGCATTTACAGAATATTATGTTAATAGGCATCAAAAATTTCCTTCAACAAGCAATTAAAGTAAAATGTGAAGAAAGTAATAAAATTAATCTTAAAAGTTGTTAAAAAGCGTTAAAAATGGCATGAGAGTTATGAAAATAGATACTAAATAGAGAGTACCTAGTGATAGATTGTCAACTTACTAATAATGCCAAGAAAGTTTTTTGTGTTATTTATGGCTAATTAGTCAATTTTTTTTTTTTTATTATGAAAAATATCTAAAATATGTGTTCGGCCAGCTCATACTCCCATAGAATAAAGATAAGACTATGGGTACAAATAATCCTCTAGTAATGAGATTAAATGAGAATTATAGCCATGTTCGTAGAACATGAAGTAGAATTGCAATATACCAACATTATAGAGAGTATACCTATTACCACATTAAAACCAATGTGTGTTCGATGTTGAATGAACGACGGAACGATGGCATATCAATGAAGTGTGTCTGTGAATACAATGTTTGTTAATATGATTGTTGTGCTCATGTATCCCTGATTGACTAAACACTGCATGTGTAATTTATGTCAATTAATAAATTAGTCATTAATGTTTTTAAAGTTTGCTACAGATAAAAATTAATTATATATGAGTATATATATATATATATATATATAATTACACAGTAAATACTCGATTAACCGTCATTGTCGGGACCGTGGTCATGACGGTTGAGAGGATATAAACGGATAACAGAAACACTGTATCTGTTTCTGTTACCGTTAATTCTTCAAAACATAACCTCAATCAGTTATATTATATACAGATATTACTCTCACAGTAATGTAATATATTTCGGAACGAAAATAAATTAAACATGATTGTAATAGAAAATATAACTATTTATTACTTGATAAAAGCATCTGCCCAGTAGCTGCAAATGTGGTAAAATAATGTAGCCTACAGTAATATAAAATTAAAGGTGAAATAGTTCATGTACAAATAATGTGTCACTTTGATCTTAGAGCACTTTGTTATTATAAATATATAGCTACATTCATCAATGTGCTACCTACTATTACTCCCCATAACAATGGTATAAATATGTTCCATTCATGACTATTAAAATAATTCAACAGCATATATTTATGATATTCAATGTCTCATTTCTTAAGAAGCGGCCTATAGGATGTCTAATCTGGTCATTCCTTCAGAAGTGACCTGTACATTTTGTAGTTTTGTATAGGGTCGGTTGCATAATCTAATGTCTCATTATCTATGACTTACATAATAATTATGTCTAGTGTAGAACCCAACCTTTTCTAACTGTACCCGCATGACTCAGCTGACAGCAGATGACTGACTAGAACTATCAAATGTTTCGCACAGTGTCAATGCGTTTCTAAACCCTATATAATCACAGTACAATTCTCTCTTTATGCTATGTCCTTTGAAACTTTATTCAAATCTCAACTAAATCTAATGATTAAGTGACCTCCTTGTCATCAATCAGAATGCCTTGGGAATTTTAATTTTGTTTTCCCTTTCATTAGTGTTGGACAACCCTTCTTCTCACAGTATATGGCCTTTTCTCGTCTCTCTTTTCATCTACCTTCATCATATACAGTCCTTTTCAATAAGTGTTTACATCTTATTCAACTTAAATCCTTTCTTGTATACTCAATGTTTTAGACCACTCCACGTCACATTTTAGCTATTTCTTGTTTTAAACACAATTAAACTTTGATTACCTCAAACATTTTGTTAGCACGTACTCTCATCTATTGAACATTATAAATTGATTTAACCACTAATGAAACTTGTAACTTATTGTCATTTGTTAGTGAACATTTCAGTCACATTTTGTTTCAAGTGTATAGTGAGCATTTACACTACACAAGGCATCAGCTCGTTAAAACTCTTAGGCAAGTGTGAATAAGCCTTGAGATTTAACTTAAATTTCATCATTAAACATGAGTGCCATAGTGTAATTAATAAGTGACTTTGTTTAAATCAGCGACTTTATCAATTTACTCATTACATTTAAATTCTCATGCTCATTACCTGATTTGTATGCCTCATATCTGCAGGGAGCTTGCAAATCTGCCTCTTTAAATCTATCTTTGTAGTTTTCTGGGAAATTCAAATTAATATAATTTCAATTTCTTACACCCACTGACTGAATGCCACAAATTATAAACATTGAGATTTATTGATTTAGATAGAAGAGTTTCCTTGGTATGTATTATAGCATCAGATGTTTCAAATGAACTGTTCTGTTAAGTCAATACTAATCTCAAACCTTTATTAATATCTTCCAATTTCGCTGTATAACACAGATTGATCCATAGCAAAAGTATTTTTATCAATACTGACTAACTGAAATACTTACAAACTACCTGCAAAAGATATTATTATTACCAACTATTTAGAGGGTCATTACTGGTATTTTATATAATTATAATTTAAATTACACTTTTGGTATTAAGTTGACAAAAAAAGAGTACTTACTGATATTTTTCAGCAGATGCGTTTCACACTAGGCCATTGCATTATTCAATGCTGTGAGTCACGAACAAGACTGTTGCTCAGGTTTGTTGTGTTGGTGTGAGTCAGTGGTGTATTGGTGTTTTGTAGTGTGTTATTGTCCATAGAGTAGTTGTTAATTATGTGTTCAAATATAGTATTTGATTGGGAGTGTTGTTTTGTCATTTAGAATATGTTATGGATAGTATTTGTGATGTTTGCATATCTTGTAGTTTTCTATTGTGTTTAGTTTGTTGTTTTTTTTATGTAGTGTAGGATTTTTAGATTGGTGTGTTAGTGTAGTGTATTTTGAATGTGTATGACAAAATTTGATTTGGTTGTGTCTTTTTTATGTTTGTTGTATCTTGTGGTAAATGTTCTCTCTGTTTGCCCTATGTAAAAACTGGGGCAGTTGTTGCATGTAATATTGTATGTGCCTGTCGTGTGTGTTTTTCTGGTGATATTCTGGTGTGTTTTTGTACTGTGAATGTGTTTTTTAATTGTGTTGGATGTTTTAAATGGTACTTTGTACTTAGGTTTGCAGAATGAGGAAGCTATTTTTTGTGATGTGTTGTCGCGATATGTAATTGATATGTATTTTTGTGTTTGTAGGTCATTGTTTTTGTTTTGTTATGTGTGTGTGTTGTTTTTTCCACATTATATTCTCTATCAAGGTGTATTTGTATCAGTTTTTTGTAGGCTATGTGTTTTATTGTGTTGAGGTTTTTTGGCCAAGTTAATACCAAAAGTGTAATTATAGAAAAACCTCAAGATGCACAACACATAAAACTGCAAGTGTTTATAATTTAAAAACATAAAACTGGTGTGTATGATTATAAAAAAAGTGGTAATGACCACATTATTAAAACTAGTTTTAAGAACAGACTTCTCTTGCCAGCACATAATTATGCCACTATTTAGCAAACGTGTTAACACCTATACCGAAACACCGGTCTCACAGACACTAAGGGAAATTTATTTATATAGTTGTTGCTACCCTGGGTGTGTGTTAGTGTTGACCTTTACAATAGCTACCTCCCTTCCTTTCCCCTTTCACATGGTCAATGGTCGTTTAGTTTGGATTGAGCCTCTGACCTTGAAGTGTCGCCTGTCAAAATCCTACCGCCCTTTGAGACCGTGTGTTTCTGTTGCCGTATTTCGCGTAGTGGTCTGAGGTACTTGGTGTTTTGGTTATCGCATATAGGGGTATATGAGACTGGTATTACGGCTGATGTATTCTTGATTATATTTCCTTTTACTATATATTGTTTGCTAGTGAAAGTGGTAAAATGGCTCGCCAGAATGTTTGCACAAAGGTTGTGTTATTGACAATCCAAGTAGTAGTGAAGTAGACGACTCGGACGCTGATCCCAATTATGTGTTGTCTGAAAAATAATGTAGTGATAGTGATTCGGGTAACTTGGATGATGATGAAAACCTTCTTTTACAGGAAGACCATGAAAATGTTTTACTAGATACTGGACGTGACGATTTGCCTGAGTATTTCATAGAAAGAAGGAAAAAGACAGAAAATGGTCCTCCCAATGCTTGGGAAAACAAGCCCACTACAAATTTAGTCAGAGCCCCAGCACGCAATATTATTCGTACTGGCTTACCAGGAATAAGAGGCCATGCAAGGCAATTAGGTGACAACCCTTTAAAAACAGATGTATGGAAGCTTTTGTTTGAAGACAATATTATGTCGATATCAGTAGAGAATACTAATGTGTAAAGCTCCAAAAAGTACTGTCACAACTCAGTGATAAAACAAACAAAAGTAATTATAGTGATACTTGGATTGAAGAGGTAAACGCTCTTACAGGTCTGTTTGTTTTATCATCGGTATTACTATCTAATGATGAAAAGATTTAGTCACTGTTTACCAAAGACTCTTGCAGCCACCTAATATTTCCTGCTGCAATGACTGAAAAGCGTTATGAAATCCTCACGTCTTGCCTGATATTTGATGATTGCAACACAAGGGAGGAAAGAAGAAAAGATTCTTTATTTTTAACTTTTAGATTATATTGTAGTATCTGTAATCTTTTTTTTACATTTTAAGATTGAAAAATCAATTTTTTTAATATTTTAAAGAGCATACTTGCGATTTTTATTATTCAAGATCTTTTTTATTTCGTCATTATATAAGTTTATATTATACATGTATTTTATTTTGTGAAAAGTCAATGCCATTTACATAATAAACCATTTCTAGAGATATCTGTCTGTTATTGCACCTTATATTCTCAATCTAAACGCACTAGGTAAAATAGCGGTCTCTGAGGCCTGGTGTTTCAGTTAGTGTTATAAAAATGATGTTTCGGTATAAGTGTTAAGATGAGGATGGATGTTAACTTTTGACCATAGTAAGTGAAAGTTGTAATTTTGAACACACCACAACCTAACATGAGTTGATTTTTCTAGACAGAATTTCTCATGAATAATACATGAATTCCAAAAACTAATTTTAAAAATCTTTTCTTTCAATTTATTCTGCACAAAGTATGACTGACTTTTGTTATGACTGAAATGGTACTTTAGATAAACTATTTTAACCATGAGAATCATACATGTAGTCCTATACACATGAATCATTTACTGTTCTATTTCTTGGTATCATGAGAGATGCACTAACATCAGACAATGATATAATTTACATGCTTCAATAAATAAACATCTTTGATAACTACTTTTTTACCTGACCAGTTACAACAGTTTTAATAACCAGTGTAATTTTCAAATAGAAATGGTACAAAGGATTTCAAGAAATCAGAATTTCTTATAAGCAACAAATTACGATAAGTCTTATACATTTACTTCCCAAAACAGTGACATTTAAAGATATTGACATTTGAAAAAATTATAATACAGCCCTAACTCACAATAAAAGAATCAGTTTCATTGTGTTTGCTGTCTTCTGGTTCATTGTATTTAGATCTAGCATGGTACTGACATCGGTGACTGACAAGACTATTCCTTGAACGATATGTACGACCACAATCAATGCAATTGAACCGTTTGTCTGGTAAGTAATGTGTGTCAGATACATGCCTCTGTAGACACCAAGCTCGGGAAAAACCTTTGTAGCAAATCCAGCAAATATGTTTTAACCTAGCGTCACCCCTTCCTCCGTGCTCTGGAACACAGAAGGAAGGGGCTCTCAATATAAACCTAAGATAAGAACCCTGCTTAATAAATTAATTTAATTACTCTTGAATGTTAACAAACTATTACATTTCTATGAACAACTGTATCATTTTACAAAAAGATTAGATGTCAAAAATATTACTAAAAATGTTCACTGATTTTTATCAATGTATTTAAACAGAATACGTTAAGCATATATTAAAAGCAATAATAATGAAAATAATAGAACTACTAATGTTTAGTTATCACAATCCGTGTCAGCATAGTCAGTCAGGTTGAAGCAAGATAACCTTTGACGAGCATTAAAACTTTAGAGAAGTGTACAACAAACTTAATTAATCATGCTTATTATTAGGAATAATGAATATTATTCAAAAATATTTGGAAGGTGAAGATACAAGTACAACAAAAGCAGAAATAAAGTTATTTTTCATAGTTGGCTACAATACTATATTTATTTGTGTCTATATGACGAATATAGTTCATGAAATCTTAAAGAAATTAAAATTGTGGATTTATAATGTATATCGTTCTACATGCAAGTTTTCTTTTTCTTGTTATTTGTGAAATACTACAAATTAATAAGTAGTAGATTGACAAAAACAATTCATCTCAGCAGTGACTCACGTCAGCAGCTGTCTCTTGGATAGTTTTATATTTGTTGACAGTCCACTCCTTTCATAATGATTATATTCTTACTATTAAATCAGAGTATCATTTCACTAACTGAGCCAATATATACCCTTATTGTTTTCATATTTTACAGAATTAAATTTTTCATTTGGTTCTCCATTGAAATATAGAAATTGTGGGAAGATCTAAAGTCAACATGACCATTTATAGCTCCTACAAGTACAGTTTTATTACTACTAAATACATATAAATTGTGACGATACAGCACATTTCTTCAGGGACTAGAGAAATAAAACTCTGTCAACAAAGAAAAATAACTCTCAACATTTTTATTAGGCTTTTAGCATAACCATCTAGATAACTCTCTACTCTAGGAAAAGAAAATTAACATGTTACGAGTTGGTCAAATAAAAATTTACTTGGAATGATTTTTAAAATTTGATAGAAAACACTATGTGCAGAAACACAAAAAAACTTTTAATACTTTCAGCAGTTAAAAGGTATATCATTTTAAAAACAAGTAATATAAAAAAAAATGTGTAAGTAAATTCCTACTGTGGATAACAAAGAAGTATTTTATTTTAGTTACCCTAGATCACTATTTATGATATTTTATGGTAACCATAGCAACAGTTAAAGGTTGTACAATGGAGGTTCCAATGACATCAAAATGAGGGGGGAAAATTCATATACATCTTTGAGAAGTGTATTTTCACTTATTGTAAAGTTGGCGCAGAGCCAAGGTGTGCTACACTTTGAACATGAAAATTCTCAGTTAGAATCCGGCTGGATCCTATAAATTTTGTAATTGAATTATTGAATTAATATTTGAAAACACTCTATTAACATCAATTCTCATCTACTATAGGTTAAACAAATTTGTTTGAACTTGATTGGATGAATAAAAACGTATTTTATTAACGATTGAAAATCTGTACAAGATATATATATATATATATATCGTGATATTTCACGTTGTTCATTATCTTTCCATTGCACTAACTTCATAAAGTTATTATTGTTAATTTTAAACAATTTTTTCCACCACTAAGTGCAATAATTTTACCTTATGTGATGAGGCATCTTTCGGTCACTTGACCATTGTTGAATGGTAGGACAAATGACCGAAAGGTGCCTCTTCACATAAGGTAAAATTATTGCACTTAGTCGTGGGAAAATTGTTTACAATTAACATAATAACTTTATATATATTATGTGAGCTAATAGAAACAAATTATTAATAACAGAAAAGTTTATATGCTTTCACATTTTTTAAAATATTAAAAAAAGAATATGGTTTAAATTTACTGAAAAGTTTAATTTATTCAAACTGAAAGAATTATTACAGTATCTGTTTTTCAGTGATTCAACTATTTGTCTAACCTGTTAGCTGTCCTAGAGATCTAGTGTAGGTTTTATTTTTCATGTCATATTATGAACAAAGATTGCCAAATATAATAAAGCAAAGTTACACTAAGTGCAAAAACACCAACAAATTTATGTAACACAACTGCAAGTCATACAATTGTCCATCATTATGTAGAGAACTGACTCCAATGATCTAGCAGATGGGATGTTTAAGATTAACTGATTTTTTTAGTCAAATGAATAGTTTGATGCAAGTAGGCTTAAAAATATGTTTACTTTGTTTTTAAATTCTAGATATTAATAAATTAAGTTTTATCTTTAAACTTTAGCTTTTTATTGATTTATTTTTTGAGAAGTAGATCATGATTAAACAAGAGAGATTAATGAATTGGCATATTCATATTATGAGAACTCTAATTTATTTTTTTGGCACTAACTAAATAAAAGGCTTGTGGAATTTAACATAATGCAGACACTTTATAGGCACTATGTGAATGAAAACAAGTAATAATTAGAAAAGTGATGAATAATATTAGATAATAAATTTTGATGATCAAGACAAAAGAAGTATTTAAATTGATTTATAAATTTTAAAGAACATAATTAAGTTACTTCCAACACTATGTTAGCTTTGTTTCTCCAGAAACCAGTTTTTTATCTTAGTTGAACAAACTCATATCACATAACCATTGTTGTGGATATACAGCCATTTGTTGAGACAATACTCAGCAAAGATTTTCAGTGAGAAATAGTTATTTTCTTTTATTAACAGAGCTGAAATGATTAAAGTTGCTTGTTGTTATCATCTTGAATTCGCTAATTAAACTATAATTAAATAATACTTAACTAAGTGAATGCTTAAGAGCTTACTTCCTGACGCGTTTCGAAACAATCGTTCCTCTTAAAGGCTTTGCTTCGTAAATGGACCGATTGTTTCGAAACTAGTTAGCGAGTAAGCTCTTAAGTATTTACTTAGTTAAGTATTATTCAATTATAGTAAAATTATTATTTTAATACTAATCAGTCAGATAATGCAAGAAAATGAGTTGTTATTTAGAAAAACTGTATATAATGTTCTTTTAACTTCACCAACCCTCATCGTCAACAGTATCCAGAATAAGTTATCTTGCCAAACAAGGAAATGCTGACTTGTCATTTGTCATTCAATCTGTTCTGGATAAGGCTGACAATGATATTAGGCCAAAAGCTCAGAATATTTTGTAGATAAAATTTTATTCTTTCTTATAATAATAAGTATAGAAAAACCGTTTACACAATATGTGTGTATTTGTGTGTGTGTGTGTGTTAAAACAAGTTCAGGCATATTTATTTAGTTAACTATCAGTGTAAGCTATTTTAAACTGTAGGTTTGACAAGAGTAAGTTCTATCATTTGAGAAAGTGTAATCAGACGGTATATACAATGCTGTCAGATTGTCTATTATTTAAAAAAATCTGTTGTGTTCATTAATAAATTGGACATGATTTTTTATTATTCTATTTGTTTCTAGATTTTTCCATGTGTTCATTCTAATTCTTTTAGATATTTGATGTTTCAGTTTCATCTTATGAATGTCAGGAAAGTTATGGTGTTGATTTATTATCATGTTGGTAACAGATGTAATGCAACAGTAATAATGAATAAACAAAATCATATGAAGAAATCATAAGAATTCGTCTTTAATAACAAATTTCAAGAAATGAAAAAAACAACAATTAAACCCACCAATCAAAACCCAGGGAGTAAGGGAGTAATAGAATTGTCACAAAAAATATTTCATTCACATAAATAGCAGATACATAAACACGATTACTCTAACATTATAAAATAAAGAACTAATAAAATTGCATAGAACAAATTATCTACTACAACCCTGATATATTTTTAAAATGGACCAAATTTATAAAGAAACATAGCTAACATACTAAACAAAAAAACGTATCTACATAATACACAAAACCATAAATACAATAGGACTAACGAAGCAAACTATAGAAAGTTTCAGTTACAACATAGAAAATAATGTTGTATTTGTTAATATCATCGGATATAATAAATATATAAATAAAAGAATCAATAGAAATAATAAAATCAGGGTTTCACAAAAATGGCAACAATTTTTTTTAATTACTTCTAGAAATAAGAAATAACTTAAACATAAATCCTACATCAAAATTACTCCTCATGTTTGTGTGTGTGTGTGTGTGTGTGTTTCAGAGAGTGTATCTAATAATGGAATAACATTTTAAATATCAATTTTAAAAAAATAATTACAGAAACATGGTTTCCCTCTGCAAAATAGAATATAATTTTATTATTATTTAGAGCTCACCAAAACTAAACTCACTTATAACTTGAGTATTCAATAGACAGAAAATCAACACAAACAAATAGAACAGTACCTAATAACTGAATGCTCCCTAATAATGTAACCTAATAAAACATGCTGTATTTATTACATTAATAAAAAGGAAGCTTAAATTCATTAATAAAGGAAGGAAAAAACAAAACATATTTCAAATAGAAAAAGAAAATGGAACCATAAAAAACAATATTAAAAAATGATATAATTAAGGTAAAAAAAATGCCCCAAAAATAATAACATTTACATGTACTGGACCTGATAAAAAAACAGCTCAAAGTTATTAAACAATACACACTGAAAAATAGCCTTTGCAACTAAAAACTCAAAGACTACTAAAACAAAAATCACAAACAAAACGTTTTATAGTTAAGTTATGTTTTAAACACCTATGCAAATATATTTCAATTTACTGTTTATCTACTGAGATAAATAATTATAATTTTTATAACTTAGACCATTTGATAACAAACTATTCATATACATCAACTCTTCAAGATTCCTTCAGTTTAATATTTGAACATGAAAGGATTGGGCTTTTCAAAACCTGTCTCCCAAAAATATTAAGATTCTGGTTTTGTATATTAGTTGTGCAAATGATACATATATACTGTATGTATTATACAATAAATCCTATCCTTCCAGACACCAATTACACAAAAGAAATACCTAAATGAATATATGGGAAGATCTACAAGTAAATTTATAAATTTACAGATTGGATAGTAAAAGAATAAATATACATTAACCTTTTGATTAGCAACATGTGCCTGCCCTGATATGGCTCCCTGGGAGCAACTTATTTTTGAAAAATGTTTACATTATTTCATCTTTTCTAATTTTTTAAATTATAGTAATAGTTGTTCATATTTTTTTTTATTTAATTATTTTCTCATGTTAACCAGACTTTACCTTGCGTTTACTTACAATTTTTTTTGCTTACAATTATCTGTTAATAATTTTTTTGTAAAACGCCTATACATTGTAAAACTCTGCAGAAACCTCAAAACAATCTCTAAATATGTAGGAAAACCCATAGACTTTGAACAAAAAAGAATGGTGACTATGGACTCTGTGTAGTATTTATTATCCAGATATAGGTAAAAGTTAAAGTAGTGTTACTCAAATCTCACAAAAATTAGTCTTTAATACGAACACAACACAAACTAGTTTCAGCGACGAAGTCGCCTTCCTCAGTGCTTGGCTACTACAGTAGTAGCCAAGCACTGAGGAAGGCGACTTCGTCGCTGAAACTAGTTTGTGTTGTGTTCGTATTAAAGACTAATTTTTGTGAGATTTGAGTAACACTACTTTAACTTTTACCTATGTGAATAGTTCTCACTAGCTAAGCTCTAAATAACTGAATATTATCCAGATAGTTGCAAATATTTAATCTAGAATACAGCACAATACATAGAAAAAAAGTACTAAACGTATGCCAATGCTAATCTCAGAGAAATAGTAGAACGTATATATACGAGAATGCTCCCGCTGGCCGTTGTGTGATCTCACGTACTGATACATGAATCAAAAGGTTAATATTAAACACAATAAACTTTTAAAAATTATAATCAATATGACATCAATCCATAGAACTCTGCCTAACTAAATAATGCAACAGTATCGTCAGAAAAACAGAGCCTATGTCTTGAAAGTCAATAAATTTAATGTAAGGTTCAAGATAGATTGGTTATCCCAGTTGTTGTAAAATCTCATAATTTAAGGCCCTCCAAATTAATTTAATAAGCTGATATGAAAAGGAGAGTAAATTTTTTCATATAATATTCAGTCTTGCCTCAGCTATTACTAAATATCACCCAATATATCCCCTAAGACAGAAATATATTTTTTTCTTCAACTTAAGTAAAAATTTAAATTTATATAACACCTTTAATTTAGGGTAGGTAAAAAAATAAAACTAGTTTATTGCCAAAACTGTGATAACAAAAACGTTGGTTAAAAGTTATTACTGAATAACTCTATTTATGTCTTAAAATAACACAAATTTTACTTTTTCACTTAAAATAATTTTTTAAACAAAGATTACCTCTAAACTTAATTTAAATTTTTACCTCTGTTTTATGTAAGAGTAAATGTACTTCAAAATATCTGACAAACAAATAATTTGAAGCATTGGTAGAAATCTATTTTATTTATGTTATTTTCCAATGAGTAGTTTTTTCAAACTGAGTATAAACTTGGTATATTTTGATAGAAGTACACGGTAACAATTTTAGATATTGCTACCTAAAACACTAGTAAGACAGTATGTGTTACTGGATAAATAGTATGTCTGCGATTACTTATACCTATTACAATATACATATATGGAACAAATAAAAATCATTTGCTATTTTTCAATCAGTTATCAATTCTCAGGAACAATCAGAATGTTAAATAGTATTCTTCAATAATGTGCATTAGGAAATTTTAAAACAAAATTAAATTACTAAATAAAAATTTAAAGATACAAATTATTTAGAAAAAATGTAAATAAAAGATATCTTACCTGTTGGAACAAAGCTTTAAGCATATTTATTATACTTAAACCTTAAGTATTATTGCCACTTTATTATAGTAAAATGACATTTAAATGATCAAACTAAAAACTTACAAATTTCAAGTGGAACTATACACAATAAATAGACTATCATAACAAAATTATATATAAGACAACAGTAAAAATTACAATTAGAAAAATATTTAACTCATGAAAAACTCAAAATATCCATTTAAATAAAAAGTTGTTTTTCTAATAGTTTTTAATATTGCAATAATTACTGAGAAACTTTACAATAAATTGTGCAAGAAATTAAAATTGTGTACTATAAATCTTGAGTTATAATATAACTATCTTAAGTTGAATCTTAGATTGTATATTATTGTTAAACTATAAGTGTCCAAGTATTGTGATAGAAGAATTGAGATGTCATTTCGGGACACAAATTTTGAATACAATGAATGGTCTGTTGAACAACATTACATGATATAAAGCATAGAAACTTAAACATCATGACATAAAAAGTGAAATTACAAGTTTTTAATTTTATTTGTAAAAAGGTTTATTACTTCATCTTACACAGGTCTTCTGTAGCTATAAATAAATAGAAACATATTCCTTCAAGTACAGAAATAATATGGAATAATGAGAAACAATGGGACTGTTCAGGCCCAAGTCTGGAAGTAGTAGTAACCCTCTTCCTCCCACTCTTTTATCTAATTATTTTAAGGAGATTCAACCCTCTTATTCTGTTTCAGATCCCCTCTTACTCTATTTACCCTCGATAAATATAAGAGGGGCATATATATATATATATATAATTTGAGATTTTTTGGACTGGGAGACTGACAGACTTACCTTGGTAAGATTCCACTCTGTAGTCTTGAAATAGAAACACATAAAAGCACTTAAACAATGATAAGTGCTTTTATGTGTTTCTATTTCAAGACTACAGAGTGGACTCTTACCAAGGTAAGTATGTCAGTCTCCTAGTCCAAAAAATCTAAATAATCTTTACCAACCAAAACTAACCTAAATATATATATATATATATATATATATATATATATATATATATATATATATATATATATTATATATATATATATATATATATATTATATATATATATATTATATATAAAACAATTTATATTTACAGAATTGTGAATATAAGACTCAATTTCAGTTCTATATATGACATAGTTTGCTCCATTAAAAACTAAACATTTTAACATAAATAGTCTCAAGTGCATGTTCTTTCATTCCACTAGCAAATTTTTCTTATTATAGGCTAAGCCTTTCTGTTGAAAACTCAATTGTTTGTGGCAATCTCTATATTGCTCCTCAAGCTTTCTGTACTTCTACAAGACATTTTATGGATACTTATTATTGTTTAATAGTTGATTAAGTGGATCAGGAGTTTATTATACAGTAAAATTTCACTAATTTGAGATTATCGTAATTCAGAGTACTGACTGAGTTACATTCTACTTAATTTTTTACATGTTTTAGAAAAACTCAACTAACTACGGTACTTCAGCTAAATATTAGGAATGCCATAAAAGAACGGTAGGGTTTTCTTGCTGAGGAGGACTACATTCCTAACACTTATAACTATGAAGAGTGAATAAGTATGTAGATTCGGCACTTGAGTTTTGATGACACTGGCTTTATGTACAATTTTGTTCACAGGTTTACGGGTATAAGAAGATGGTTGGGGACCACTGTTCAAACTTTTTTGAAGACTTTAAGATTGCCTAAAGAGGCCAGCAATCCCTCTCTAAGAAAATGCTATGCAGGTTTTCTTCATCATCTGGCTGAATAGAGGATGCCAATAGAAAGGATGTGAATAGAGCATCAATGGCTCATAAAATTTCCTAAACCACCTAAGCCCTAGTAAACCCTGGGATACACTATATCTAAAAGACTATACTACATATAGTACTACACTATACTAAATAAATAAATATGTATTTAACGTCGTCCATTATTATTCCGTTGAAGTGACTTTATAAAGTTGTTATATGTTAATTCGAAACAATTATTCCATCATTAAATGCAATTAATTTTTACCTTGTGATGAGGCTTCTTTTGGTCACTTTACCAATGTTGAATAACTGAATTATATTGCTCTGGAAGTTCAGCAATATAATTTAGGGATTTGACAATGGTCAAGTGGCCGAAAGGTGTCTCATCATAAGGTAAAAATTAATTTCACTCAATGGAGGAATAATTGTTTACAATTAACATACACTATATATATATATATATATATATATATATATATATATATATATATATATATATATATATAATATATTTTCTTGTTTAATAATCAAAAACAAATAAGGTTATTCAAATACAAGAATTATTTATAATTTACAATATTATAAATTTATAAATAATTCTTGTATTTGAATAACCTTAGTTGTTTTTGATATATATATATATATATATATATATATATATAAAGTTATTATTGTTGATTGTAAACAATTTTTCCATCACTAAGTGCAATAATTTTAATAAATAAATAAAAAATGATTGCACTTAGTGGTGGACAAATTGTTTACAATAACCAATAATAACTTTATAAAGTCAGTTCAATGGAAAAGTAATGGTAAACATGAAATATCACGACATACATATATTATATAAAGTTATTATATGTTACGGCAATTTTTTCCAACAACGAATACAACATTCTGATCAATAATCATTTTCCTGTTTTATTATTTAACATTATATAAGTTTGTATAACCCCAAAACATCATCCCCAGCATTTTATTTTTATAGTTTGTTTATTTTAATACACAACAGTAAATCCTACTACAGTGAATTTAGCTGATTTGTAGTTACTACTTGACTTGTAAAAGAACGATTGTTTCAAAATGCGTCAGTAATTAAGCCCTAAGTATTTACTTAATTTAGTATTTTGTAATTATAGTTTAATCAGTGAATTCAAGATGATTACATCAAGCTGCTTTGATTTATAGTTGTTCTCAATTGTCCCATTCTGATATGCATAATTTCCTCCATTCCTTAATCTTTACTGATCCCATTTATCTGAATTTGGACATAATGCTTAATTATAAGTTTTTAGTTATGTTTAAATATTCTATAATTTGTTTCTTGTATTGTTAAAGATTGTATTTTTTAAAGTTAATATCCAAGTCTAGGTTTTCTACGTTTTTCCCTTATCAAATAGATGCTCCTCCTCCAGGGTAACTATAACTTAACTGTCACCAAATCTTAGTTAAAATTAAAAATAGTTTCTTACTGGAATCTCCATCCATTCCTTGAAATAGTTTACCAATGCCTCAATAACATTTCTAGGTAGATCTATATAGCAGCGTTGTCTAACTGGTGGACTGGTAAAAGATTTATATAACCACTACTTCAAAACAATATGATGTGAGGGCCTGTAGAATTTGAATTGTAAGTATCAGTCAATGTTCTATAATTTTAAGAGACCTGTAATGTTAGGAAATAACTTAGGATTATAAGGACAACTTGAGAAAAAGGTCTACACGGTCTCGTTCACTGAAGTAAGATAACATTTTGTAGCTAACTGTAGTTGTTACAGTTATAAATGTAAGAGCCAGATGTACAATCTTTTATATAAACAACATTAACAATTTTTGGAGGCCTTGGATTCAGAATATGGAGGCCTGCTGCTTTTCAACAATGTGAGATGCTAAGGGCAGGAAAATGCATTGAGAGGTATTTTGCAATTAGAAACAAGATTTATACATGTTACATACAAAGGTAGAGATTCTTAGATGCCTGGAAGAAAATTTCTGTCGGAAGTTTTAAGGCAGTAAGCTTTTCTTCTCAATCCTTGAAGCTGTATAAATAACTTTTAGGTGTACATGTACATTTTTTGGTGGATGCAGGTACATGCCCTCAAACTTCAGATGAACTAAAATTGTCCTTAAAATATATACTTTCTCTAAACACTTTTAAATGTTTTAAACTTGCTTATAGTAGCACTTACTTTGCTTGTAGAGGATTTTTTTTTTGCAATCAAACTTTGCCGATCATCTCAACTCCACAAAACATGACTACATAGACATAACATCTAACCTACAAATTCTTCATAAACAACACAGAAATAACCAACGCTACACAACCGAACAATACGAAATATACAGGCACTTCAAACTACACCCTACACAAATACTCAATACACAATTACATTACAACTCACACACACTTTTTGACATCATAACTCCTAATACACACAAAATACATTCACACCACCAAAATATACCCTCCCACCCTAACCTACGTAGACCTTGAGATCAGTTACGGTCTGAGTTGATCGTACAAAGGGACACATCTCCCGAAACGGCCGTCCTCAACAAGCAAAGTAAGTGCTACTATAGGCAAGTTTAAAACATTTAAAAGTGTTTAGTGATTACTAGCAGCTCACGCGAAGATGGAATCAACAAATGTGGATATATTTTCTAATTTTTTATATGGTTAGATTTTACCCAATTCGTTTACTATTTTCAAAATGAAGGTTTCATTTTTATATCATTTGATTCCATATTCACGCGAGTTACTAGTTTTTAACTAAAACACTTTTACATATGTTACACTTGCCTATAGTAGCATTCACTTATATGAATGTTGAAGACAGCCGTGTTCGGAGATGTGTCCCATTGTTAACTCAAGCCATAACTAACTTCTTGGTTGTTTTATGTTAGGGTGGGGGTGGGATAATAGGGTGGGGATGTAGGTGTATTTTAGAGAGTATTGAGGTTTATGATGTCAAAAAGTGAATATAGATTATAATGTAATTGGGTGTTGAGTATGTGTGTAGGGTGTAGTTTGAAATGTTTATATATCTCATACTGTTTGGATGTGTATCGTTGGTTATTTTTGTTTTGTTTGAGAAGAATTTGGAGGTTAGATGTTATGTTTTTGTAGTTATGGTTTGTGGGTATGAGATGTTCGGCAGGTAGAGAGTACAGGGTGTTATGATGTCAAAAAGTGTATTTGAGTTATAAACTTTCAATTAAACTTCACCGGACATATCACATCCATAAACCAAAACTACATAAACACATCTAACCTACAAATTCTTCACAAACAAAACAAAAATAACCGATACACATCTGAACAGTATGAAATACACAGTCATCTCACACTACTCCCATACCTATACACATACTCAATATCCAATAGCATTATAACTCACATACACTTTTTGACATCATAACCCCTAATACTCTCTGAAATACACCTACAGCCCTACACTAACATCCCACCTCCACCCTAACCTATAACAATCAAGAGGTTAGTCACGGTCTGTGTTAATAATGGGACACATCTCCTGAAACGGCGTCCTTAACAATCATATAAGTAAGTGCTACTATAGGCAAGTGTAACATTTGTAGAAATATTTACATTTTTAACTATACCTTGATTTTAATCTAGACAACTCAAATGAGGTAGGAATCCTTTTCTTGATTTTGTAGCAATTATTTTTTGTTATTAAACATGATAACAAAAATTAAAAAAAAATTAATTCAATGGATATAAACACGATTTTTCCATAATAAATCCTAAAATGATATGAAGGTATACATTTGCATTTCTACTTCCCGCTACAAAATATATAGTAAATACAGCTATCATCAGTCCAGGAATAATTACATATTTATGATAAAAAGTTATAACGGTCCTAATATGAATATTACACAATATAAAATTTATTGATTTAATTTAAAGTTATACTGTAAATTTAGTTTCTTGTTTAGGTTAAGAGTATGTTGCACATTTCCAGAAATTTGTAACAATGCAATAATTAAACTCATTAGTTTTATTGTCCATGAATATTAGAAAAACTTTACATGTTTATTAAAGAATTATTGATTTGCAAAAATTATATCTTGCCGTTAAAACAAATTGATGTAGATAGATTAGGACTTTGTTTATTTATAAAATAGAAAACTGTCGCTAAAGATAATATTAAACATTACAAGTCCTTAGTTAAATAGGGGAAAATTTAAATAATGAGTAAGTAAATAAAGACAACTTGAAGCAACTGTGGCGTAAATGTTTATATTGAATAAAACAACCTCTCACCACAAATTCAACAAATGGTATTCTAACCTTATGTACATTTCGATTACAAAATAATCATCTACAAATATTTATTTGTAAAATACCTCTGAAGATGATTATTTTGTAATCGAAATGTACATAAGTTTAGAATAAAATTTGTTGAACTTGTGGTGAGAGGTTGTTTTATTCAATATAAAGTAAATAAAGGTTTTGATGGGAGATAAGAATGAGAACCACGGACTGAATGAGGGAAGGAAATTAGCCTAAAAAAGATAAAAGAAGGAAAAAGGTGTGTTTTTTTTACCTGTTTATATTAAGTAAAAACTTACCTATAACCCCTTTTTGTTCACATTCATTAAAAGTATATATATATATATATATATATATATATATATATATTACAATTATAATGCAATATTTGGTTGTTACACTATTGGTAATTATCAATTGCATTTGCAGTAGAGTTGCACACAGCTCTTCAATTTTTTGTGGTTTCAAGACAAGAACAAGGCTATTGCAACCAATGTTTAAAATATATGTTCATCTTGAGTTAGATATTTTTCTAAATTGAGAAATAATGTAAATTTCATGAAACTTGCCTTGTGATGTACCAGCTAAGCCATCCACTCCACCCACATGTCCTTGGTTATTTAATCCTGAAATATAAAAACAATAATGTATAATACAGAAAAAGTAATATTTATAGATAAAATCATAGTGAAAGCTATTAAATAATATTGCTTCTATATTTTTTCCTACTAAGTGAAATCAGTTTCGTTATTGTTTTGAGTAGTGTAAATTATTTTTTTTTTGTCATACATATTACCTAAAATAATAACCTAACAGAAATGTTAAATTTGATAGTCATGCAAAGCCTACATTTAGACTTTTGGACAGACAGACCTAAGGAATAGAGGGGAATAAATTAATTCTCAGAAATGACTCTAAAATAAGACCCTAGATCATTTCTTGGAAATTACCCTAGATAATTTTAAAAATATCTAACACCAAACCCCATATAAAGTGTATAAAGGTAATTCCTTCTTATTTTTACTAATATTTTCTATGGTAGATGTCACGCTTAGTGAAAAGATAGAGCTGCAGACAGATCATAGTTCTATGGCACAATAATTACGTCGATCATGGGAAACAGATCTCAGTTACTAGGTTCACTATTCAAAAACCTTGCCCTGTTTCATAAAGAAAACTTGTCTTTATACAGTTTAATGTATGTTTTAAGTAACACATGTAAAACTTTATGCATGTTGACACTGGTAGAGTTGAGATTACTTATTAGTCTAATCAGGCCTCTCGCAGCTAATATATCAGATGTTAGGTAGAACTTTTTTGTTATTGCAGAAAACCATTTTATTCCTACAAAATGCCTCACATATTGCATATTTTGTACATTCTTTTTGTTTGTAAATTCTCCATAAAGGTGGTATTGTGCGACTTTATATCAATAAAATCAGGTGCTGTGAGGTTTTCTATGTGTTTAGGTGTTGATTTTTTTATTGTTTAAGCTGTTAATTTTTGGTGCATTTCTGTGAATTAATTTTTGTTTCTTCCTGTATCTGGTATACCTCCATCAAAAGGGAAGTTTTCTTTGCCATAAAAAATAAGTGCATACTTGGCCTAGTTACTCTAAATTTAAAAACTGTTTTGCCAATTCCATCAGAATTTTATTATAAAATAAGACCTTAATTTAATACTGGTTAGTTGTACAAAAATTTGTCCCATGAGTAGTCCTGCAGACTATTCTAATCCATTTTGAAGTTGAGTTTTCATACTATATAAATTATTTGGATAGAGGAAGCATATGAGACACAATTTTTAATATGAATTTGTATGAATATTAGTACCAATAAGAATTTTATGGGGGTGTTGTAAAATATAAAATGAGCGACGGATCATGGGACTTTACATTGAGCAAATCCGAGAAGGCTAATTGTCATCATAGTAACATTAACCTCATTTTTTCAATCTTACAATAGCATACCTATGTTGAGAGATGACTTCCTACAGTAGGTAAACTTAATTTTTTTTGTAACCAAACATATCCTACATAGGTACTTTGTAGCTGTATGTAAAATAGCTATATAGTAATGCAGTACCATGGAACTGTTTTATTGAAAAACTTAATTTTTTCACAGTTAAAGTTTGTTGATAAATCAAGATAGAGATTGTATAAACTTGAGTATTTTATTCTCCTTGACCATTAGGAAAACTTAAACGCTATTAAACTTATACTCTATTATTATAAACTTTATTATTATGAAGTTAATTTGACTACTGCAATAAATTCATGGCAATTTTGTTTAAAAAAGTGACCCTTTCCACTCACCCACATCGCCTTAAAATTTAGTAGATAACTGTATTCTAATATGAGAGCTCTAATATTTAAAAGGATATACAGTACAGTCTCGATAGTTCAAGGTGAATGAGACCACGACCCCCTTGAATTACCGAAAACTCCGATTACTCGGAGATACGTTCTTGTGCATTAGAAAAAATAGGAGTTTTAATGAGCCCTAATACAATAAGTAATTAAAAATGCACTAAATACTTTTATACAACTTTACATGAACATTCCTTGAAAGCCTATCTCTCGTTTCCTTTGTATATCATATTGATATAAACATATCTTGGAAGCCCGACTCATTTCCTTTGCACACAGTATGGCTATAAAGATTTCTTGGAAGCCTGACTCGTTTTCTTTGCATGCTATAATGATATAAACATTTCTTGGAAGCCCAACTCATTTCTTTTCCATACCATATTGATATAAACATTTCTTGGAAGCCGGACTCATTTCCTTTGCTTACTGTATAGCTATAAAAATTTTTTTGGAAGCCTAACCCGTCATTTCCTTACAAATAGATAAAAATAGAAATAGGTTCATACTTATCAGAAGCTCAAAATATCGCGACTTGGATTTTTCAAGACTCTTCTGTAATTGAAAGGTGAGATTTTTCCAAAATATGTGTCTTATCAAACAAAAATTTGGTTTTAGAGAAAGATGATTAAAATGAAAAACCACTACCCAAGTTAAATTTTCAATAAAACTTCAAAATTTGCTACAATTGATTAAGTAAAAAAAAAAAAAAATTAATGATGGTCAGTAGATGTATCTAAAGGACAGAATTGATAGCTCGACAGGACCTTATACTCTAGATTTGATAAAAACAAGAATAAAGGTGAAGAAAAACTTTTTTCTTCTAATGAGTGACCTACAAAAAAGAGGATAATAAGATTATAGCAATTATAATATTATTGGATTTCATATTCATGTGAGTTACTAGTTTTTAATTAAAAACCCTTGTAAATATGTTACACTCTCCTACAGTAGCACTTACTTTTAAAATTGTTGAGGACGGTCATTGCAGGAAATGTGTCCCATGTCCCATTTTCAACTCAGACTGTAACTGATTTCAAGGTTTTTGTAGGTTAGTTACAATTTCATTATAACTCGCGTACACTTTTCGACATCATAACTCCTAATACTCACTTTTTCGACATCATAACTACTATTACTCACCTTTTCGACATCATAACTCCTAATACTCACCTTTTTGATATCATAACTCCTAATACTCACCAAAATAAACCTACATCCCCACCCTAATATCCCACTCACACTCTAACCTATAATAATCTTGAGGTAAGTTATGGTCTGAGTTGACAATGTCGTCCTCAACAATTTTAAAAGTAAGTGCTACTATAGGCAAGCATAATATATTTACAAGTGTTTTTAGAAAATATATGCTAAAAAAAGGACACACCATCATGTCTCACAAGTTAATCAGTAGTTCATAGAGAGCACCAAATAATTTTAAGAAAACAATCAAGCTTGGGAAGCAACACTATTATTAAATTAAATTTGTTTGAATTTTGTTTGTATTTCATTTTAATACTTATAAAACTGTCATTAGTATTATCTTTAGTTATTATTAATGTGAAGAATTTTTAGTACTGTTAATATCAAAAGTTATAGATGAATGATATGACAAAATGTTAAATTACGTTTGTTAAGTATAGATTTGCTGCTAACACTATTTAATACCATTTGAAATTCTAAGGATGTCCTGTAAGAAATGCAAGGCATCTGCAACCAACTTAAATTTATCAAAACATGTATATTATCAGAGTAGTATGGTAAAATTAACACCAATCGATCCAGAAAGTTTTTTGTTTACCTTTTCAGGTATTTTATAACTTTATATAAAATATAATACAGGGAAATGAATACAAGAGTATAAAAATTCAAATTATAAAGCCTGCTTGGCAAAATAAAACAACTAAACTTTGACTAAAGAATGTAACAAATTGATCATTGATTGATATGCACTCAAATCATCGATACACCTACTATCCATCAATCCATTAACAAGTGTTCTTACAAAAGAATCATGTTTTAGCCATTTTACTAATAAGTGTTTTTGTAAACTATTGGAGGGTTCAATTTATTAATATAAAAAACTGTAATTTAACTGTTTAGAGAAAATTGCTTTATATAGTAAGTTGTACAACATAACTACACAAATTTAACATCAAACCTGCAAATTCTAAAAAAAAACAAAACAAAAATAACCAATCCTATACAACGGAACAGTATGAAATATACAAACATGTCTAACTACACCTAACACACATACTTAAACTCCAATTACATTATAACTCACAGACACCTTTCGATAATGTAACCCCCAATACTCTTTAAAAATACATCTAATATCCCTATCCTACCCCAGCTTAATCTAAAACAACCAAGAGGTCAGTTAACCGTCTGAGTTGAAAATGGGACACATCACCCAAAATGTCCAGCCTCAATTAACAAAAAGTGTTACAAGTGTAACATATTAAGATATGTTTCAAGTGATTTTAGTTTATTTGTAACATGCGATTCAAATCTACAACAATAATATTTAAGTTTCTTAGTTATCATTATTATAAAAACAATGCTCTCACTTAGTTTCAGGCTGAGGTAGTTCTCTCATGGGCCAAGTCTCACTAATAATGTTACGTATTACTCTTAGTAAATTAATATTAGGTCGTAATTGAATGTAAATGCTTCAGAGAGGGCTACTCCTATCGCCTGATCATTGGTCTGTACAAGATTTGACAAATTAGTTCCAAGGAAGACTTGGTCTTGCTCACAACTCTCTCCTGTTGCGTTCTGCGTAACGTAATTTTTTCTTTTAGTGACAGGCTAGACATCGATCGAGTGTCATCTCTCCCATTACGTTCTGCATAACGTAGTTTTCACGAGTTCGGTGGAAGACTCTGATATAGCCGCTTCTCTCCTGTTACATTCGGTGTGATGCAGTTTTTATTTGTATTTTTTTCCACCTTATGGTGAAGACATTATTGGACAACCAACACATTATGTAGTGTATTTATTAGCATATAAGAGTGACTATTTTTATTTATATGTAAACTCATTTCCTTTAGTTAGGTAATGTGTAATTGGTAATTGATTGCAACTAAAACTCATCGCTATCCATCAAGAAGTCCATAGTGAATGGGACATTTCAAGGTTCAGGTATGTGCACAGTTATGTTTACCATTTATTGCGTATTGTAAACCCTATATGACATCATTTGTGTTTTTACCGCTACCAGAGATTTAGTATGATTTTATCTCAGTGGCCATCCGGAAAATCTAATTGAATCATACATTATGAAACATTTTTTGGTACTCCGTGCCAGAATGCGTAACAAACAATAAGAGGAAAGAAAGACATCAATAATTAAGTAAGAGCAAGTCCATGAAATACCAGTGAAAGGTTGTTTTTGCATAGGGGCTGTGCAATAGTCATGCTTCTAAATCAAATCAACTAAAAGAGGATAGAGAACACTCCTCGCTGCTCAAGAGCTGAGTTCAAGTAAATTACTATGATTAAAATGTACTTAACTAAGTGAATAATTTGGCCTACTTGCAGACGCGTTTCGAAACATTTGTTCCTTTTACGAAGCTAACCCTCTACTGGCAGCATCGTGTTAGGTACAAAAACAAACACTTTTATACCTAACACAATGCCGCCAGTAGAGGGTTAGCTTCTGTTACTCTGAAAAGAAAAGCTTATTTATTTCTTATTGTTTACTCTTCAATAGAGGGAGTAAACGTCTGTGGACAAAGGATAAGTGTAAGGATCTTAAACTTTAGGTAAAAAAATTAAAAAATGCAAAGAATGTGCATCTCATTTGGAAAGTGCATTAACATACAAAACTTTAGGGATAGTAAATATTGCTACAAAAAATTTTATTTGTTAGATTTTCGGTTCAAAAACATAATGAACAATTATACAAAACCATACTTTCATGGTAGGTTAGTACAACGTTTAAAGTTTTGTGGTGTTTTTGAACTTTCTTTTAGGGGTCATAGTGAGAGAGATTTTTCACTTATGACTTGCTGTCGATAATATTTAATTTGGAGTGAATTGGAAGATCATCTGACGAGTTCCTCAACATTCAAATACACAACCCTTATAATAGAATATGAAATTTTACTGTACATGATTTATTATTTTGAACCAGTAATCTAAAATAATTTTGTTTATTTTCTGGCTGATACATTGTACGTGATTCGTAAGCCAATTTGAAATTATCTTGTGTATTATTTAAGGTTGTAAACACGTAGATTGTTTCTTTGTTGATTTCTGCGATTCCACTGTTAATACTGTTGTTTTTAACTCTTTTACTTTTAAACTATATCAGAAACGTATAGCTTAGGCTAATGATGTTGCATTTGGAAAATTTTTCAATCACATCTGTTTATTATAAAAGATGTCCCGCATATCGGGCATATTTTGTCATTTCAAACCTATTTTATCTATTCATAAATATATAAGACTCTTGTAAATTATTCTGTAATGCTACTAGCAGGTCCCACACATCACATATACTGAAATCATTTCTCTATTCATATATTTAGTTTAAATTTAAATGTAATTTAGCAAATAGTACAAATTTAAGAGCCCTAATAAACAAAAGTACACTAGTAAAGATAGGCCTTACTACAGTAGAGTCCTGAAAACTCGTCCCTCGAAAAATCAACATTTTGTACAACCCGACAAGTCTGCGGATAAATAAATTTCAGTCTCTCTTCGACCATCAGCACCCGGTGTGTGAAAAGGGGGTGAGAGGAAGTGTATTTGGGATCTGTATTGTTAGTGTCAATGCATTACTTATTTATTATAAGCTATTACTTGATCTTTGTTAATTGATTTTATTATTTTTTTATATTTTTCTTTACAAAATTTTGTAAGCGTTTATTTAATACTTAGTCTATTTTATTACAGCATTAAAACATGAAACATAAAAAAATAGGTTTTGTGAATAGTTGTAAATAACTTAACTTGAAAATATTAAACATTTCATCAAACAAGTTTGTTTTGAAGTAAAATGAGTCAAAATATAAATACATAAATTTTAAAACAGTGAAAGAATTTAAGAGTAGTTGAAGTAAAATATATAACTTAGGAGCAATAGCATAATTTGTAATACTATCATGAATAAAACATTTATCTCACCTGCTAATGAATCAGCAGCAAGGGCTGCTGCCATGCTGAAGTTAAATGAAGCCCCTACTTGAAATAGTTTACTATCTAAATAGCTCTGGTGTGCACTATGAACGCTATCATCATGGTCAAGTATTGATGGCTGGTTTCCAGTTTCACTAAGTATATCTCCAGAATCATTACTGTCGTCCATATTGTCTGCTTGGTTGTTGCTTGTCCTAGGTTCGGTGGGTTCGGTTTTAACCCTGTCCTCGGTAGGTGAAGGTGTATCAGTGACGGGTTCCTGTTTCATTGAGAGAGTGGAATTTTTGGAAGACTGTGTCGTCGTTGAAAAATCCATGGGGGGCTCTTCTTTATCATCTTGATTGGTCGTGCTTTGTGATAGCTGTTGTGCTTCAGAATTTGTATGGTTTGTAAGGTTGCTGTCATTTGTTTTTGCACGTTTTAATGGAACTGAATTATTCTCCTGTGAAAGGAATAACAGTTTGAATATCTTAAAGTTAAAAGATGATGTTTAGAATATATTTAACGCTTTCAATATTTGTCTTAACTCTCCATTAATTTGCTGTGATAAATAATTAAAACCAGGTTACTTCATTTTTGAACCTGCAAGGTTAATTACGAGTAATTACTATTGTCTTAAAAGTTGTACTTATTATGTCTTTGCATTTTGTTATTAAAAGTTAAATTCCAGATTCAAAAGGAAAAAAACGTTTAGAGTTTCATATAGGAAAAAAACCAGCTTCATATAGTTTAACAGATAGTGGTTGGGGATAAAGTAGATGGCAGGATGTATGTAGAAGCTGTGTACAGCTGTAAGATTCGCTAGTCGTGCCACCATCAGTGGATAAGAATACCTAAGTGTTTGATATTGATGGTTTAAGGTCTTGGTAAGCAATTTAATCAATACTTCAACCATATTGTAATTGTTGTTCCAAAGACATATGTGCCATGCTCTTTCTCATGGTTTAGAAGTCATTATCATAATATTAAAAAATGTTATACTTAAAAACCTACTCAAGTCCAACTTACTTGCACTTCTGTAGAATCCCCTGCAGAGTTAGGTCGCTCTCTGTGCCTGTGTGTTGGAGTAGACGACGGCCAGGAAGGCCAAGATTGAGGTGGAGAGCGTCCTCTCTCACCTGCAGCCTCCCATGACTTCTCTCTTTCACGCTCTCTTTCCCCACCTGTTAATGCCTGAAATAAAATAATTCATTTGCTTTTGACTACGTCTTTATTCTGTGCTACTAAATCCCTAACATATAACTATAGTAAACATTTCTACATAATACCTACCAATATCTATAAAGAGAGTAAGAGAAGTGTACCATTTAGATGAGTACCATTTCAACTCAGACAATGGCTAATTACAAGTATTATCTAGAAACAATCTCACTTCAACCAAATGATATGAATATTTCAGATATAATGATGATTTCATATGTAAGGATTTTTTAATCTTTAACTCTTAGCACTCGACTGTCGGGGGAGCCCCGCTTAGCGCATATTGCAGTTTACTCGTAAGTCGGGGGTCACCCGCCACGATTAACAAATGTCTATAACTCGTTTGCTGCGAAGCCCTCGACATTCAATCTTTTACCGATTGGTGCTACACTCTATTGACAATAATTTGAACTGAATTGAAAGTGTCTACGAATATGTGAGTCATCACAAAATTTAGTTTGCCGCTATGTTATAAGTAGCGGCAAAAGTAGGTTTTTGCAGGTTATTTACTGGTAGTTTGTATGGCTTCACGTGCAATTAGTGATTCTGAAATTCCTGATCTTTTTCTTGATCCTGATTTATCAGAATGTAGTTCAGTTTCATAAACAAAATAACTAAACCAACAGTTATTTGTAAATTTAACCAGTTTATGGGTGGTGTAGATTTAGCTGATCACTACAATGAACTGTACAGTTTACCAGACAAACCAACAAATGGTGGAGGAAAATGTTTTTCTGGCTATTAGATGTAGCTGTAGTAAAAAGTTTTATTATCTATAATAAAAAAAGGGAAAGGAGAGAAAATCCTTTTAAACAAAAATTGTTTTGCCAAAACCTGATGAGGAAACTCGTTGGTGATATCAGGAATAAGCAGTGTAGGAGGAGGGGTCGGCCATCAACTACTGACAAGGAAGAAAGGCTGAATGGAAAATTTCATTTAATTTATTCCAAAGATAAAATTAACTCTAAGGATTGCGCAGTTTGCAGTAACAGGAAGATAAAAGGAGGCAGAAGGGAAACTGGTTTTGACTGCAAAATATGTAGCGGAAAGGTCAGGTGACTGTTTTGAAAGATATCATACTCTGAAAAACTACAAATAAGGTAATAAAATCATATAAATACTATATTAGTAAATAAAAATAGCTTAGTTTACTAAAATAATGTAAGAGAAAACAATGTTTCCTATAAACAATAATGCAACTTGCAGTTGAGGAATTTGTCTCAATTTAATTACAAGTGGGGAAGCAAAGCGTGTTAAGAAAATCCGAGTGCTAAGGGTTAAACAGTTGTAAATCTGATGATCCGGACTACTGATTTATCCGGAATTTAAAACGATCTTTAAACTACTGCATATTATTGATATTTCATTAACTATAATCTATTACATCGCTTAGAATATCATCTGAGTTTGAATAATGATTGGAGCTAAACCAGGAAATAATACAAAATAGACATCATAGGGCTTAAAAAATACAAAAAAATTTAGTGAAAGAACAAACTAATAAGGACTATGCATGCTGAAATCACAGTCCGGATTTGTAACGCTCCGGATTGCTGATGCTCTACTGTAGTTGGAAGTAACTTGTAACCTGTATTTCCTGGCTCACTATTTTTCAGTTAAAATTACATACGTAGGAATATCCGAATTCCTTAAAATATAGCACTTCCACATAACATGTTATGCAGAATATAAAAATATGGCAAAATAATAAATATATTCGGATTTAAAAATTTTTTTATTTACTTCTTAAAAAATTACTGTATGAGTTTTAAAATTTGTTTGTTGGAAATATATTTTGAATAATCTAACTATACAATATTATTATATTAATGAAATAACAAACAATAATATACAATTGACATGGAATTTAGAACCGAATAAATGTATACTTTAACCTAGATATTTTATAAATTTAGACAATTATGTGGAGTTTTGTTTGTGTAAGTCTTAGCTTTAGTTAACCTACTAGAATCAATTCTTGTATTGGCGTAAACAAACTCTTATATGTTATTATCATCAAATTATATCGCAACATATTTTATTCCATTGCTTCTAGCTGATGCGGAAGTGATTATAACAAGTGTCAAACATCTTTCTATAAATGACAAAATTAGTTGAACCAATAACTTCAGAGTTTATTTTCAGATCAAATGATAAAGGTTTGTAAATAATTCATTCATAAAATTTTCTTATTTAAAGGGGTAGATAGTGTTACTATCTGGAGTTACTATATAGAAGTTATGCCTCGTGTGCATAGGCTACAAAAAAGTAGTTACCTGTACAAAATATTTTTGTTTTATATGGAAAGAGTGGTATTCTAATCTCCGATAGTCACAATTTTTAATGTACCTACTTACTTCTTCGTACAGGCGTCCAGCTTCAGGTGTAACCGATAGCCCGATGTCCACGGTATATGATAGATGCAAGAGCCCAATAATGTTTATTTTTTAGTTTTTCCTGCCATGCGGATACTCGGGCTCATAGAATATCCCTTGCAGGAATCGGGTAGTGGCAATTAAGTAATACATGCTCCAACCTCTCCTCCTCGTTGTCACCACAAAGTTGGCGTTGTGGCAAATTCGAAAGGACAAAACAAAAAAAAAATATTTTTGAATCACAATATGACCTCTGTTTGCTCTAGCTTCGAAAGTAGCAATCGGGTATATTTCTGTATATGTGGCCCTTAAGCGGCTTCGGTTGTATTTTGTTCCGTTACGTCACATGGCCCCAACTTTCAAATATCTGTCCAGTTGCGTCTGAAATATCTTCCTTCTGAGCTCTTGCTTTCCAGTAAGGAGAATATGTTTCAGTCAGCCGAAAACATTGTAGAGGCCTCCTTGGCAATTTTCATTTTTTAACTTTAAAACCAATATTATTTGGATCACATTGTAATGATATTTCTTAATCCTGAGGGTATAATTTGAAATGTCCACTGAATAGAGACAACTACTTTGAACGCATAGCCTGTAATAAAACTTTTACATTATGGTTCAAGCACAGTAACCCACGCTGGAGAGCTTGATCATCTGGTACCCAAATTTGTAACAAAATACTCACATTTCGGTCGAACCATTCTTAGTTTTGTTGGAATTAGTTATTGTGGCCTGACCAATACAGATATCACTATAGAAAATAATTTTCTGGTTTTGTGACAGCTTATTATGTTTAGCTTATTGAGTTTTAGTGGAATTTAAAAATATTCAAGCGTTATAGATTACCTCATCCCGAACCTCAGCTTGTTGTGTCAGACCACTGACCCTGAGCACCTCAGCAGTCTTTAGAAATGATGCCAAAGACCTCTGGTGTACATTGACTTCACCATGATAAATAAACTGAACTAAAGCATCGAGGTCTTCAAATATCACATCTTGTAACACTATTACTGGATGCTTGCATGGTGTACTCTGCAACAAAAATTGTGTTAAAATCAGTCCCAAACCTTAGAAGGTTAAAATCAATTCTATTTCTGTTGGATATAAATACAGACGTTTTAGAAAGCAAACATTTTTTTAAAAATGAATTGCCCAAATGATGAAAACTTACTTCAAATATTTTTAAAAGTATTAAACTCAATTCAAACACAAAACTTGAAAAGAAAATAACATATCAATCTAACACAGGAAATCACTATGACACTTTTTAAATTCAAGGCTTTTTGTTATTAATTTTCTCAAATGTAGCACAATGTTTTCAAAGTAATCCAACTAACATAAAATATTATTTGGAAACAATGGACAAAAAACTTATGAATAAAGTTCCATCACTCACTTAGAATTTACTAGAGTATTGGTTAAAACATATACCCCTTCATTATTTATTTATTTCATTATTTGTTGTATTTAATGGCCTTAGCAGACGTTACAGTGTAGCTTAATACTAAACAGTTTTTAGACGTATTTGGTAGGTAACCGAAATAATGATATATACCTAGTTTTGAAAAACAGATAAATTTGTCTTTTGATCTACTTTATTATACAACCAATTTAATGTTTTTTTTTATTTTTAATGATTTCTCAATTTAATGATCTAATTTTAATTTTTATGATTACATAATTTCTCAACTTTAGAACTAAATGTAACAAATTAAGAACTTTGTAAATAACATCTATAAACAACTAATTCAAAATAAAACGTAAATTTGAATAATTATTCACTGTTTAATTGAGAATTGTATTTTTGTAGTTGAGGTTTTTGTATGGCTAGGGTGTAAACTTTTTCAGGCCTACTTGTTTCCTTTCTTTGATAAAAAGTAATTCATGGGCAGAATTGATACCTTATTGCTGAAAACTCCAGTAGGAGTAAAATAATACCTCCAGTTGATGCTGATTATGGAAATCAATTAATTGTTTATTGATTAAATACAATAAAAATAAAAATTATCGTAAAGAAGGGTTGCTACATAATCTTTTTACATAGTCTAATAATCATCATGTAAGATCAAACCCACCACAGGAGAACCCCCTCATATCCGGGCCTCTCATATCTAGAACTTCCAATATACAGACATAATATAAAATTCTTGAGTTTTGCAGTCCATTACATTCACTAAATCTTAATTAATCACTTTAACAATAGTTTATGACTATCCGAACTTTAAATTTTGTAAATTTGTGAAAATGTCTGTGTATTTGTGTTATTTCTTTTAGGTGAAAAAGGACCACATCTCAACAAATTAGAACAATATGAAATTTACAAACACACAAAATACAAGCATATTAATTAAACAAACACAATAAAAATCACACATACACTCTGATACTATCAAAAACCTGCCTTTAAAACCGTCACCGCATAACATAACAAATCCAAGCGGAAAATTTAGACTCTGATGAAGACTACCACAACGTTCTGTCTCAGTAAGTTTTTACAAACTTACAAAATAGATTCTGTGGTTTTGTGTAGATATTCGTTAAACTTTGTTTAAAGACTTCTAGTAAAATGTTAGCTTTCTAAAAAAATGTAACTTACAATAATTAATCTTTTGTTCAGGTGTCATAAAAATATAAAACAATTGAACTATGCATCACTAAAAATAAGTAAACTAGTTGATATCTTTGAAGTAGTTATTTGTTTATACTCAAATTAATTTTTACATTGTTTTTTCAAAAACCATGAAAACCACCATACTATAAAAAATTAACAACAAACCTCTTGTTCTATATACTTCTCTTTAAGTAACAAAAAACTTGATGAAAAACAAAGCAATAATTTTACCTGTTGTACTATATGGCTGCAAAACATAACCTCCAAGTGTTTGTAAATAAAGGAGACAAGAGAATAGAATGTTTTTTTATGCAATGAAGCACATTTAGGCCATCTTTGCCTCATAAAGATATCTGATAAAGATATGATGAAAGACAGTAAGAATAGTTTCAAAAAATTTCAGGGAAACAACAGCTATCGATAGGTTGTATAAAATTAAATTATAAACCTACTTTTTATCTGTGCTTTGAAATATCAAGTTATGTAAGTTATGAATTCAGTAAATCAATGATTGATTTTAACTAACAGTTTCTTCCTACCATTTTCACTATAATCTTATAAAAATTATTGTGATCTCCCTTAAACATTTTATCAAGTAAATAATTAAATGAAATTTGTATAGAAGATATTATACGGACTACAGATTTTCGTTTAAATCATTCAGTTTTAATTTTACAAAATTTTAAAGGTTTCTAGTTTTAAAAATGTTCTCTTTTTAACAAGATTCTTTCAATCCCTCTTCGAGAATTTTTCTATCTTAAAAAAACAATATCTCTAATTTTAAATGAAAAAATGAGTTTCATTATAGAAAATAATAATTTGAAAACTTACTTTAAGTAATTCTCTAAAATAAGGACTGCATGCAGACAGAACTACTCTATGAGCTTTAAGACTTTTCCCATCGCATGCTAATGTGACGTCTACAAAGTCCTCGTCATCTCGTAGGTTGTCGAATGCTGACGTTATACTCGACTGGTAGTTGTTCCATCTGAGACAGAAGTGCTGCGAGTCTCCCATTGCCCCTATAACTCCAAATACAATTTTTCTCTTAGTTAAAGAATATAAATAATAGATATTTAATTTACATGTTCAACAATTCATGTCAAATGCTTTAATGATACTTGTGCATTTCTTTTCCAATCTATACTTCAGAATGTTAAATTCATACCATTAGTATGAATGTACATTTTGGTATATTCTTGTTAAAGGCAATATCTAATGATTGTAAATATCTCGAATAAACACATTTTAAAAAAAATTTTTCTTATATGCAAACTTGACAATGCAGCTGTCATTATATACAAATTGCTGAATTGCTCAATTTACTTATAGGGAGTACAGTAGAGAGTCGATTATCTGAATTAATTAGGACAGGAGGGTGTTTGAATAATCAAGAGTTCATTGCATCAATGAATATTTACAAAATTCAGTACTGTATAAAAGGTTGGTAAACAAGCAATATATATTTTTAAGTAAATTCCTCTTTAGCCAAAAAAAAATTATTTTAGTTTTAATTTTATATTTAAAACTATATAAATATGTATGTACATAAGTCGGAATATCAATATTAAGTCGCAAAAAAAGAAGCAAATTTCCTTGCAATATTCTATTTTCCTTTCTATGTATGTTGATGGACTATCATTTTTGTTTGTTGGTACTATTTATACATTTTCTTTTTTTTCCCGCTTGCATTGTGTTGTAGTTTATTTTTGCTTTCCTTTCGCATTGTCCGTTTGTGAAGCAAGGTTTGATACCGTTGATCCAGTTTGTTTGTTTATTTAATTTTTTTCATTCAGCTGCGAGTCTTCAATGTGTTGTGGTTTCAGCTATTTATTGGGCATCTTCCGCATGCTTTCCCTAGTAACAGACGCCCAGCTAGCATATAGGATCAGTCACTGTATAGCAACAGTCTCTGGTGTTAAATTTGTTGAAAAACTCAACAACACATTCTTCGTTTTTTACAGTTACTAGTAGCAACCAATATGATAATTAAAGAATAAAAATATGGTACAGCTCACAAATATAAAAATTTTTATTTCATACGCGTTTCAACGATTAATTTGTCGTCATCATCAGTGAAGATACACAAATCAAATTAACTAAAAAAATATTAAACATAACCTATAAAGTTTTAACAAAAGTAAAAAAAAAGTTTTGACTTCTGTTTTTACTTTTGTTAAGACTTTATAGGTTATGTTTAATATTTTTTTAGTTAATTTGATTTGTGTATCTTCACTGACGATGACGACAAATTAGTCGTTGAAACGCATATGAAATAAAATTTTTTATATTTATGAGTTGTACCATATTTTTATTCTTTAATTATAACTTTCACTCACAAGCCAGCTCGAATATTATTTATAACCAATACGATACTTTTATTTTCTACAATCTTTTCAGTTTCTCAATCATGCCTTGAATCATCGGCTGGAATAATGCTGCCAAATTTGGTGTTAAATAACAACTTCAAAATTGTCATCAATGTAATTCATTAAGACAGCTTCTGGGTAGGTAGGTGCAATATAATTCAAAAAAGGTCTTTCCAGTTTTATCATTTTTTTTTGAATTTTTCACTCCTGGAATAATACCTGTTAGCACCACTCATAAAACATGTTTGATGTCATCCACAGAATTTTTTTTGGTTCTGTTGAATCATGTTTTGGATAATTGATGTCTGGATAATCAACTCTCTATTGTACCTGTTCTTATAACTTTCTCCTAACTAAACTTATATTCCATTACATTTTACTAACGGATTTCATGTTTATATTTACATCACAAATATAACTTAATAACCATTTTTGTTAAGGCAACAAACCAACGGATAAATTTTCTTCAAAGCTAAATTTTATAAAAATGTATTAAATGTAAGGAAAACTGAAATATGAAAAACAATTTAAATTATCTTCATGTGACATTTTACCATAAATATAAATTACAATATTTTGATATGGTAAACAAGCCCTTCCTTTATTATAATTTTTGTCCCTAAATATCTTCCCATTTTAGGCCTTTATCCATTAAACATCAAATGTAATTTAAAAAAACTTGAAATGCAAACTTTGCTTTGCTCCAAAACAAAAATAAAACAAAAAAAATTAAAAACCCCTACTCTATTTCTTAATAAACCAAATCTTTGTAAATATTAAAAAAGAACTAAAAGTTTAATCTTTGATAATCACTTAAACAATAGTATATGACTATCGGAACTTTAATTAGTATCCGAACTTAAAGTTCGGATAGTCATAAACTATTGTTTAAGTGATTAAAAAGATTCACCAAACATAATGGACTACAAAATTCAAGAATTTAATCCTTGACATCTGCAAAGAAAAAATAGAAATTTAACCCTTGATATCTGCAAAATATGTATGTAATTTAATCAATAGAATGAGGTAAAAATTAATAGCAACTAAATATTTTTGTGAGTGATTCAGTTTACATTTTACACTGAATACTGAATACAGAAAAGAAAAGGTTGTAATCCTATCATTACAAATTTGAAAAACTAGCTACTAAATTATACTGGTTTTATAAATCACTCTATAAATGAAAATCAAGTTTTATTGGCTAGATCGATATGAAAATTTTCTATTGACTATACATCTCATGTAGTTTTAAAAAAACCTATGAGTAGCATGGTCTTAGGGTTATAAAAGACACATAATTAGCAGAATCAGGTGACCATGAAAAAATGCAACTCAGAGTTTTCCTTTATAAATCCATAGTTGAAATGCAATTTTTTACTGGCAAAAAACCAATAGTGGTTATCATTGGTAAATGTTGATATGCAATTCAAAAGACTCTGAAAAGGATGGTTAGTAGAGGAATTGCAGTTTGAAATAAATATAACCTGTTAAATTCTCTACTATGGAGAGTTATTTAAATATTCACCCGTAAATCAATTAGAATACCTGTACCAAAAGATTTGTTAGTAAATATATTACATCTTGTCAATTCCTTATTAGATATGTTGAACAAAAAATATTCATTTAAAAAATGATATTGCAACCTTAATTATAACTTAGAGAGAAAATGCATGATAAACTTAGTTGATGCCCTATCTGGGGGTTTATTATATACATATTTTGATTTACTTTGCATTTCACTCATCTACTCCAGAGGCAAGCTTTCCACAGTAAAGCATTAAAAAAAAAAAATTCCCGACCCACCCTACTGAAATTGTAATACATTTTCATATTGTGCCAAATTTAGAGATTCAAAAGGAATTGAATTATTAACTGTGATTTTCTAACTGTGAATTTATAACCTTATAGGGGTTATAAACATCCAAGAAAGCCGGAACATTTTTCTTATGGTACCTTTAAGTGAAACAAAATTAATTTACTTTCTCTTAATTACAGAATATTTATTAACTTCACATTTTTTTAATTTTAGGAAATCAATCCCTATAAATTTAATTTTTAAAATGTTTGTTATTTTTCTTACCTTTGCAAACTAAAAAAATATTTGTTTAAAAATTTAAATTTTGGCTACATTTAGTACCAAAGAAATTATTTTTAATTTTTTATGTAGAAATGGGTTAGAGCTTTCATCAACTTCAAAAGTGAATACAATTTATTTGTACAGTAGTTCTTTACTTGGGATAGTTGAGTAATTCTATCAAAACGTCAATTATGTTTATATTTTTTATTAACTTAAGATATAAAAATAGTGTAAGATAGAGGTGAAGAACCAGTATTTCATTTAAATTATCAAGACCTGCCAATTTTGTGTTGTACATCTTGAGGTTTTTTATAATTATTTTCATTGGTATTACTTAGAAAAAAAAACAGTATATACTGATATTTTACAGTGGACAAAACTCACAGCATTGAACAAGTGCTGATCTAGTGTGAAACGTGTCTGCTGAAAAATATCAGTAAGTAGTGTCTTTTTTGCCAAGTAGTACTAGTACAATAAAGTATTAAGACTTAAAATAGAAGAATTGAAAAGGCAAGTAAAGAAGAACCATTTTTTGGACCAAACAGTATCCAAGTATCCTTTATAATAATAAAATTTCAGTAGTCTAGGCTTCAACTTGAGGAATATCATCAGGCTTTGAATAATTTTCTAATAAGGCCATTAACAAGAGACTTTTATTTTAAAATCTCAATTCAAATATTTTTCATTACTTTTTTTTAACAGTAATAAGACATCTGAAAACCTGATTAATGAAGTTGAATTGTCCGCAATATGTATATCCGAACAGAAAATATTTTATCTCATATTGTATGATTTTTGCCGAGAACAAAAATCAATTATCATGTATAAGGTATTATCATAATATCGAATACATGAAATTTTTGTTTCATGAGAAGACTCTATAGTTCACTATAATTACTCATGGGAAATCCAGAAATCAAAATGTTGATTGTTTAGGAAATGTTTCGAACAGATTTGATGGATTAGTAAAAAGACATGATTGCAGCACCGCCTAAAAATTTTGTGAGTAATAAGCTTATGATAAATTATGTTTTTGTTATCAGAAAATTATTTTTTACTTTTTATTAAACACAAATTATATTTCAGGTTCCTTTTTTGAAACCGGTTGTTTTTTTTAAACAAAATTTTATTTCTTTATTTTTAGAGGTATATTCTTTAATTTCTATTTACCTTATAATCGAATTTTGTTTCAAACTGTTGATTATGTTGGCAAAGGTGCCAATGTTTGTCCCCACCAATTTCCGATGTGTACATCCCTCTAACAATATCGCTTGATCGTTGTTCAAATAATTGACACACCCTTGAAGAATACGATAAAAATATCAGTTTGTCACACGAATACATTGAGTAATTTAAGTTTGAAATTCCCTTGACAAATTTTCCTAAAATTCTACATATTATTTCTTATCTTGCAATTATTCTTTTTCATTTCAGTTTAAAAACCTGTTAACAATCATGTAATGCAATATCTTAAGTTAATATTCAATAATGCTGTCTCTAATAATTACTAGGAAAAACATTCTATACTCATAAAATTTTAACAAAAAAATAAAGTGGAAATTGATAGTAAAGTTACATTTAATGAATTTATCTCTTAATATTTATCGAAGTAATGAGGTTTTCACCTAAGGATTATTGAATATCTTGATTATGGTAAATGAACTAAATCAGATTTTCAGTGTATTTATTTTGGCTTATCTAATTCCAGATATCAAGTTATATATCAATATGGGTAGACAATCAAAGAAGGCGCTTTTTAATGAGGAAAATTAATTCATTAGCATCTGATGCTTGTTCTAAGCAGCTTTATCAAGCAAGAAATAAAAAAATCTACATGTTTTATACTTATTTTTTGTGTAATATTTTTATGTGTTGTAGAATACTACATAAAATAAATGCTGTGATTGTTTATTTTGATTATTAATTATCTTACAATTCATAATTAATAATAATTTTTTTTTTTTAAAATTTTCCCTCTAAAAGTTTTTTCTCAAATTTAAAATTACATATTATTGTCTCTAAATCAGACGGATTGGGATGTAACTATAATGGAACCACCGGGAAGGTTTTCTCTTTCATTTACAACAAAAACACTTTGATGGGTTAAACACTTCCAGAGTTATGGTAGATCAAACAGCAAAAAAAACATACAGATCAAAAGAACCTCCTCCTTTTTTGAAGTCAGTTAAAAATATATAAAATCTTGCCTACGATAGCACATTCTTTAATGTTAAATGAGGATTAGAGTTTCAGAAGATTTATCCATACTGTTTACTCAAACTCAACTGACCTGTTGGTTTTTATGGATAGGTTGGAGAAACCATATTACATCCTTCGTAATATAGTAGGCTTAAAGAAATGTACCTCAAGATGTACAACACAAAAACTGCAATTTTCAAACCTAAAGAGTATTGTTATTGAACTCAAATTTCACATTTTTCAGAATAAATTAATTCAATAAAGTTGTTTGCTATCTCATTCCAAAAATACTTTTTTTGTGTACCACTTAACTTTTGGTATTACCTATTTGGTATTATTTATTCTACACAATAGTGAAATATTAATAACTAAAAGGTTATTGTTGTGAATGCAATAATATAATACTCTATGACAATCCTCTATGAAAAAAAAAAGAAAAAGAACATTATATAAATTAACAGATGATTTGTAATTGTTTTAGTTTTTTCTCAGTTCTTTGTTTAGAGTTTTGTTTTAAGAAAGATGTGAAGTAATAAATAGTGTTTAAATATGAAATAAGTTTTATTACCAGCATAATTATATAAATATGACGAGTGTTCCGCCTGTAGCGGCAGTGTCAAAAGTTTATAGAAATAACATATGGCGACCGTGACAGGATAATAATTTGGTTACAGTTAAAATCTATGATCCATTAGTAAGTATTTTATAATGGATGCTCTGAAAAAGAAAAGAAAATTGTTTAGAACTGGATTTTCACGTTTACACAATACATTATTAGAATCCATAAAAAATGAAGATGATGTGATTTTGTTAAAAGCTAATTTAGAGCTATTACGTGAAAAACATAATCAATTGGAGGTCTTAGACCGAGAAATTATTGAAGTTTTACTAAATGAAAATGCATCTACTGAAGTTTTAGAAAATGAGGTAGAATCTGCCGATGAATACTCAGGCAAGTTTAAAATAGTTGAGTATTTAGTTGAACAGGCTATTGACAAGGCTAGGCCTAAGACAGATACTAGTGTGAATGTAGAAAAACGTAAATTTAAGTTACCCACACTTGAGTTTAAAAAGTTTGGTGGTGATATTAGTGATTGGTTGCCGTTTTGGGGCCAATTTAAGAAAATCCATGAAGACCCCTGTATTGATTCTGATGACAAGTATCAGTATCTCCTGCAAGCGACTATCCCTAATACTAAGGCTAGGGAAATTGTCGAGAGTTTTCCCCCATGTGGACGTAGTTATGAACAGGCTATTGAACATTTAAAATCTCGCTTTGCCAAAGATGACCTGTTAGTAGAGTTTTACATAAGAGAAATCTTGAAAATTGTAATAACATTAAATAGCAGTGAAAGTAAAATTACTATTTCCTCACTTTATGATCAAATTGAGTCAAAACTAAGGTGTTTAGAAACTTTAGGTGTAACAAAGGAGAAGTACGCTGCTATGCTCTTCCCATTAGTAGAATCTTGTCTCAGGGAGGATTTATTAATAGCTTGGCAGAGAAGTAGGCCTAACTCTCAACAGGACGAGACCGCGTCAGAAAGTAAAAGTAGGCTAGATAGCCTAATGAATTTTTTGAAAATTGAAGTGGAGGGAGAAGAAAGAATAAACTTAGCTAAACAGGGATTTGGTTTACAAAAAACAAAAGTATCAACAGGTGATAATACTACGAGTTCATATAAAAGAGACTTTGCAAGTAAAGATAAGCATATTAAAAATACAAGAAGGCCTACCAGCAATGTTACAGCAGCTGGCCTTGTAAATGTAAAATCAAATACGTCTACAGTAAGCACAGATAAGACGAAGTTATCGATGTGTGTGTTTTGTGACGGTGGTCATTTAAGTGAAAACTGTTTTAAAGCTAGGGACATGTCTTTAGAAGAAAGGCAGAATATTCTTACTAGCAAAAGGTGTTGCTTTTCTTGTACAAAAGTAGGACATTTAAGTAAACATTGCAGAACTATTGTTAAATGTATTATTTGTAATGGAAAACATGTACCACTTATGTGTTCAAAGTTGCAGAATAATTTTAATAGGTCTAACATTAAACCTAAATGCGAGGAAAAAGAAGCTGAGCCCAATTTTGAGAATTCCTTGTCCAATGTGAATGGCAATCAGGTTTACATGCAAACTCTTGTTGTCAAGGCTGTTAGTGACACAAAAGAACTCAATGTGCGTTTACTTTTTGACAGTGGATCCCAGAGGTCATACATAAGGAAATCGACTGTTGAAAAAATGAAATATGACACTTGTGGTGAAGAAACATTATTACATGACCTGTTTGGAGGAGAGGTCACTAAGCCTCGCAATCATGCATGCTACAAAGTCAGACTACAAAGTATAGATAAAACATATTCTTGTAATTTCAAGGCACTTAGTGAAATAAATATTTGTACTTATGTTCCTGCCTTGAAACCAGGAAGATGGACTGATGAACTGATGGAAAGAGGTATTAAATTGTTTCAGGATGCAGACAGTCCAATTGAGATATTAATTGGGGCTGACATATATGGGAAACTTCTAACTGGAAGAAAAGAGGTTCTAGATTGTGGTATTATAGCCCTTGAAACTCATTTAGGATGGGTTTTGACAGGAAAATTTCAAGAAAGTAAAGAATTTAGTTCTATGACAGCACTTTCTATGTTTGTACAAAGTAATTCAATATGCAAGCTGTGGGAAATGGATGTTTTAGGTATAAAAGACCCACTACAGACCAGAAGCAAACAAGAAATTGAACATTCTGTTCAAACACAATTTTTGGAAACTGTGAGAGTAAATGAAGAAGGACGCTATGAAGTCAAATTACCTTGGTCCGAAGACCACCCAGAAGTTCCAAGAAATTTCAATCTTGCAAAAAAAAGGCTTGAAAACTCAGTGAAAAGGCTAACAAATGAAAGTTTATATAATGTATATAACAATGTGTTTTCAGATTGGCTGGAAGATGGTGTTATTGAGGAAATCCCAATAAGCAAATGGGATGAAGGTCACTATTTACCTCATAGACCAGTGATAAAAGAAAACAGCACCACTGCAGTAAGACCGGTTTTTGATGCCTCGTCTAAAGAAAAGGGTTACTATTCCCTTAATCAGTGTTTGGAAATAGGTATTAACTTAATTGAAATAATACCAGCTTTGCTTTTACGTTTTCGACTTTATAAAATAGGAGTTATCGCTGACATAAAAAAGGCGTTTTTGCAAATAAGTTTGTATGAAGAGGACAGAGATTTCCTAAGATTTCTGTGGCAAAACACAGATGGATCACTCAAGATTTTCCGACATAGAAGAGTTGTTTTTGGAGTCTCAAGTAGTCCATTTTTGCTCAATGCCGTCATCAACTACCACCTGCAGAAGTATTTAGTACAGTGTGCTGAAGACAATCAATTTTCTAAATGTACAATAGAAAAGTTGTTTAAAAGTTTCTATGTTGATAACTGTGTTACAGGTGTAAATAATGAAAGGGATTTGAAACAGTTCATTTCAGAAGCAATACAAATATTTTCTTTGGGAAAGTTTGAGCTGCGAGGATGGGAATATACTGAACCTGGTCTGGAAGACAAGACAGAGGCTTCAGTCCTAGGTCTCACCTGGGACAAGAAAGAAGACACAATTTCTGTGAGTTTTCATAAAATAGTAAATTTAGAAGAGAACTTGGTAACACAACGTGTTATATTGTCCACTGCACACAGATTGTTCGATCCTATTGGATTCACTTGTCCTATTTCCATATGCCCTAAGTTATTATTGCAGGAATGCTGGAAAGATAATTGTGGGTGGGACAAAGAAGTACCAGAAGAAATCAAACAACGATTCAATATATGGTTTCAGGAACTCGATCAATTAAAAGAGATGAAGATTCCACGATGGCTACAAGGTGTGGATGACGTAATCATTTCTGTATCAGTTCACATATTTTGTGATGCCAGCAAATTTGCGTACTCAACAGCAGTATTTATGCGTTTTGAACTTAGTACATGTATTCAATTACAGCTAATCCAGGCAAAGTCACGTGTAGCACCTGTAAAGAAGATGACAATACCCAGACTTGAACTAATGGCTGCTACTATAGGTACTAGATTAGGTTCTTCAGTAGTGCAAGAATTAAGAGATGAAAACAAATTTGAATGTAATATTAAATTTTTTTATTGGAGTGACTCTTCTACAGTAATAGCTTGGATTAAAAGAGAAGAAAACTGGGGAGTATTTGTTAGAAATAGAGTTGAAGAAATCTGCAGCCTCACTTCCAGAACATCTTGGCGGCACATTCCCGGCACTATGAATCCAGCAGACTTGCCCAGTAGAGGATGTTCAGTTTCCAGGTTGATTAGTTCCAGATGGTGGGAGGGCCCGTCATGGTTGAAGTTGCCTGAAGATACCTGGCCATCAAATGAACCTGAACCTGACGAAGAATTAATTTCTTTAGAAAAAAAGAAAGGACCTACACCTTCACTTTTAAGTAATAATTACCCAAAAGATTGGTTTTATTACTTTTCAAATGATTTTGATAAGATTGTGTGTGTTTTTGCATGGTTGCTGAGATTTATTCATAATTGTAACCCCTCAAAGAAGGAAAAGTGTGTGAGTAAAGTTTTGTCATGTAAGGAGATTATTGAAGCTAACAATTTTATAATTAGAATTGTTCAACAGCAATCATTTGAAGGAATAAGGGAGCCTAAATTGGCTTCATTGTCACCATTTATGGCTGCTGATGGTATTATAAGGCTAAAGACAAAATTAACAGAAAGAAAGGATTTGGAAAATTTTAAATTTCCTGTTGTTCTACCATCAAAACATGACATTGTAGATATTCTTATTCTTACAATACATAAGAGATCATGTCATGTGGGAGTTCAAGGTCTCTTAAGTTTATTAAGAGAAAACTATTGGATATTGAGAGGAAGAAAAACAATAAGTAATACTTTGAAAAAATGTATTCCTTGTCAGAGACATAATTCAAAAAATGTAGAAACAATCACTCCACCCTTACCTGAAAGTAGAGTACGAGATGCCGCAGTATTTGAAGTGGTTGGAATTGATTTTGCGGGACCTTTGTTTCTACGAGATGGCAGTAAAGTTTGGATCTGCATATTCACTTGTGCAGTATACCGTGCTGTTCATTTGGAGTTAGTAAAGTTTCTTTCTGTCGAAGCATTTATAGATACACTTAGAAGATTTATTGCAAGGCGAGGAAGACCATCAATAATATATAGTGACAATGGTACCAATTTCACAGGTACAGAAAAGGCATTTAAAATTCTAGATTGGAATGCTATCTTAAAATATAGCTCATGCCAACAAATTGACTGGAGGTTTAACCCTCCCTCTGCTGCATGGTGGGGCGGATGGTGGGAGCGACTCATCCGACTCATGAAACAGTTGCTACGCAAAACCTTGGGCAAAACGTCATTGGATTATGAGGAAATGGAGACAATCTTATGTGATTGTGAAAGTATCATGAATTCTAGACCTTTGACATATTTATCTGAAACTTCTTCAGACCTAACTGCTATTACTCCAAATATGTTTTTACATGACTTAAAAGAAATTGGAGTTCCAGATTGTGACCATGTAAATACAAAAAGTCTTAACAAGAGAGTACGTTATCGACAACACCTGAGAGAAGCATTGCGAAAAAGATTTAGGATTGAGTATTTAGGACAATTAGCTTTAAAAAGTAAGAAAAACGGCAGACAGTTGAAAGTTGGAGAATTAGTACTGATTGAAGTTGAAAATAAAAAAAGAATTGATTGGCCAATAGGACTGATAGAAAAG
>JBAIZL010000005.1:252103322-252150822 GCA_036971475.1 Prosapia bicincta | reverse complement strand
AAAAAAATAGTAGGTTTAATAGAAGAATAATTGAATTTGAATAAATGCCTGAATTTGAATAAATGTAAAAGAATAAACATTATTTTTTTATTTAATTTCAGAGACATTTCAGACAGTATTTTTTAAAAATGAATTTTAAACATACTGTACTGCATCTGTTGGAGGAAAGCTAGTAAATAATTGTATATTAATCTTGTTATTACAAAAACCACTTCCTCGGCCCTGTTTTTAACATGTGCTATATCAAAGGTGGATATTTACGATTTGGAATGGTACAATTAAGTCGCTTAATATCTCCCTCCAACAAACATAGATAATTTTGAAAGTTATTTTTAATATTATTACTATATATTTCTACAGATCATAATCTTCTTTGCTGATGCAATTCACCATGCCTGTATTTTCAGGACAGGGTATCGTACTACTTCAGAAAAAATGTTATATTTACTATAAGTAGAAATTGTGATACTAAACTGTTTTGTGAATGAGCAACTTGACATAGTTATGGAATGTTGTAGATTTCTAGGTCTGTTGTTAAATATCCTAGGTATGAAAGAATGGAATACACAATGTTTAGTGTTTCATTCATGATTTACAATATGCATAACGTAATCTTCCAACTTAGTCAAGTTTGCAAGTAATTCTGGCAGTTTGCGGTAGTAAATACAAAAAAAACAGAAACATTTTGTACATTCAATTTTAAATCAGAATTAAATTTCTGAATTTATGATCACCAACAAAAATAATATTTTAATTGTAATGACCAATCAAAAATGTTCATTTAATATTAAAACATTTTATCTGGGCATTTCTGGTTTTTTGTATTAATTTAAGTAACAATTTTCCGTTTTAGGGAAGGTATAGAAATTGATACGATTTTTATAAATCACATAAAATGTATGTAGGACATACATAAAAAAAGATTAAGGTACATCAAAATAGTAAATACAAAAGAAAAGCAAAATACTCCATGACCTTGAACAAAAATAATGAGAACAATTGAACTAAATTTATTCAATACTATCTGTAACATTGTTTAAATAAATTAATGGTATTCTTTTAAATGTAGCATTACTAGAAGTCACAATTCTCGTGGAAATTAGGCTACTCAAGAGGCTACAGTAAACAGCATGTTTTTAATTTCTGACAGGGGAGAAGTTACTGTACAGTCTGTCATTCTTGGTAATAATAGCATGCAAAACAAGATAGCCTGAATTGAAATAACAAAAACAACCTTTCCCATGTTACAATGATTTTTTTTAAATAACAGATTTTCGTGTTTAAGATTTTTGTAATATATGAAATGATTCATTTTTCTGCATGATACTTTTGGAAAGGAAGAATTCATGATATACTAAAATCACTTTTAACAATATATAGTAGCCTACCTGATAACTTTATTGAATAAATAATTATTTTTATTTAGATTACAAGAAAAAACTATAAGTTTTTCGAAAAGTGATTAGGGATTCTTGTAAAAAATTTCATTACAAATTATAAGAGTTGAAGAATATGGTCTGATTACATATTACAACTGTTTTATTAAACAGGAAATTAACTTATAGTCAAGTGGAAGATGGTATGAAATAATAAGAAATGAATCTGTCCACAAATTTATGTTCTTTCTCTTCGCAAATCATCTACCAAGGTTCCATTTGAAACAAGTTTTAGTCCAACAAATTTTTAAAAATCTCAGAAAGCAAAGTAAAAAGTAAATTCATTACAGTCATTACAGAACTATATTGTAATAGTCCTTATGTATAGTTTGAAGACATTGTTTTTTTCATCAGAGATAGCAGATCTAAAGCTGTAAATAATTAATGATTGCCTTAGCTTCATCTGGATTTCTAAGGCAATCTATAATGAAACCTATAATCTTTAGGTAGGTTATTCTATAATAACCTTTACAAAATTTGGTCTTCATTCTATTTCAACTTAGCACCAGAAATTCATTTTTGAAAATCTGATGGATGCCCCATTAGTTTCAAAACCAAAATAACTTTTGGTTACATTTATATTGATTAAAAAACTAGTTCTTAATCCAAAAACTAACTAGTTTTTTCTTTCCAACTTAGCTTCATGAAAACTGAAGATGCAGTAGAAGATAAAATTATTAGTAAGGATGATATATTTTAAAATACCTTCTTCGAGGAGTTGTACAAATCTCCAAAGTTGTGTTTGTACTTTAGAAATGTATGGAACCTAGTTGTAGTTGTGTATTGATCATTATATTTCACACAAGTTGTAATGATAATTCCAGTGTTTAACCTTGTATAGAATAACCTTACAGTTTTATTAATAATCAGTTAAAAAAATAGCCTACTTAAATTGTATAAAAACTTAGGTCATGCTAGAACAAGTTATTATCAGTCAGATGATAGCCTAGCCTATACTTACACTTAGTTTTGCACTCAATCTATTTCACTTTAATAGGTTTATAGATAAGGATTATCTTAGTATTGACAATTCAATCCACATAATTTTTTATTATTAATTTATTTTAACAGATTACTATATAAGACATTAAAAATATCTGGCAATTATTCTGTATTAACCAAGAAATAAAAACAGTACTATATGGCTAATATATATATGAACTAAGAGAGCAAAAATGGGGAATGGAAAAAAGATAAATTCAGAATTACTAAAATCCAAAGGTACCTACTTTATATATTACACAAATCTATTTCCATAAGTAGCTTAAGTATAAAATCATAATCGCTGAAAGTATGTTACTCTGTAAATAAACCATATATTATCAGTTATTTCATTGAGGAAGAGAGGTCAACCATTTTAAACCCCTTAATAGCCTGATGCTACCTTCATACTGATTTAAAACTTGGTACATGAAGTCATAGGATATTTATCCTACTAAAGAGCTATGTCTTAATATCACAAATGCAAATAATTTTATGAAAAATGTCTTGTAAAAAAAGTCTTGTATTAGAGAAATAATGTTTAAATTGACAAATGAATGTTCGATTTTTTTTAGTTTATCCATTCACCATATAGAATAAAGAAAATCACTTAAAAATAATAGAAATAATAAAAGTCCCTCATAACACATATTTTAAATTACCTTAAATTGTTTTTGGTTCAAATTTAATTTTTAAAATAATAGAAATTTAGGGAAACTAATCCTTTACCCTTACCTCGACATTGGAAAAAGTAAATGATTTATCTTTTTGCAAGCAAAAAAAATATTTATGAACAAAAAAAATTTGAAAGTTCAGAAGTCATCCAGAATAGATTATTCAATTAAAATGTTTTATAAATATGAACCAAATTGATAAATTTTTGTAAACATTTCTTAAAATATTCCAATAGCCAGTTGTAAAAACGTAAATCTTTATAGCAAACATTTTGTCAATTAAAAAAAAATCATTTATCTATCTCTAAATTTCCAATGCTTTAAAAATTTAGATTAAAATTTTGTTGTCAATTAAAATGTTAATTCAATTTCAATATTAAAATTTAATACACACATTTTGGATTTGGGTGTCAATATAAAGTTTTACTATTAGTAAAAAAGGGTTTATAATGCATAATGACCAGAGGAAAAAGAGCCCTACTAAATTTTTAATCGAATAATATTTTAGAACTTGTTTCACAAAGCTGAACAATATATTGCACCAAATACAAAACATGTATGTTGATATATCAGGAATATAATTTGGTTTTGTTGCATTATTTGATTAAATAAATAGTTACACAAAACCTCATGATAAAAACACTAGTTTAATTTTAAAGTATAAAAAATTAAAAGGTTCCTTTAGCAATTATTTTTGTTATTAAGTTTAAAAAGTAAAAAAAATTAACGCAAAATAAATTTTTTACAATATTTTGAAAATTATTTTTTTTAGTTTAAATGTTTTTGAACATTATAAATTGAGCATCAAAATTTTGAACTCTAAAAGACTTTAAGTTAAAAAAAAATTAAACAAGTTATAAAACTAAAAAGATGCATTAAAAATTAAGCAATTTAAAAAATGTTGTTCAATTCAAAAATTTAAAACCTAAATCAAATTTAAAAAAATAAATTATAGAAAAATGTTCAAAATATTAAATAATTCATATTGATTCAAATTTGAGAAAGAAAATTTTTAAATACTAACAATTTTAAAAAATTAATTAGGTTCAAACCTTTTAAAAATTGAAAATTTTAATAAATATTTATTTAAATTTTGAAGAAATAAAATATATAATGTACCTAATAATTAACAAAAATAATTACTAAATTTATGATACATTTTAAGTAAATAAACGATTTTAAAAAAACATCAAGTTTGAAATTCAAACATTATTTTTAATATATTATTTTACTTTATTTAAATTACAAAGAAGTACAAAAAAAGTAAACGAAGTTTTAAAAGTAAATGAATTTTAAATATATTTAGCTATTAAGTTTAATTAGCTCTTAATTTTAATTTAGCTGAAACATTATATACATTTAAAAAAACCAAAATACAACATAACTGGGCATCAATACAATCTTGATATTTGATAAACTCACTTTGGAATATAATTGGACGTAATTTTAGAAAGAAAAAAAATCGTTACAGGTACAAAAAAAACTCAGATTTTATTTTAAAATATATGTTTGCTTAAATCGTGAGAAAAATTAAAGGAGATTTTGTATTATTTATAAGACATATTAAAGAATTTTTTATTTAATTAATAATAATAGCATAATTAATAGTTGATCTATCAATATTATTATTACTTTTAAATTAACAAGTTGAAATATTCCTAAGACTGTCAAGACTTAAGAACAATTGTTTACATCGTTTTTACACAATTCCAGTTTAATTTAGAATAATAAAACTATACCATAATTAAACACACAAATATCAAACGAATAAAATAAAATCATTAAATAAAAACTAATAAGCGTTAATAATAATTGACATTAAACTTATTGATCGCTTATATTTTTGCAAATTAGAAACTAGTAAAAATAATTTTAACACTGATAACACTATCACTATAAAAGAGTGCAACAGTTGAAGACTGGTATTAAAATAATAAATGATAACCGTCAAGATTAAAAATTTATCAGCAAATATGTCGTGCACCGAGAAAAAATGTAGGTGTAGGCTCAACTAAATGTGTAATGTTTCTCTACCAATCTCTATAACTGTTAGAAATATAATGAATTGAATATCAGATTAATATTTAAGTAACAATAGTTGGAAAATGTGAATAAAGTTACGATAAAGAACGGGCGAAGAGAAATTAGCAATGTATAAAAATATGCAATGTACGTAGTAGGCGAGTGGGTTATTGCAAATGATCTGCCAAAATGTATGACTACCTCTGTGACTTATGTCATCTTTGTTTACATGGAAAGAATGCCGGGCCAAAAGCAGATATACACAGAGAAATACAGAAAATAAACACAACAATTAATGTTTACCTGGTGTGGGCAGAAGCTCGAGGCCGTCGGCCGTGAAAATACACTTAAAAATAAAATATAAAAGTTCCTAATTTAAGATCACAGCATTTTCTTTCTTGGCCATTAGACGCTTGTGACGAGGCCTGCGCCGAAATTTCTACGCACCGACTAGAATGGTGTCAATGTCACGCGCCAAATTCAAACTGCGATTGCCAACTTGCGAAAAAAAAATTATCGACCTATTGTAAAAATTTATTTACTTAGTCCTAGTAATGCCACATTTCCTAACTCCGTAAATTAACAGGACTGCGAAAAAAAGTCAACAAGTAAAAAGTCGTGTCGACGTTTCGAAAAGCGCACATTAAACCGAAGACTAAGAAATTTGAAAATTTTGAATTTTTGAAAAGTGGAGCCCTTCTAAACACTACTTGCCCCGTCGAAAGATCACTAGCAATAAACTAAAGCAAGGGATGGAAATTGCATATTCCTACACTTTAATGAGACTGATTCCCACCCCTCGATTCGCACTACCGCCCCCTCATTCCCCCTCCAACCGGGGTGGAGAGAAAAAATCATTAAATTCGTCCTCACCCCCTAGATCGCGCATGTGCCGAGTAAAAAATTTAATTCGTTTTAACGCACTACTGTAAATAGTGGAACATTGTTATTCAAGTTTTATCCCCTCCCTTCGACGTAATTTACGGCGACTGCCGAATCAATACCATCGAGATGAAAGTATGAAAACGAAAGGAAAAACTCCAACGCTTTCGTTTTCAAAAATATTTTATCGGCTTGTCGAAATGAAAAAACTGCGTGGATTTATCTGCGCCGTACATTATCAACACAGAACCCATTGCATAAAATGTAGGCCATATAAGGCTCGAATTTCCCGGTTGAAAAATTTAAGGCCATTGATAAATAGGTAATATATATGACATAGAGCAAATGTAAACAAATAATCAAAATAAAATATTGTTAAGATGAAATACAATGATCAGTTTTTTCAATAAGCCATTTTACTATTAGCAAAGCTATATTAAAAAAAAAAAAATACAATAAATGGGTTTCTAAACAAGTTTTGATCATGGGAGTAAACATATTAGGTTATTGTAAACTTTGGTTAAGAAACCCAGAAGGCGAACTGCTTGCTTCTATAATATCATACAAATAGTTAATATGACATTCTAAAGTCCTCGTTTTGGAGGTAAATTTCAATACAGTAACATGAAAAATCAATAGTTGTACTAACTGTTCTTTACTGCTAGGCTACACGCTATTAACAAGATAAGAGCTCCCCTCTTTTGGAAAATAGGGGATGATAATGGCTCACTCGTAGAAAGGGTCGAATCTTGAGGTAAACCCACTCTCTCATAGGCAAGTGTCTAAGCCCCCACGTAGGACGAAGGACAACAATGATAGATTCGTCCGTATTCCATAATAACTGACTTCAAGCTGGGTGTTGAGAATAATTTATAAATTGAACTTTCATAATAGGCTTATTACATTATAAAATTTATTCATTTATATTGTACTTTTTTCCTAAGCTGTGGGAACGTCTTTCCAATAATGCATTCTAAAATTTGCCATAATGTAACACGTGCAGTGAGCAATTGATATTGTGTCAATAAATACATCGTTCCTACGCAGTTTTTTAGTCAGCTAAGAATATATTGTTTAAATATTAGCTAGCAAGTATTAAACGACTGACTTATGTAAATGTTATTTAGGGTGTGGTTTTGTGCTTAGTTTTGAGAAACCTAGGTACAACTCAGAAATTCGGAAACGATAGTCTACTTAATGAACTGAAGGGGGCATTTGTTTAGATGGGGAGTATAGAAAATCTGTGTATATTTTTTAAAATGTACATTATTTCATTTATCAATTATTTGTTACAAGTTTGTTTCTTCTCTCGCTGAGAAACCTATTTTTCGTTTTATTATAAATTCAACTACTGTATTTTCGAAAATCCCAATCTTCCAGTTTCATTAAAAGAATAATTATTATTATCAATGTGTAATTTTTTATGAAAACTACCAGGGCCTTGCTTATATTGTATCACTATATTTATTTTGTTTTATAAAACTTTGTCACGTTTAAGTTATGTCATTAGGTTCGATCATGTATAAACAATAACATATTACTATTATGTTGAATAATTTATATTGAGTTTCATTTCAGTGTTTGTATTATGATAATTTTCTATTTTATTATATATGTCGTAGTCTACTATGAGATCTCACAGTATATATTTCTTTTATGTTTGCAATACATTGTTAAGGAAGAGTGTGTGCGTGTGTGTGTATGTGCGTGTATGTGTGTGTAAACAGCAGTTTCTATGTCAAAGATGCAAATGTATTGCCTAAGGCTACGAACGCCTCGCAGGATTCCAAAACCCGTTAATTGACCAGGGGGGATTGATGACGTAACCAAAGTATTGTTTTGTCTACATTGATTTTTCATTGAACTCTTTACTGATTTAACTCAAAACAGATTGCTATTGGCCTTTTTGTAGTTTAAAAATATTCACGTTGTCACATTAATTTATTTCCACTGTGTGCAGGTTTCCCTGAAGTTGTTGTCATCTTCACTGAGGCAGGTCATATAATTTTTAACTTTAAAATATCTGCTTTACCTATCAATATATTGTTAACTCTTCGTATGATTGCGTTCAGTACAGTTGCGATTATTGCGTTCAAATGTTTTTTCGTAATTATGGCAGAAAGTTCGCGTAACTAATAGTAAGGAAAGTTTCAGGCAGAAAGTACGGATTTGATTGAATATAAAATTACAAATTATCAATCCCTACTAATCTTTAAAATCACGAAGAGAACTATGTTGGTGTGTGTTCTTAGATTGTGTTACCTAGTACATCTGTTTGTCTATAGGCCTATAACCGCCCACACGCTATGTACTCCTATCTGCAGATTGTTCTAATATTGATTGACATGGATTTTTTAAGCCTTCTTTATATGCTTCACTTTGTAATACAAATTATGACAAATAGACATATTCTGTGTACAAGTGGTCAATATGCCTGTGTAAATATTAATCCAATGAAGATTTTTGGAAAGCGGGAGACGAAAGTAACAAGCGAATTAGGTACAGTGACTAAACGTTTTGGGAATAAAGACGAGTAACTGGATGGTTATTTAATCTTTAAGGAAGTTATTTTAAAAATACAATTTTTTAAAATAAACTTGACACAATGTATTAAAAATAGGAAAATTACAGATTATTAAATACTTTTCTATAGGAATATACAGGTTAACATATTTAGAAACACTGAAGTTTTGATGTTAGTCGGCAGTAAAGCGGCTTTCTGGGGCTAAAGATATCCTTATACTCTTCAGGGCACTCAGTCAAAAGGTAGTTCAAAGAACTACTTCAAATGGCTTGGTTTGGGAAAATATTAGATGCCAAATAAAATTATATGTATTGCCCCAAATCTGCGACGATATAGGCAGTTTTCATTGAAAAACAAACCAGCGATGCAGGGGAAAGATAAAAAAAATTTACATTCGTTTAATAAAACCACTACAGCCAACTTTATAGGCGGATATGGAGGTACAGTTTTTTTGGGGAAAATCTTATTATTCTGTTGAAAAAATGAATGCAAAACCGGAGATAAAAATGCCAGAATCTTACAAAGGCTGTGCAGATTTCTTGGCAGGTGATTATGAGACGTGTAGTGGAGTAGGCTAGTCGTATTTTGTTTTGTTCCCCTCAACTACCCCCACCACCGAACTTGCTCCCACTCAGAGCCCCCTCCCATCTCCTCCCCTTTGGTATACGTCATTTCCTCATACCACGACTTGTCATATTGCGTTATATCTCATGATATGTACGCCGCCTCAACTGTCAAAAATATAATGTCCTTTGTACTTTTGGATAGTTGCTTTTTTAAGCAGGAAGACTACACTATGACGTACCCTTTTCCTTAAAATTATACAGACGAAAAAGTTGATCCAATCTATTCTTACCCCTTATAATTTGTAGTTTAGATTATTTTTTCTACAAAATAATAAATATTGTAACAATCTATAAATAAATAGTTTTATGATGACGAATCTTTAAAAATAAGGACAATAAATGTATATGTGATAAGGAAAAAAGGCGTTGGCTTAATCTAAAATATTTGCAAACCTGTTTTAAACCCGAATCGCTCATTTTGGCCTAAACATGTTTGGTCATTAATGATTCCTATTTCTGCTTATTAGTCTTGGTAATCAAAATATTGCTGTCATGTTGAAGAATTTACATTAAATTTCGGCAAGATCAGAAAATAATGTCGTTAAATTAATATTGCTTTAGTAAAGTCGTAACTAAATATATGCCCTAAGAAATATTTAGTTGTCTTTTAAAAATAATTACCACATATAATTTGAAAAAAGGAGATAAGTTTAGAGCTTTTAATACGAAAGGTGCAAAATAAATAGAAAAAAGGAAAGTAAGGTTTTTTTATAAGGTAGTAGAGTTTATTTTGTTGGCATGAAAACGATAAAATTTAGAAATTAATAATCATATAAACAAAATTTTTGAAATGGTGATGTATGAGCAACAGGTGCGTGTTCAAGCAAACACGTTACAATCTCAGTAGGTTCAACCTCGAAACCTTTCGACATCAAAAAAAAGATTTAAAAAAATTTTATACTTGCCCATTTTCCCATTCATAATATTTCTCTCAAAAAAGCTACATGGTAAAAACTCTTTGTTCTCCGTGAATTTTTTTTTTCTAATTTCACCATTAGGTAGCCTATAGAAATGTTGGTTTAAATAAATAAATTTAACTCACATCGTAGTAAAAAAATCTTCCAACAATTAGGTGACAAAAATACAATTTTTAATCCTTCTTCCTTAAAAGTAGAAGTTTGTGGATTCAGGTTTTCTAAATAGTTTATAAAATGCCTATACAAAGACCGTGCTTGTATGCATGCATAGATGCACGTAGACACAGTATATAGTTGTAGGCCTATACATAGAGCCTTGTAAGATACATCACACCTGATGCACCCTTAGACTCAAGTCGATATTTCCTGAAGCGAAAAAGAAATTACATACATATAAACATTGTCATATACGTTTTGCTTACAAAACACACAATTTTATACACCAAAACAATACCAGGCGTTTGGTTTTAAAATTTTAGGCTACCTAAAACTAAATTTAAAAAAATACAGAAATTAAGACCCATGAAAATAGCTTAGAAAAGTCATAAAGTTACTAATTTGCATAAAGACATTTTCGCTTGACCTGGTTGTTAGTACTTGTTTATATAATTTCCAGTAAGGTGAGTTAACGCGAGTTGATCATACTTGGATCTACAGTTCGTATGTTCTTTGTACAGTGCTGACCACGTAACCGTGAATTTGGTCTTGCGAGATCTCTCACTTCATAAAACCACTTCATAAAACCTGTTATATGTTGAGAATGTTCGATACATCAACAGCTTCTACATCCGATATGTCTATGGAAAGTTATGTCCGATATGTCCGCTAAGTCCGATATGTCTATGTCTATCCGATGTTTGTAGGAAAGTATTTATACTGTCCCTTTGCCTCCCGTCTCTCCAACTGTGATCTCTCAAGGCCAAGTGCACGGTTAATTGCTCCGCACTATACGTACGTAGATGACGGTTAATGTCCGAAACAATAATGCAAACAAAATTCATTCCTTGAATTATTCGAAAGTATGTCTTTGTTTTAAAAAGTTATTTTTGATTCGTCCTATTTGGTTCGTTGACAATTTAACAAATTTATGACCGGTCAGAGATTGGACATTTTTGGTTTTTGTTAACTTCTTAGAGTCTCTGTTTTACTTGTTCTTTGTTTGGTTTTTAGAGTTTCTGTCTATATGCTTATCGCATAGGTAAAATGAAACAATTTTAAAAATTGAATTATTCTACATAATTTTCGCAAATTTAAGATAAAAACCGGATTGAGATAAGTCCTGCATTGTATAAATGGCAGTGTACATTTTATTTAACCTCGTCTTCATCGAAAAAAAACTCTTAAAAATACACTATGAATAGAATTAATTTCTCTTCTAATACCTTTTAAAATGAAGTGCCAGTCAAACGGCTTTACTTTGAACCCATCAAAACTTTAGTCCGATAAGAAGGGGGGGGGAGTAACTAAGTTTGTTTTACAGTAGGCCTATTTCATTTTACTCAAAATGTTTCACTAAATTATGGTTTATACACGACATTAATGACGATCTTAAACAATAAATAAACTTTATCTAGTCCCTTATAATAGGTGTTTAATCAGGCAATGTCCCCAATAATACACTTGGCAGGGTCGAATTTCCGAGGAAAGTAGTTTTCAATTACAAGAATAATTAACTTGTAGGTACAATATATCGAACACAGATTGGCTTCGTAAAACATGTCAGTCGTGGGACTGGCCGACAGAAATGACTAGGGTATTTCTGATGAGGTTCCTGATTGAGTATAATATACTGAAAAATCTTACGTTTACCGTTATACTTTTTTGATAAGTAAAAGTTTATTTCAAAGGAATGGAGAAAATATGATGATTTTTTAAAATAAAAATAATAAAAGCATCAAAATTCTTTAGGCTAAATATTCTTCTATTTATTTTTATATGCCATTATTTGACAGGTCAAAAATGTTCTCCGTGCTAAACATACAGTCAAGAGATTAAAAAAATTAGTCCGTGGAAAGGCCTCCATAAGTGGATATTTTATTTGAAGAAAGTAGTTAATAATGTTTATATTAGAAAATATTTACTGTAGTTGAGCTATCTATATAAAACTATATAGACTATATACATATATATATATATATATATATATATATATATATATATATATATATATACATATATATTTGTAGATTATGCAACACTGTTTTCTTGTATACACTTATCACTTTCACTTATGTAATTAAACAAGTAAGATTCTTGTTTAAGTACATAAGTGATATATATATATATATATACAGTAGTCTCGAAATTATGAGTTTTGATATTTTGAGCAAAGGTAAATAGTCGGGCTTCCAAGAAATGTTCATATGAATAATATATGCAAAGGAAATTAGTTGGGCTTCAAAGAAATGTTCATGTCAATAGGGTATGCAAAGGAAATGCGTCAGGCCTCTACTGTGTGTGTAGGCATATATATATATATATATATATATATATATATATATATATATATATATATATATATATATATATATATATATATGTATATATTAAATAAGGTGATATATTTTCTTGTAATATAGTTAATAAAATAAAATATTTCAAAAACAAGTTTACTTTTAATGAATATTTTTATTCAAAGCTTTTCGCCGATAAAATAGTACCAGCATCTTCAGAAAAATAAATATCTAATGTTATCTATTTTATCGGTGAAAAGCTTGAATTAATATATTCATAAAAAGTATTCTTGTTTTTGAAATATATATATATATATATATATATATATATATATATATATATATATTTGTGTGTGTGTGTTTGTGTTTGTGTGTGTATGTGTGTGTGTGTGTGTGTGTGTGTGTACAGAAAACCTTTAAAACATGTTAAAAAATGTACGGAATAAAAACTTTGTGAATTTAATTTAAATCGATTTTCAAAACGTGTCAGACGTACCTAAAACATTTTTCATTAAAATATATAACTCACAATCTTCGTACTGAATTAATTATAGTAAAATGTACCGAGATAAAAATAAATTATTATATTTATTAACTGGTAAATAATAAAATTTTAACCTAATAATGTACAATAAATAAAATAACATTACGTACATGTTGAAACTGTTGTTCGTAATATAACCTATAACATAAAGTCAGCTGTTGTATGAAATCATATGTTATCACATATCATTTGAGTACTGTATAAAAATCGATATGTTAGAATAACTCGTGAGGGTGGCGGTAGGACGAACGTTTCCTGCCTGTATATATAGTCAGACTTGCCATTACAAATAGTCATTTCAAAAATGAGCTTAATGAGATCGTCACTCTTCTGAAACTGACGTCAACAAAGGTTAATCTGGTGATGACTATATACAAAGTAAGGACATGGGGGTGTTTGTGTACAGCTTGCAATCAACCGAGTTTTAAAATGAAAATACCCTTTTAAAATAAAAATAAATACGTAGACAATTAAACGGGTTAAAGCATGAGAATTTGAAACAAGGAAAGCATTGCTACTCCTTCTTAATTCTTAAAGATTCTAATAAGCTAGGTTAACCGGTAGGCCTATTGTTGGCGGAACGCTGCGGCTGGGGAAAAACAATATCGGAGTATTAACTAGCAATACTAACAGCTAAGGGTAAACAATCCTAACCTAGCGACAAAGTGATAAATTAAGGGTACTGTGGGGTTCTCAAACCCCTTCAACAGTAGTAACTCACCTATCTTCCGAGTGTGCATTATTCAGTAAATGGTAGTTATGTACGAATTACGGCATCAAATTGGTGAACAAATACGTAGCTTAGCGTCCAGTTTCATGACGTATACCTATAACGATACCATATTTTACGAAAGTCTATCTTTAACTGTAACTCGCTTCTATTTCTGGGTATGATGTGTATTGTTTACGGTTTGGATTTACTGGAATTCCATAGCCTATAGTGTAAAAATATCAATAATCGTGTTATGTTTCTTGGATTATGCTTAAAGGACAGCCACCTTAAAAAGTAATTCGCTTAGCCCCTCTAGTATAGGATATGTTGTTTTGGATTGGTATTTACTTTAATTTGATGTGATGCAACAATAAAAGGCATAGTGTCCCCTTATGTCAAGTTTATTGGCTTATGCTTCATTGGAGTTTATCTCCTTTAGAAGTAGCTCGCTTTTTGCTTAGCTCCCCCAGTATAGTATATGTTGTTTATGATTGGTATTTACTTTAATTCGATGTGATCTAGTGTCAAGTTTATTGGCTTATGCTTTATTGGAGTATGCCAACTTAAAAAGTAACTTGCTTATCGCTTAGCTGCCCAGTATATCATATGTTGTTTAGGTTTGACATTCGTTTTAGTTTGATGTGATGCAACAATAGAAAACATAGTGTCACCTAGTGTCAAGTTTATTGGCTTATGCTTTATTGGAGTATGCCAACGTAAAAAGTAACTTGCTTATCACTTAGCTCCCCAGTATATCATATGTTGTTTAGGTTTGACATTCGTTTTAATTTGATGTGATGCAACAATAGAAGGCATAGTGTAGCTTAGTGTTAAGTTTATTGGCTTTTGCTTTATTGGAGTTTGCCAACTTAAAAAGTAACTCGATTTTCGCTTAGCTCCGCCAGTATAGTATATGATGTTTATGATTGGCATTTACTTTAATTCGATGTGATGCAACAATAGAAGGCATAGTGTAGCTTAGTGTTAAGTTTATTGGCTTTTGCTTTATTGGAGTTTGCCAACTTAAAAAGTAACTCGATTTTCGCTTAGCTCCGCCAGTATAGTATATGATGTTTATGATTGGCATTTACTTTAATTCGATGTGATGCAACAATAGAAGGCATAGTGTCGCTTAGTGTTAAGTTTATTGGCTTATACTTCATTGGAATTTTCCCCCTTTAAAGGTAATTCGCTTATCGCTTAGCTCCCTCAGTACAGCATATGTTGTTTATGATTATGACTTACTTCATTCGATGTGTTGTAACAATAGACGTTATAGTGTCACCTTGTTTGAAGTGTCTTGGCTTATGCTTCATTGGATTTTGCCACCTTTAAAGGTAACTCGCTTAGCTCCTAGATATGGCATATCTTGTTTATGAATGGGATTTATTTTAATTTGATGTGGTGTGACAATAGAAGTCGTAGTGTCACCTAGTGTCAATTTTCTTGGCTTATACTTCAGTGGAAACAGCCACCTTTAAAATTAACTCTCTTAGCCTCGGGTATGGGATAACGTTTTATGGTTGGCATGCACTTTAATTTGATGTGGTGTAACAATAGAAGGCATATTGTCTACTAGTGTCAAGTGTCTTTGCTTATACTTTAATGAGAAAACTCTCTCTAGCAGGGATTTATTTATCCCAATTTCAGCGTGTCCCATTTGTTGGTGATATTTTCTTAGCATTACTTTGATATTTATGTGAAGTGAGTAAATAATTTTACTTTGATGGTGTGAACAATGTCAAGCTGTAAAGGAAATGAAGCAACGCTGTGTTTTGGTTATTTGTACAATCCATGGGTTATGTGTATGTTAAACGACAGAATTCTCTTTACTGATTTTATAAATATATTTATCAAGTTTTTTGAAGTAAAAAGAGTCGTAGAATCTCTTGCTCGTTGTTACCCTAAAACTTGGAATTTCAACCGGAAATGACAAGAAGGGAAATTGAACGTTGGGACGTCACGGGGAAAAATAAATTTCTTGTTAGAATGAGTGGGGTGGTTTTGGGTGGGCGAGAGGTGAGGAGGATGAAGGGATGTCTATCGGAAATGTAGTTATTGTGGCAAAATTTAGAAATACCCTTCACAAAAAAAAACGGTAAATCTGAAATTAAACTTAAAATTCAGCTTGCTGCAAAAAAGGTGTTATTACTTTTTAATTGCAGAATATAACAAATGTGTATAAAATATTTATAATCTACCTCCGACAAATAGGAAATATTGTATTATCACATTTTAAACGGGCAAATCAGATTTTAAATTATTATAAAAATGTTATACAATTTTAATGTAAAATAATTATGTTTTTATTAAATCATATAATTTATTAAAAAAAATAATGGCTCGTATTTTACACAAATACGATCTCCTAAACATAATGGCGGATTAGAAAATCAACATATCTGTGCTTTTAGGATACATAGGCGGATACGTTTATATACAAGAAAAATAGATTTCATCTTTAAATATTCCAACTACTAGAAAAACCAACACAGACCACGTGATCGGTACTTCAAGAACTGCTTGAGCTGTTATCTCGAGAAATGTTTCGCTAGACTGGGTTGCTAGTATCTCGAGCAATGCTGAGCCTCATGACGTTGTCGATACGTCGAGCAATGTTACGGTAGACTGGGTTGATAGTATCTCGAGCAATGTTACGGTAGACTGGGTTGCTAGTATCTCGAGAAATGCTGAGGCTCATGACGTTGTCGATACTTCGAGCAATGTTACGGTAGACTGGGTTGATAGTATCTCGAGCAATGTTACTGTAGACTGGGTTGATAGTATCTCGAGCAGTGTTACGGTAGACTGGGTTGCCAGTATCTCGAACCATTGCTAGGGCTCATGAGGTTGTCGATACCTCGAGCAATGTTACGGTAGACTGGGTTGCCAGTATCTCGTGCAATGTTACGGTAGACTGGGCTGCCAATATCTCGAGCAGTGTTACGGTAGACTGGGTTGCCAGTATCTCGAGTAATGCTGAGGCTCATGACGTTGTCGATACTTCGAGCAATGTTACGGTAGATTGGGTTGATAGTATCTCGAGCAATGTTACGGTAGACTGGGTTGCTAGTATCTCGAGCAATGCTGAGGCTCATGACGTTGTCGATACTTCGAGCAATGTTACGGTAGACCGGGTTGATAGTATCTCGAGCAATGTTACGGTAGACTGGGTTGATAGTATCTCGAGCAGTGTTACGGTAGACTGGGTTGCCAGTATCTCGAGCCATTGCTAGGGCTCATGACGTTGTCGATACCTCGAGCAATGTTACGGTAGACTGGGTTGCCAGTATCTCGTGCAATGTTACGGTAGACTGGGCTGCCAGTATCTCGAGCAGTGTTACGGTAGACTGGGTTGCCAGTATCTCGAGCAATGTTACGGTAAACTGGATTGCCAGTATCTCGAGTAATGCTGAGGCTCATGACGTTGTCGATATCTCGAGCAATGTTACGGTAGACTGGGTTACCAGTATCTCGAGCAATGCTAGGGCTCATGACGTTGTCGATACCTCGAGCAATGTTACGGTACACTTTGTTACCGGTATCTCGAGTAATAACGAGGCAGATCATGTTGTCAATATCTCAACCAATGTTACGGTAGACTGGTTGCTAGTATCTCGAGCAATGTTACGGTAGACTGGGTTGCCAGTATCTCGAGCAATGTTACGGTAGACTGGGTTGCTAGTATCTCGAGCAATGTTACGGTAGACTGGGTTGCTAGTATCTCGACCAATGCTGAGGCTCATGACGTTGTCGATACTTCGAGCAATGTTACGGTAAACTGGGTTGATAGTATCTCGAGCAATGTTACGGTAGACTGGGTTGATAGTATCTCGAGCAGTGTTACGGTAGACTGGGTTGCCAGTATCTCGAGCCATTGCTAGGGCTCATGACGTTGTCGATACCTCGAGCAATGTTACGGTAGACTGGGTTGCCAGTAGCACGTGCAATGTTACGGTAGACTGGGATGCCAGTATCTCGAGCAGTGTTACGGTAGACTGGTTGCCAGTATCTCGAGCCATGTTACGGTAGACTGGGTTGCCAGTATCTCGAGTAATGCTAGGGCTCATGACGTTGTCGATACCTCGAGCAATGTTACGGTAGACTTTGTTACCGGTATCTCGAGTAATAACGAGGCAGATCATGTTGTCAATATCTCAACCAATGTTACGGTAGACGGGTTGCTAGTATCTCGAGCAATGTTACGGTAGACTGGGTTGCCAGTATCTCGAGCAATGTTACGGTAGACTGGGTTGCCAGTATCTCGAGCAATGTACGGTAGACTGGGTTGCCAGTATCTCGAGCAATGTTACGGTAGACTGGGTTGCTAGTATCTCGAGCAATGTTACGGTATACTGGGTTGCCAGTATCTCGAGCAATGTTACGGTAGACTTTGCTGCCGGTACCTCGAGTAATAACGAGGCAGATCATGTTGTCATAATCTCAACCAATGTTACGGTAGACTGAGTTGCTAGTATCTCGAGCAATGCTGAGGCTCATGACGTTGTCGATACTTCGAGCAATGTTACGGTAGACTGGGTTGATAGTATCTCGAGCAATGTTACGGTAGACTGGGTTGATAGTATCTCCAGCAGTGTTACGGTAGACTGGGTTGCCAGTATCTCGAGCCATTGCTAGGGCTCATGAAGTTTTCGATACCTCGAGCAATGTTACTGTAGACTGGGTTTCCAGTATCTCGTGCAATGTTACGGTAGACTTTGCTGCCGGTACCTCGAGTAATAACGAGGCAGATCATGTTGTCAATATCTCAACCAATGTTACGGTAGACGTATCTCGAGCAATGCTGAGGCTCATGACGTTGTCGATACTTCGAGCAATGTTACGGTAGACTGGGTTGCCAGTATCTCGAGCAATGCTGAGGCTGATCATGTTGTCAATATCTGGAGCATTGCTACCTTAGACTAAGTTGCCGTAAAGTATATGCCGAAACTCTGAGAATATGTACAAATACGGGCAGATAATGTAGCAAAAGTGAAAATCATGGTTCGCTATGTAAGTACAGATAATGACATGATAATACAAATACATAAATGAAAATGAACCTTCTGCCACAGTAATATTTCGGAGTATCATTGAATAGAAATTATGAAACTCTCCTGTAAAAAGCTACAGTATATGTGAAATATATATATATATATATATATATATATATATATATATATATATATATATATATATAATAACATAGGTTATTCAAATACAAGAATATTATTTATTTATATTCAAAGATTTTCGTTGGTAAACAGTACCAACATCATCAGGAATGAATAATGCAAAATATAGGTCTAAAACTTGCATTATTGAATAGGCTCTGAATATAAATAAATAATATTCTTATATTTGAATAACCTATGTTGTTTTAGATTATTAAACAAGAAAATAATATATATATATATATATATATATATATATATATATATATATGTATATGTATGTATGTGTGTGTGTGTGTGTGTGTGTATGTGTGTGTGTGTGTGTGTGTGTGTGTGTGTGTATATATTTATATATATATATATATATATATATATATATATATATATATATACATATATATATATATATATATATATATATATATATATATATATATATATATATTTGAAACTGATTAATTAAATATCAATATAAACCCTTACGTCATGTGTCGGCAGAGAATGTTTGGATGAAATTATAAACAAAGTTGTAGACTACATCAAAACTTAAAAATAATAGAAGAAGGATAATTAAAAGAAATTGGCCAGTGCATTTATTAAATGTTCCTGAAGGACCAGCAGTCATATACAGTGATTGCCGAGGTTACTCTGGTACGACTAGTGAATGGTGTCAAATATCTACCGAGATAAAAAATCTTGCTCCGTAAGCTTGCGAAATATTTTGAAGAAAATTAAATATTATATGTACGGTGCCATTAATTATCTTGCTTACAAAATAAAGTTGTGAACTTTTAAAATAAATTACGCTTTGGTTAGTTGCAAACTAGGTGTATATTAAAGTTGACCACTGAATAATTGTAAAAACAGGTCTTTTAGAAGGAATGCCTTAAACAAAACCCAACCTCCACTATGAACGTCAGTTTATTAGGGTAGCAATAACATAGGCAAGTGATGATACTTGAAGGCTGGGAGGTAAACGGGGGTGCGCGGTGAGGGGTGAGTTGGAGTCATACACGTGTCATGGAATGTTTAACCCCAGCATTGCCCTACGCATGCGTATTGTACAAAACTTGCTTCTAGCTTTAATAATATAATCATCTGCAGCTTGTATTTTTCATTTTTACGCGTTTTTATAATTCAATGCTTTCGTGAGGGATAATCCTTGTCTTCGTAGATTACCTTCTCGTTTATATTAAACGTAACATATGCTTTGTTGGTTTATAAAACCATTTGACTTCTCATTTTGTTTGTTCACAGTTGAACGAAACACGTTAGTCTTTGTGTTCCGTTTTGTTCGATCTCCGTTCATGAGAATTCTAGGCTAAATGGATTTTTCGAAAACAAATGTCGGATATTTTATTTAAAAAACTAAACGCCAGCGAAATACACGAAATGTTTGCAGAGTTACAGAACCATTATATTTCCGGAAGTAGGTCTGCTGGACGTTATATCTTCGTAGCACTGCCAGGGCGAAATGAGCTTTAAAATTTTTCAAACTAACTTCGGTTTTACATGAATAATTTGCCATATTCGGACTAACTTCGGTTAAATTTGCCATATTGGCACATGTATACCTTAGGGGCCGAATGGCAGTTATTACCGTTGTTGTATAGAAGTTATAAAATGGTCATTAATCTAACTAAAGTATGCGAGTAATGTTAGCTGAGTCAGTTGAGAAGATAATAAAACCAAACACTCTAACTTATTAAGTAGAAAACAATTTTCATACCGAGACATTATTCAGTTAACATATTCCTTCCTGTATCTCTTTGTACAGGTATTTCAAATGTAATTTATCTGCTGTTTTTTTTTAAAAATGTAATTATGAATTTAACAAAGGTAATCATTACATATAAGAATACGAACGCATAATCAACAATATATTTTTTAACGCGTTTCAATGACAAAGACGTCATTATTAGTATCATATACTGCTTGAAATCTAAATCATAGATAAGATTTTGCGTAGTCAACGACACTGATGATGATGATAATGACTTTGTCATTGAAACGGATATTAGAAAATGAATTGATTATGAGTATGTTTTCTATGATATTTAAGAGACCTTTTATCGCTATTCAATGATCTTGCCTAAGAAATCACACTAGTTTATAAACACCGTTATAATCTTGTATAAATTCGGAAAGAATCGTGAGACACTGGTATTATTAGGGTCTGGGAAGATGGAGAAATCATGGATCGTGTGTGAGATAAACACACTCTTTATTGTGTTGTAAAATAGTGTCTATCCCCAACACCCAGTAAGAGGGGGACGCAAGAAATATCATTAGTATTCCGGAATGAAAATAAGACAGAGTCGATAAGCTGAAATTATTACTTTGTTTTTTATATTTATCTGACAGATTTAAAAAGGGTAAAACCAAAAAACTTTAAATAGGACAAGAAACAAATATTGGTAACCAGGGCGCGGGCAATTATTTCTATTCGTCCAGGCTGACAACATATCCTAATTACTTTAAAAAAAAACCTCACCACATAATGCAATTACATTCCTCTACATAATTCGATTCGTCGTTCCTTTTTCTTTATTGAACAAGAAGATGTCACTTTATGACCCAAATAGAGAGCATGTTAAAAAAAAAGTAAACCTGACCACGAAATTGCCATAACACCTAATTCGACCACCTAATTCCATCTCGCCTTTCTTTTTCTTTATTTCACAAAGAGATGCCACTTTATGACCCAAATAGTGAGCATGTTCAAAAAAAAAGTAAACCTGACCACCAAATGCCATAACCCCTAATTCGACCACCTAATTCCATCTCGCCTTTCTTTTTCTTTATTTCACAAAGAGATGTCACTTTATGACCCAAATAGAGAGCATGTTCAAAAAAGAAAAGTATACCTGACCACGCAATTCCATACCCTTCGACCACCCAATTAAATCTCTCCTCTTTTTTCTTTATTTCAGATGGGAATGTCACTTTATGAGCCAATTAGAGAGGATGACAAAAAAAGAAAAGTATACCTGACCACGCAGTGCTATACCCTTCGACCACCTAATTCCATCTCACCTTTCTTTGTTATTATTTCACAAGGAAATGTCACTTTAGGCCCTAAATAGAGAGCATGTTGAAATTAAAAAGTAAACCTGGGCACACAATGCTATAATTTCCTTTACCCAATTCCGTATGTCCTTCCTTTTCTTTAATTCACTAGGAAGTGTCACTTTATGACCCAAGTAGATAGCATGTTCAAATTAGAATAGTAAACCTGGGCACTCTATGCCATAACATTCCTCAATCAATTTCCATCTGTCCTTCCTTTTTCTTAATTTTACAAGGGAGAGTCACTTTATGACCCAAATAGATAGGACGTTCAAATTAGAAAAGTAAACCTGCCCACACAATGCTATAATATTCCCTTACCCAATTCCATGTCTTCTTCCTTTTTCTTTAATTCACAAGGAAGTCACTTTATGGCCCAAATAGAGAGCATGTTCAAATTAGAAAAGTAAACCTGCCCACACAATGCTATAATATTCCCTTACCCAATTCCATCTCTCCTTTCTTTTTCTTTAATTCACAAGGAAGCCACTTTATGGCCCAAATAGAGAGCATGTTCAAATTAGAAAAGTAAACCTGCCCACACAATGCTATAATATTCCCTTACCCAATTCCATCTCTTCTTCCTTTTTCTTTAATTCACAAGGAAGTCACTTTATGGCCCAAATAGAGAGCATGTTCAAATTAGTAAAGCAAACCTTCCCACACAATGCTATAATATTCCCTTACCCAATTCCATCTCTTCTTCCTTTTTCTTTAATTCACAAGGAAGTCACTTTATGGCCCAAATAGAGAGCATGTTCAAATTAGTAAAGTAAACCTTCCCACACAATGCTATAATATTCCTTTATCCATTCCATCTCTCCTTCCTTTTTCTTTAATTCACAAGGAAGTCACTTTATGGCCCAAATAGAGAGCATGTTCAAATTAGAAAAGTAAACCTGCCAACACAATGCTATAATATTCCCTTACCCAATTCCATCTCTTCTTCCTTTTTCTTTAATTCACAAGGAAGTCACTTTATGGCCCAAATAGAGAGCATGTTCAAATTAGAAAAGTAAACCTGCCCACACAATGCTATAATATTCCTTTACCCAATTCCATCTCTCCTTCCTTTTTCTTTAATTCACAAGGAAGTCACTTTATGGCCCAAATAGAGAGCATGTTCAAATTAGTAAAGTAAACCTTCCCACACAATGCTATATTAATCCCTTACCAAATTCCATCCCTCCTTCTTTTTTCTTTAATTCACAAAGAAGTCACTTTATGGCCCAAACAGAGAGCATGTTCAAATTAGTAAAGTAAACCTTCCCACACAATGCTATATTAATCCTTTACCCAATTCCATCTCTCCTCCCTTTTTCTTTAATTCACAAAGAAGTCACTTTATGGCCCAAATAGAGAGCATGTTCAAATTAGTAAGGTAAACCTTCCCACACAATGCTATATTAATCCTTTACCAAATTCCATACCTCCTTCTTTTTTCTTTAATTTACAAAGAAGTCACTTTATGGCCCAAATAGAGAGCATGTTCAAATTAGTAAAGTAAACCTTCTCACACAATGCTATATTAATCCTTTACCCAATTCCATCTCTCCTTTCTTTTTCTTTAATTCACAAGGAAGCCACTTTATGGCCCAAATAGAGAGCATGTTCAAATTAGAAAAGTAAACCTTCCCACACAATGCTATAATATTCCTTTATCCAATTCCATCTCTCCTTCCTTTTTCTTTAATTCACAAGGAAGTCACTTTATGACCCAAATAGAGAGCATGTTCAAATTAGAAAAGTAAACCTGCCCACACAATGCTATAATATTCCTTTACCCAATTCCATCTCTCCTTCCTTTTTCTTTAATTCACAAGGAAGTCACTTTATGGCCCAAATAGAGAGCATGTTCAAATTAGTAAAGTAAACCTTCCCACACAATGCTATATTAATCCTTTACCAAATTCCATCCCTCCTTCTTTTTTCTTTAATTCACAAAGAAGTCACTTTATGGCCCAAATAGAGAGCATGTTCAAATTAGTAAAGTAAACCTTCCCACACAATGCTATATTAATCCTTTACCCAATTCCATCTCTCCTCCCTTTTTCTTTAATTCACAAAGAAGTCACTTTATGGCCCAAATAGAGAGCATGTTCAAATTCGTAAGGTAAACCTTCCCACACAATGCAATATTAATCCTTTACCAAATTCCATCCCTCCTTCTTTTTTCTTTAATTCACAAAGAAGTCACTTTATGGCCCAAATAGACAGAGTGTTCAAATTAGTAAAGTAAACCTTCTCACACAATGCTATATTAATCCTTTACCCAATTCCATCTCTCCTTTCTTTTTCTTTAATTCACAAGGAAGCCACTTTATGGCCCAAATAGAGAGCATGTTCAAATTAGAAAAGTAAACCTGCCCACACAATGCTATAATATTCCCTTACCCAATTCCATCTCTTCTTCCTTTTTCTTTAATTCACAAGGAAGTCACTTTATGACCCAAATAGAGAGCATGTTCAAATTAGTAAAGTAAACCTTCTCATACAATGCTACAATATTCCTTTACCCAATTCCATCTCTCCTTCCTTTTTCTTTAATTCACAAGGAAGCCACTTTATGGCCCAAATAGAGAGCATGTTCAAATTAGTAAAGTAAACCTTCTCACACAATGCTACAATATTCCTTTACCCAATTCCATCTCTCCTTTCGTTTTCTTTAATTCACAAGGAAGTCACTTTATGGCCCAAATAGAGAGCATGTTCAAATTAGTAAAGTAAACCTTCCCACACAATGCTATAATATTCCTTTATCCAATTCCATCTCTCCTTCCTTTTTCTTTAATTCACAAAGAAGTCACTTTATGGCCCAAATAGAGAGCATGTTCAAATTAGAAAAGTAAACCTGCCTACACAATGCTATAATATTCCCTTACCCAATTCCATCTCTTCTTCCTTTTTCTTTAATTCATAAGGAAGTCACTTTATGGCCCAAATAGAGAGCATGTTCAAATTAGTAAAGTAAACCTTCCCACACAATGCTATATTAATCCTTTACCAAATTCCATCCCTCCTTCTTTTTTCTTTAATTCACAAAGAAGTCACTTTATGGCCCAAATAGAGAGCATGTTCAAATTAGTAAAGTAAACCTTCCCACACAATGCTATATTAATCCTTTACCCAATTCCATCTCTCCTCCCTTTTTCTTTAATTCACAAAGAAGTCACTTTATGGCCCAAATAGAGAGCATGTTCAAATTAGTAAGGTAAACCTTCCCACACAATGCTATATTAATCCTTTACCAAATTCCATCCCTCCTTCTTTTTTCTTTAATTCACAAAGAAGTCACTTTATGGCCCAAATAGAGAGCATGTTCAAATTAGTAAAGTAAACCTTCTCACACAATGCTATATTAATCCTTTACCCAATTCCATCTCTCCTCCCTTTTTCTTTAATTCACAAAGAAGTCACTTTATGGCCCAAATAGAGAGCATGTTCAAATTAGTAAAGTAAACCTTCCCACACAATGCTATATTAATCCTTTACCCAATTCCATCTCTCCTTTCTTTTTCTTTAATTCACAAGGAAGCCACTTTATGGCCCAAATAGAGAGCATGTTCAAATTAGAAAAGTAAACCTGCCCACACAATGCTATAATATTCCTTTACCCAATTCCATCTCTCCTTCCTTTTTCTTTAATTCACAAGGAAGTCACTTTATGGCCCAAATAGAGAGCATGTTCAAATTAGTAAAGTAAACCTTCCCACACAATGCTACAATATTCCTTTACCCAATTCCATCTCTCCTTCCTTTTTCTTTAATTCACAAGGAAGCCACTTTATGGCCCAAATAGAGAGCATGTTCAAATTAGTAAAGTAAACCTTCTCACACAATGCTACAATAATCCTTTACCCAATTCCATCTCGCCTTTCTTTTTCTTTAATTCACAAGGAAGTCACTTTATGGCCCAAATAGAGAGCATGTTCAAATTAGAAAAGTAAACCTCCCCACACAATGCCACAATGTCATAGCTATTTAGCTTACTTATGAATTGCAATGTTATATTGGTTTATGTGCTTTCGAAATATGACAATGTAGTGGAATAATAAATCTCTCTTGCAAACATTCTGAGGTTCTGCTTTGTCAAAAACATTTTGGCATCTGCAATACCATTAAAGTTGGCACAGCTAAGTAGCTTACTTATTAACCACAGTTTTATAATTTTGTTTGTACTTTCAAAGAATAACGATTGTAGAAGAATAAAATAATGTCCACTTCCACTGTACAGTATGTACAGGCTCTTTTCGTCTTATAGAAATATAACAAACTATAACAGGTGATCGCTTAATCGCTGTGTGGCAATATTTCTTATATATCTTTTACTATACAAAAGTCGTAATAGTATAATTTTTAAAATTTACTATTTCATTCTTTAAGCTGATACTTACTAATTATATTTGTTTTTTGTTTATCATAGAGCATTTATGTGGTGGAATGTGGTTTTACAACCCTTCAACACTTATATTTATGTTAACACAATTCTATTGTTTTGTAGTGTATAGTAATTGATTTAAAAAATGAAGAAGGTCTGTTTAAAGTAGGTTTTTTACCAGCCGAACGTAAGCGGCTTTGTCCATGGAAGTGTTTTATATTATTACAGTGATATGTAATAGCAGCTGACTGAAGGCGCAATGCGTGAACTATATACATATGTCAATCATTTGAGAAAACGGCAAGGATGTTATGTATTATGATCACTCTGATAGTGAGCAATGGTTGTAAAATAGTGTGCTGACTCTTCTTACTGTGCCTCAATAGTAGTTAGCTAAATATTTACCTAAACGGCAAAGCCTCGAAATTCCGAGTCTTCCGAGCTTCCGTTAAATTTGAGTCTATTTCTGTTTGAGCATATTTTATGTATTTGAAAGAAAATGAAGAGTTGGGCTTCCAAGATTTGTTTATAGCTATACGGTATTCAGAGGATATGAGCCGGGCTCCTAAGATATGTTTATAGCAATACGGTACGCAAATCAAATGAGCCGGGCTTCCAAAAAATGTTTATATCAATACGGTATGCAAAGGAAATGAGCCGGGCTTCCAAAAAATGTTTATAACAATATGGAATGGAAAGGAAATGAGTTTGGCTTCCAAGAAATGTTTGTAACCATGCGGTATGCAAAGGAAAAGAATCGGGGTTCCAAAAAATGTTTAAAGGCTATATCGATACGGTATGCAAAGGAAATGAGTCAGTCTTGCAAAAATTGTTTATATCAATGCCGTATGCAAATCAAATGAGTCGGGCTTCCAAAAAATGTTTATAGGCTATTAATACGGTATGCAAAGGAAATGAGTCAGCATTGCAAATAATGTTTATATCAATACGGTATGCAAATCAAATGAGCTGGGCTTCCAAAAAATGTTTATATCAATACGGTATGCAAATCAAATGAGTCGGGCTTCCAAAAACTGTTTTGATCAATACGGTATGCATAGGAAATGAATCAACTTCCAAGATTTGTTTATATCAATACGGTATGCAAAAAGAAATGTGTTTCACTTCAAAGAAATGTTTGTAACCATACGGTATGGAAAGGAAATGAGCCGGGCTTCCAAGAAATGTTCATATAAAGTTCTATAAACGGATATAGTGCATTTTTAATTATAGTATTAAGGTTCAACAAACTCCTATTTTTTGTAATACGAAGGGACGTATTTCCATGTAATCTGAGTTTTTGGTAATCCGAGGGGGTTTAGGTACCATTTACCTCGAATTATCGAGACTCTACTGTATATATTATCCAACTACCAGATAACGTCATTTTATAAGTTCAAACGTGAGGGTTGCGGCCTTTATGATTAAAATAACCTACGCGTAATGTATCAGTTCAAATGATTTGACCTTCAAATTTGTAAACTTTGCTGTCCAAATTGTAAGAACTGTTTGTATTTTTCTTCTAACTCGAAAACATAATTTTGGAAACTGGATGCGGCTCTAAAAACACAATTTGAACTAAAAATTATAATAATAAAAACAAGAAAGCGTAATTGTGTAGGGGACGACCTTGAATACAGCTGTTCCACCCCATTCACCTAGTTAAGTCCACCCTATCCCGTCCAGTTCCCACACTTGCCTTGATAAAACAAATCTGGTTTCGAAATACAAGTAACCGGTTCTAAAGAACGAGGGCAACAGAAACATCAATAACTTAATCTTTTGCAAAGAATCCCTTTAAAACGTTTGATTCCGTTAACCGAAGCAACGAGCTATGAAGCGCCCGGTGTATATAGCCATCTCTGACGCAACGGTTCTGCTCAATATTAATACTTAGAATCCTATTACTAGCAAATCATCCCTGAGCTTAAAAGAGCTTTTTTGAAAACAAATGTAAACATTTTAAAACACAATCGAAAAAAGAGTTTGATGCGCAACTAAAGACTTCAGTTATTTGATAGGTGAAGACAGGAAACTGGCTTGTAAAACCAAAGGAGGGTAATCGAAAATATTGAGAAAACTATGACATCAGGAGTAATCGACTTACGGCAAATTATGGTAATAATAAACTACATTATTTCCATATATTATGGTAATCTATAGGTTATTGTGTTGTGCTTAGGCACAGATACCTCTCTGAAGCAGAATTCACTGAGTGATAACATTTATAGTGCTCTGAATGTGAGTTGGCAAAAGTATTCGTTGTCTTTGAACAATGGCCTATGTAAGGGGTTGTTAGTAAAGCGTTATACTACACCACCAAGTGAAGCATTACGTAAGAATGAAGGCGCTACCAGGCTTGTATCGGTGTTGTGAAAAAAGTGACCAGTGAAACAACCGGCCAGCGAAATAAGCAACCAGTTGGAAAATGATAAGATAAATAACTATATTTAATAATATAGTAACAAAACATGATGTTGCTAATGACTTGGATTGTCCCCTTACTAAAATATAATCTTAAATAGACATGCTAGTGTAAAAAATGCAAGCTCAGATTTTTCTCTTGTCAGTTAAAAATTTACCTTGAAATATATATATATATATATATATATATATATATATATATAATATTTGATTCTTTTCATATGCTCATACCATTTATTTATAGTGTAAAGAGAAAGGGGAGTGGGAGGATTTCATCTCAAGAGGTGGGGACGTGGACCCAAAAAGTATGGGAACCCATGACCTAGGCCTTAATCTTCAGTGAAAAGAGCGACAAGTGGAATAAGCGACCATCTCAGAATTATATCTGCTCTGGGTATTCCGCAGTCTTCGTAAGAGAGTTAAAACCTTTTTTTTGTATTTATTTCTGACTTCTATCATATTTCAAGGAGGTTTTGGATTGGCTAAATTATAATAAATCAATTCTATTATTTATGATTAATAATTTCTATTATTGTTTAAAATCAGCCATAAGAAAGCTTAGTCAATGATTGTTTATAATATTTATGTTTTATAATTTTTTGTAACGTTTTATAATTTGTATAATATATTTTTCCCCTTATTTACAGCAGTTTATATTTATTTCTCTATCTTGTATGTTTTTTTTATGATCGTCTACTAAATCCAGGTTTTGAAGGTAGGAGAGAGTAAAGAGACAAGCCTTTATGTCACCTTTGTCTTCATATTTTTTCATTGTTTTTTCAATAGCTGTATTCACTTTCTTATAATTCAGTTTTCTTCGTTTTCCTTAGAAGTTTAACTGTAATGGGGTAGTGAAAGTGCAGCTTAGTCTCTTATTTCGCGCGTCCTGAATTCGTTATCCCTTGGTCGAATGATTTTGGCGGCTGTAGGGGTAGTTTGTCCGCTTATTTCTCACATTCCGTGATGGTCGCGTATTTCACGGGTCGCTTTTTTCATATGTTCCTTATATCAGTTAGGCTCGCATAATTTGTTCTCTATTTCTCTGACTGACATTATCGTTTTCTCATACAAAAATATTTACAGCTGAAAAAAAACACACCATGCCTGTTTTTTAAAAAGTATTTTAACAATTCCCTGAACTTAATTTTAGACCAGATAAAAGATAATATCTTTTGTAATTTTTAATTACAAAATGGTAGTTAGTTGTAATAAATAATTTGATGGTATTAAATATTATTATTAAAAAAAAGGTAAAATAATTGCGTTATGATCTATGATTTGGGTACTTTACTTACAAAAGTTATTTTGTTTCGTCTGAGTACTGGGGTGTTGGTAGCATTGTGATGTTTCATAAACGTTATTAATTGTATAGAAGAAATTTTTAGAAACGCCTTTGTCCTCAATTCCGGTTTTCGCTAAAATAGCCGAAATTCTATCTGGGTCACAGCAACTTTCTCTTAGTTAGGCTTCAATTCGCGACAATTGGCAACACTGGGCTGACGTCACCACAAACTAGATTTGACTATGTGTTTACTGGTTTCGCACATGCAAGGTTACGCAGCAAACATTGGTTGTAGTGATTTGACGGCGGTTGCAGTGGGGGAAAGGGCCTGAAAATCTATTGCTTCTTGGATAGTCGCCTTGCAGAGGCGCAAAACCATATGGGGAATATCACTTTTAGAAAATGTGTTATTAATTTTTGCACAGTCAAAATCTGCAAATTTTGCAGTATGAGAACAAAAAGTCTAATTAAAAAATCTATATTTTTTTTAAACTGGATAAATCTATTTTTGGCATCTGTAAGACATGGGTGCAATGATGGTTGGGGTGTCTACCTCTCTAAAAGGGTTACAAAGTTTCATTAATTCTTTTAAATACTACGAAAGCTTATCCTAAACAGACTGGCTTTGTAACTAAATTCATATTAATTTCAAACTCTTGTAAGGAAATTCAAAGAGTATATCTTGAAGATAGTCTTATGAAAAATAAATAAGCGTATACGATGTCCTTAAAATACTTCAATGTTCGTACATAGCTCCTGAAGGACTTAAACTAATGGTGCACCTATGGGTATTATCCATAATTGAATCACTGATAGAAAATACTGTTCTTAACAAACTTTAAAAAAAAAGTGTCATAGACTCAGTGTTTCTACTTCTTTGTAGAACTGTAGCTCAAGAAAATGGTTGTTCACAATTTTTTAAATATTTTAAAGAACCTAACCTTATTACTCCTTACAAATCTTTAATCTGAGACTATAAATGATCAAAACCTGCACAAGTACTCAAGTTTAATGTTCATTGAGTAATCTTGAAATTTTGAACATATTTACATTAAGTACAAATTACTTTGTAAACATTTGTTTTTTGACGTGAAATACCGTTTAATTTTCAAAATTGTTACTCAGCTGTGTAAATTAGCGCCTAGTTTCTTCAAAATATCAAATTCCAATTATAGTCCTTACACAAATTTCTGGTTACGTTGAAAATATTTCTTTTTTTATTAGTAACGTTTATTGTAATTGAGATCTTCAATTTTAAGCTATAAAGTATAGTTTGTGTAGATGTTTCAAGTCCTAAACCAGTAATATGGTAATAAAGTAAAAATATATCCACTATTTTTTTTTTAACCGAACACATCATAGTGGTGTTATTTACCAGTTCCATTAGTCGTAGGACTCTGTAGTATTCTTCTTTCGGGTTAGGATTTACTTTATCCTTCATTTTTAGATTGAAACTACTGAAACAATAACACTGTAGGCCTGAGAGTCGAACAAGTGGTTGTGGTAGAGTTGAACCTTTTGACGATGCAAATCGGTTTCCGGTGGCAGTGCAGACTAGCTCGGGCCAACCGCCTGGGCCCTCCTAATTAAACCTATTATCTTCAAGTCACGAATCCTTTGAACCACACATTAAGCAAATTTTCACAATGGAACTAACCGTTGTGCGGATCGGTCTTGCATATCATCCTTGCGAGCTACCGTTCCTGGCCTCTCTCCTGTATCAACTTTAGAGCATGCGATCTCGTCTCGGCCCTTCCCAGGCAAACCCATTCACACCTTAACATAAGCATGTCATCTAAGCAAGTTGTTTCTCAAAACATAACAAGGTGGTATATTAAACAAGGACACCTACTCATTAAATTTCCTGAGGACCCTATTAATGTTACTTGTTAATGTTATGACGTTAGTTAATGGTGCCTTGCAGGACATTCTATTCGTTTAATTCTACTCAACTCATTATCCCCTTAAGTCTGATGAACATGTTTTCCTCAGTTTCTTCGCCAATGTTGACCAAATAATTTAATAATAAGTTTTGCATTGCTTATAATGCATCTTTTATCTAATAATGTATATTGGGTTGTTGAGTTTACTTGTTTATGTTTACACATCAAAAAAATTTGAACAAATAATCGAATTAAGCGGAAAATTGGAAAAATGTTTTAATAAGAAATTTATAAATAATGAAACAAAACATACCCTGCAAAGTTAAATAAACGTGACAAACAAATTGATGTCTAGCTTTAAAAAGTAATGATGTTCCACCTCCAGCTCTTTACTTTATCTGCGCCCTCCTTGGTGTTGCAACTAAGAGTTGCAACTCTATGCAATTGTTATTATGTAATAGCCTCACTAATGCTGATGATAAAACGGTTGCAACCTTTACTAGAATAAAGGGTTTATAAATGTGGTTTGTGTACAGTTATTTAATAATAAACGTCTTAACTGCTGTTCTTATCACTAGATATAGTGCCGACCACGTAAACGTGCACTTGGCCTAGAGAGATCGCAGTAGGCGAGAAGGGGAGTAAAGGATCAGTATGAATACTTTCCTACAAATATGATAAGGTCTGTAAAAACTCTGACTTGGATGATCTGTCGATATTAGATAAATTCGATGATAAATTATCTTCGGTATGAAATAACAAACATCCATGAAATATGTGAAGACAAATAGGAATCAGAAGCTGTTGGTTTATCGAACGCTCTTAAAATGTAACATGTTTTCAGAAGTAGTAGTACATCTAAGGCCAAATGCACGGTTACGTGGTCCGCCCTATATTCTATATCTGGGGTTCTCAGTCACGGCAGCCCCCTCTTCCCATATTTATACAAAAATTACAATCTGAGTATGAAACTGAAGTAGGGTTAGATCAGTGGAATATCAGAAAATTTGATTTAATTTTTATTATATATATATCTCTCTTATTTCCCTTTGATCAAACTGTAATAAGTAATTAACAACCAGCTTCAAGTCAATTACAAGTCATTTGATCAAAGTGTAATAAGTAATGACCAACCAGCTCGTCATGAACAGCAACAAGATTTCGATATATATATATATATATATATATATATATATATATATATATATATATATATATATATATATATATATATAATTCTACAACTATTATCGCTGGAATCCTACAGTGAGAGACTTGATTCGAGTTTTCAAATTATATATCTGAAAAAAGTGCTAAAAGTGCTAAAAGTGTATAACGAAGGTAAAACGGAGAAAAATATTGTACGTAAAAAAATTTAATAAAGAGCCAAAAATGGAAAATACTTAAGTAAAAAGTGTACAAATGAAGGAAAGGACCATGTAATAAATTATGACGCTTGCCTATGCTCCAAAGATGTTATACTTTAGCACAGAGACCATAACTCAATAACAAGGGTCTATCAAGGCTAAACGCTCTACCATAAACAATGAGGTAGTTCAGTACGCACATGTCACTTCAGTCTACGCGCTGGTACACGTAACTGAGGACGCACAACTCTTATATGTAGGCAGTTTAAGTACACTTGTCCATATACCCCTGAATATATCTACTTCAGGGGGCTGCCCCCCCCCCCAGTTTGAGAACCCCTATATATCCACATATGTTTAAATCATTTTTCATTCTATTTGATGTTCGTACCACTAAGTACACTTACTACGTAACACGTATAATCACATATACTGTATATAAAACCTTCCCAGCTCTTCATATCATTACATACACGTGCTACATATCACATGTAATCATATATTTATATTTAAAGCTTTCAACTTTATCTATTTTCTCCTTGGAGTTCTTGCCACTATTTGCATGTACTGCATACTCCTCAGAAAGCTGCTTAAAGCCTTGTTCTTTTATAACGTACAAAATAAGTTTTATTTTTGTTTTAGTTGTGCTTTATTATGTAATATGGTCCATGGGTGTTTACAATATGTTACAATTCTATAAACGTGAAAAATGCTCACCATATTCTGCATATTTGTAAAGTTTATAAAAGTTGTTTCGTTACATTTGATATAAGTCATTTGCAATATCTAAAATAAATGTGTAGGATGCCTGTATTAACATTATCTTTTGGAAAGAAGTTACCAGTATTAGATATATAGTCATACTTACTAATTACTAGTCATACTTACTAATTAATTACTTAGTAATACTTACTAATTATATATTAATTTTAAATAAATTATCTGTTTTATTTTTTTGTACTTAATCGAAAAAATTGTAACTTAATCGATACCTTGTATTTAATCGATATCTTTTATTTCGTAACTTAAACAATATTTTTTAAAATCATTGATTTTTGTCCCTTATACGTCTCTAGCGCGAAGTGCCTCAGATGAGTTAGTGATTACTTTACTCGTGCCAGTAATCAACAAACAGTCATTAAACAGTCCTTTGATGATGTCTAAACCGGTAGTCGAAACATGTCGTAAATGTTTTCCATAAAATTGTCACGAGCTCTGTAAAACGACCCATCGTTCAAGTCTTTCATTCACTTACTACGTCATGAAACAGGTTATGTTTATGTGCTTAGTGTAATTACAACCGTATTAAACCAGGAGACAAGGCGTACTACTGTAGCGAGGGTTACAAGCGGTGTACTTCTCGTTACAGAGAGCTGAGCTGATTAAAAAAAACAACTTTGCTCTCTAGCTCATGACGCACAAACTAATGCCCCCCCCCCTTTGGGATCAGCTTGTACAAGGGCTCTCATAACTTAAATGGTTCTAAGCTAGGTTTATTTCAGTTGGTGGATATTACCCATACCTATTCCTCCCTTTATAAGAAACCATAAACCATTCCAAAAAACGTGCAGAAACCTATGATTCACTTTTGGGATTAACTTGCTCAAAGTCTTTAAAACCCGTTAGACCTGGGTCTGTATTAGTAGTAAGCAGATAAATATCACTTTTAAGCAAGGATTACTTCAAGGGAGGGGCAGTAGAGGGAATTACCCCCCCCCTCGAGAATATGGGTACTAGTTTTTTTTTAGGAATATATTTTTCATATTCGGAACACATTTAATTTTATCCTTGTTTACTAATAAAATAGTTTTTTTCATTTGACTTTTACTTTAAATAAATTTATATTGTTTTTACATTTATCTAATGTTAGATGTAGAAATTCATCTGATAGCATTGGTAGTTCCACCCAGCATGAACAAAACTGGCATGTTACTAGTCGCCCACTAGATCCGTACCGGCTCGGCTATAATGTCTATATACTACGACTTCGCGTCGTCCTTGTCAGACTAACCGTTTGATGGAACGATGAAAGTTAAACAATATTTTTGTATTATGTATAAAACAATAATTTTACCCATGTAAATTCAGTACATATAATTATTATTAGATAATTATTACGTCAGATATCTCGGTAACCTTTTTGTTCATACATGTAGGCCGTTGCTTTTCCAAAAAAACACATTTTAAAAAGGAGTTATTGTATTTTGTAAAAGTAAAACGATTTTTTTTTTAAACGGTTAAAGGATAATGCGTCCGCATTTTCTTTAAACTTGATAGAAAATTTTGCATGTTAAGTGAAGGTCGAAATTTGAACAAAAATTTATAATTTGATAAATTTAATAGATTGTGATGGCAATTTTGAAGCAATATGGTAGGTCATTGAAATTAAGGTCTTAAGTTGACGTGACAAATAATGTCAATTTGTTATACAAAAAAATACTAACCAGTTGGGGCCCTATGCCCAAACACCCCCCCCCCCCGTGGGACGTCACGGTTTATAACTAAACGGCAGAGATTTGCGTAACCTTTGTGTTCTCTTGGTATAAACTTCTGGAAAAGCTTTTTCAATCATGAAAATGCTAGGAGAATTAGAAAGGTTGACCTATCATCAGATTAACCCGTCACAGTGAGAGAATAAATAATGGATTCTTTTGATCGTATTAATTAATGAGTTGGTGTATGTTGTAATGTCCCAAATTTGTTACAGGTGTAGAGTAAGTCTAAATTTAAAAATTGCGAAGCTTTAAAACTGTCAAGCCTTTCATATAACTGATTGTCCAGTCAGGTTGAAATAAGCTAGACGGCTACTTCAATGGATCTTGGCTCATTTTCAATGCTATAATTTTCTATTATATTATTTATTTAAAATTCGTTAACCTATATGAGGACTTCATCAATAATCTCTTAGTTACGTGATAAAAGTTCTAAATTGTTATTAAGTCGACCTTACTTTACAATAATAACGTGCATTGTTTGTTGTTTCAATAAACTACGTGTAATAGAATTACATTTATTTATAGCTAAATACACAGAATGAGGCAATAGCATAGGTAAGGACGCCGATGGTGCACGCACCAACAGATCCTGATATTTACAAGCAACATTCAGCTTTCGCTAAAGCAAGCATCCCAAGCATACATCAAGAAACTCCCTTAGACTGCCCTGTATCGAGAATATTTTACCTTCATTACCATCCTACCCGATAAAGGGGAGAGAAAATCCATTAAAGGGGACCGGAAGATTGTTAGGTACTAAGAGAAAACCAACCCACCCCCAAAAAAGACCTGATGAGAAATATACTAAAATAAATACTAAATTTAGCAATGTGATTTATAACTTGTCTTCAAGTCTGTAGCGACTTGACTTATAACCTAACCTATATATCGTGATTTTATATATCAGAAAGAGGCATTCACAAAAATTAAAAGGTTATAGTTTTAATTGTAAAACAATGGAAATAAAAAGGATTTTAAATATAAATAATGTTTATTAATTTTAAATAAAGTATTCAAATGTTTAAAGCAAATTATTTCAAGACTTTAACATTAAGGGAAATCATAAATAAAATATTTTTCGTTTAAATTTTATCAAGAAAAACAAAAGAAATTACATATTGGCTTACAAATTTTGTATTAATGCCTTAAAAATATATTTTAGAAAATTATATGAATTTAGTAAGAGTTCAGACAATATTTATCACGGTTAGTTTAGTAACATAAACTTGGTGTTTGAATTTAATATAACTTGTGTTATACATGATATTGGAAATTACAGATGAATATTTTTGCGAAAGGGTAAATAGAATTAGGGCCAGGCAAATATACAAACATTATTTTAAAGGAAAACAGAACAAAATCAAATTAATTAAATAAATATCGTCAGTTTCATATAATTTAAATTTAAATGAATAATAATCGGGTGTTGTAAATTTTAATAGCAATGACAAATATAACATATATTCGAATAATTTCGTTACTCATCTCAATATATTTAATTAAAATGTGCGTAATAAATTAATTAACTTTAATTAAAAGTCATTCAGGGGTTTAATTTTGTTATAATCCAATTTTGACATATCTAAAATATTGTAGACCTATAATATTTGTGCAGGTTAGGGTTTTTTGTAAATTGTGTGATATTCAATATATTATACAGGGATTGAAAAAAATTTAATAATCTAATTGTGTTAGCAAATAGTATAGAATGGATGTGGGTATTCTTAAAAGTATTGTTGCATATTGTAAAGAAGAAGAAATATTTTATTGAAAGACATTGTTGTACTTGTAGATTCCAAAAACTTATAAATTAATTGAAACATTTATTCTGAATCAGAATGTTATTTTTAACATCAATTTACCTTATACTTCGTATCTAAATTTTTGATGAAGTAGCTTATACATTCCGTAAAACTGTTGTTAGCAGCCATCGTTGTTGGTAACCAGGACCTTTTGGCTTCTTCGAACGTCCTTGTAGGCCTTAACGATTCAAAACTTGGGTTTAACAATGTCTAGAATAATTTACTTTTAAATCATCTTCAAAAATATCAAACACCATTAGGGAAGTTTAGGCATGGGCATGAATGTTATAATCATAAGTATAGCTGTGTGGCTGAATGTTGGGCTGAATGTTTTAAACAAACGTTGGTATATCCTAAGGCATTTTCTGTTGGTGATGATTAAGTAGCCTTTGCGACTGGTTTGTAGCTATATCAAGGCCTATTGAATATGTAACAATCCCACTAGGCATTTAATTTTGTTGAGTATCGACAATTAAAAGGTACCCAAAGATAATAAGTTCGTCAAGAATAGGGACCTAGAATAATGCATTACGATTGGGTCAACAATAGTTTCCAACTCCACTGGACTGCAAACACGTTATTCAAATGAAGTTAAGTTTATCACAGATTTAAATGAGTGCTCTACATGAGGTATGTGAGTGTCTTCAAAGCTAGAACTCTAGCTCGTATAAATGGCAATATCACAAACAAAAATGGGCATTCAAGAGACGGCACACAGATAAGTGCCTTGCAATTTAGAACTCCGGCTTGTATAAATGCATTGTCACAAATATAAATGGGCGTCCAACAAGAGGCACATTGGTAAGTGCCTTGCAGGCTAGAACTGCGGCTCGTATACGTGATATTGTCACAAACATATATGTGACATGAGGCACATAGGTAAGTGTCTTGCAGGCTAGAACTACGTCTCGTATACGTGCCATTGTCACAAACATAAATGTGCGTAAAACATGAGGCACATAGGTAAGTGTCTTGCAAGCTAGAACTCAGCCTCGTATACGTGAAATTGTCCCAAACATAAATGGGCGTCAAACATGAGGCACATAGGTAAGTGTCTTGCAGGCTAGAACTCCGACTCGTAGTTCGTATAAATTCAATTATCAAAAAACATAAATGGGCGCTCAAGAGACGGCACGTACGTAAGTGTCTTGCAAGCTAGAACTCAGGATAATATATGTGACATTGTCCCAAACATAAATGGGCGTAAAACTTGAGGCACATAGGTAAGTGTCTTGTAAGCTAGAACTCCAGGTCGTATACGTGCCATTGTCACAAACATAAATGTGCGTCCAACAACTCCAGCTCGTATTAGTACAACTATCACAAACTTAAATAGGCACAAACCAATATGAGGCACATAGGTGTAAGTGTTTTGCATGCTAGAATTGCGGCTTTTATAAATTCCATTATCACAAATTATTCCATTATGGCATGTAAGTGAGTGTCTTGCAATCTAGAACTTCTACGCGAATAAAGGTCTTTATTATAAACATAAATGGACGCTCAAGAGTAGGGACGTAAGTAACTGTCTTGGAAACTAGAACTCAGGGTCATATAAATGTCATGAATGACAATACACCTCTTTTGAGCTCTCGTTTAGTCGACGTCCAATACACATCCTCCATACTTATAATTACCGTCCGTCGCGTAGATGAACAATTATTGAAGTTTCGTGCAAGGTGGAATCTAGACTAATATAAATTCGAATGACAATACATCGAGCCCTAACACGCTTCTGACTAAACCTCTGAATAGTCCCCATTGAGTTCGTTACGAGTTGCCAAATGATTATAGTTCGTGTCACACTCTGCACACTTCTGGTGAGTGTCTATTGCACTGCGCACATTACCAAGGTACTCAGAGACATGCATTCAGTCTGCGCGCATCGAGTAGCATTCAGAGACATGTGCCACTTACTACTATAAAGCTAGAGGAATATAAAGACCTCGTTTAATGAAAAGACGGAGGTGGCCTAGCTCGATCAATAGGTTTATTCAACTAGTCCTTACATTAATACAATCCCCTCTCTTTTGTCAGTATTTATTCGCAATTTCATGCTTCCCTCTATTTAACACTCTTAATGAGCTATGGAGATGTTCAAATATTAGCATTTACAATATACATCTTCTTCATTTTCATTTAAAATGATTTAACTTCTGTATAAACTACTGACCAGTGGTCCTCGATAAATTCGCTTTTTGTCCAGCTGAATACAAAACTATAAAAACACCATTTGAGAATGACTCACTAACTTGATTTTTTTACATTATTTTCTTGTTATTGCCAACTCAAGGTTTTTTACCTAGTTACACGCCACATTTGTAGGTTGCAAATGAGATTACTGACTATAAAAATCTAGAGGCAGTGACGGAGGAGAGAGGGAAGAGAATATTCTGGTTTGTTATGAAATGTTAAAACTTTTGCCAAAAGTAAATAAGGTTTTCACTCATTAAGAGTAAAACGTATATTTAAAAAAAATATTTTTTAAAGCAGCAAACATATTCTTATTGCATATGTGTAAGGACTCTCGCCCCGCCTTAGCTTTGGTTAGGTGTTCATTGCGCGATAGTTGTTCACAGTAATGGCGTAGTTTGTTGCAAAACAAAACCAAACAAGCCAAAACACGAGCCAAGGTCGTTGTTGCAAGTTTGTGCAGATCGCGTCTACTTTGTACTGTGTCCTTTGTAAGATATTACGTAACAATGACCACTTGCAAAGCGTCATTTATTTACAAAGCGATCTATATATCCGTCTGCAGGAATCCGACTGGTGAATTTATCCAAACGGTAAGGTTAGAAAGCTCTGTTTTCTCAAAACACTTAAACACATTTCTAATTTTTTTTTAGAAATATAGTTTGTCAAAGCAGGTGGATTTGTTGAGCTGGGAGCCCTTCAAATTTGAAGCCGTTAATCAATTGACTTCTATGGAATCCATTGACAGCATCCATAAAAAGGCCTCCATTGAAGCGAATAAAAGGATAGCCGACAATAAAGCCTCCTTTGGGTTGCGCAAACACCTAAGCAGCCAGTATTGAAGTAGGAAAACAAAAACTATGCTGTGTAAGATGTTGGTTTGTCCTGTAGTTACTTACACTTTTGAAGATTGGGCATTAACGAGGAATGAGGAAAACTACCTGGCTGTCTGTGAGCGAAAGATCCTCAGGAGGATTCTTGACCCAGTGAATGTCGGTGGGCTGTGGAAGAGAAGAAATTGTGAACTTTACGAGCTGTTTTGGGGAAACCAATATAGGCAAACTAATAAGAATTGGAAGATTGCGCTGGGCAGGGCATGTGGGCCGGGTGGAGGAGAGTGATGTACCGAGAAGTCTATTGGTTGGAACTATCTACAAAATAAGTCCTACACTTAAATAAATGGATTGCGACACTCTGGATGCCAGAACCCTGCTGAATGGGAGGAACTGGAGAGTAGCAGCTGGAGAGCTACCTGATGAAGGCTCATTTAGGAGGTCAAAGTTCACATCGATATGGAAGAAGAAGATAGTTTGTGAAGGTGAAACCTTGGGAATAGTAAAAATTTATGAGATAAAAGAGTGTAAGTCGATTCCTGATGAATTTATTGCTTATAGTAATTACAAGCATTGAATTCAATAGTAGCCCTACTAAAATATTACATCAGACAAATAGGTTTTTATTTACCGTTTTGTAATAAAATAATCTTTATGAGAATAAAATAATGCAAGTATTTCTAAAACATCTTGAGGGTGAAGAGTCAATAATAATAAAAAAAAGCATAATTATAATACATATTTAGAAGTCCCTTATTAATAACTTAAAATCTGGCAACAATATTTTGCCTGCTCGTTTCGGAACGCCTTTATATTTATTACTAATTGTTTTTAAGGTAGTTAATTTAGGTTTCATGCGATTAGTTAATAATTTGTATGATTAGTGGATTTATGTTCTGTAAACTTACAATTATTAAAATTCTTATCCGGTGGGACAGTGGTTGGTCTCCTGGTGGCGTGGAAGTGTCGTTCCCACTCCATGGCAGTTTCAAAATGGAGTCCGGTGGAAGTAGGTCTTGACTCGTGTAACCCTAGACAGTAGAAAGTTAATAAGAGAACATGTATAGAACAAGTGTTTCGAGGGAATGTTTGTACGTGCTATTTTGGAGAAAGTTATCTGTTTATGGAGAGGAAACCATCAGGCTAAACTCGAATACATCGAGGTGTGCGAATTGATTAGTAGGGCCTACACTTGTTTCCCTTGGATACTCACACAGTACTCGAAGGCACGCCATGGAACTAGAAGGAAGCATTAAACAGTTTGGTGGAGAATCAGAAGCAAATGACAAGGTGACGTGGAAAGTTATAAGTATAATAGTTTCCCTAGGACATTTTCGCAATATACGAATGCAGAATGTGGAGTCAGAGGGAAGTTTAACATTTTTGTAAATAGTACAAGCAAATGTCATCTAGAGTGGGCTAATAGAAGACTCGATAGTCTTCTAGCATTTATCCACAAATCATAACCTTTCGCCAGAAATTGCTCTGCCGCTGTGGAAATACGTCATGCAAAACACGTACAGGAAACACGTGACTAGCGCCACTAGTGTTTTGTCATACTCATGAAATATTTATATTGTTTATGTTAAGGCAGTGAGCAGTGACATTTGCAGGGTAACATTAGCAGTACAGAGAAAATTTAGAAATTATGGAGTAATCAAATAAAATAAAAACTTTTACGATAGACATTTAAAAAGTATAACATTTTTCTTTAACATATACGTTATTTTCTTTATTAATTATTCTTTATAAATTATTATTACACGAAAGAAGTTATAAGACACAAAATTTAGAAAACACTTGATACATTGACAACACGTAAACAATGACTATACAGTAAACTTCCAATTATCCGGGGAATAGGGTGGCCCGGCAACGCTGGATAACGAATTCCACGGATAATCCGCTATGAACAAAGAATACGCAAAAAGATCGATAATCGATTATTAACCCAAAAGTTACACAAATAATGACCCCGGTTAATGCAATTCACAAATAATCTTCAGAGGACAAAATAAATACAGAAAATAATTTAAAATGTCGATGTATTTGACGGATTATAACATGTACATTTATATGTCTAACTATTTACAATACGTACATAAGTATACGTCAAAATTAAGTATGTATGTACATATATAATTTCCTTTACACATAATACTTTCACTTTTTAATAAAAAAATCTGTTACTTTCGTCTGTTTTTTTGTGAGCATTGGTTTAGCTTTAATGTGCGATCTAAGTTTCTTGAAAACCATTTTGTCGCACAGTGTCTACTTGTGTCACAAAGCCATAAAGATCGATAATGTATGACAGACATGGATAATGCATATGTCACGTCCTAGACCATTTATAGCCGAGATTAGCTGACATTTGTTTACAGTCTTATGATACACATTAGGTTTTCGGGCGTCCAAGCATTTTGCCATTGTCTCTTATATACAGTAGTCTGCTCGCGCCTTTTATTTCGCTGGTCCGCTTCGGGATGCTTCCATTTCAATGTAAAAATTAGTACGTACATATTTACATATCTATTCCCTTCATCTTAACTTCTATTAAGCCTTATATGTATTTACGTCGTAATTCACCGTTTGGAAATTTAAACACATGAATCTGATTGGAATAAAAATATTCGTAATATTCGATATTTGTAAAACAATGGCAGACCCCAGATAATCCGCAAACCGGTTAATCCGCCCACGTATAATCGGGAGTTTACTGTATTTCAAAGGATTGTTTGACCACCGCTTACAAGTGTTGACCATAGTAATATATTAATAATGAATTATAACAAAACAAACGCTACAATACTTGACCAATGCACGCAGGCATAGCAAGGACGAACATGTACAACAACAAAATTAGGAAAATGGATTCATAGCTAAGGCTAATCTCATCGCTATCATCGCTTACTCGTAGCTCACACAAGTTTGTGAATATATCGCACATCTGAAATGAAACACGCGGTATCTGCACAATGCATTGACATCTTGAGCAACCACCTAACGAAATACTGAATCCATTTAGAAGGGTTGTTTGCCATGGCTCATTATTACTACAAATAGCGACACTTAAATCTTACAAAATAGTAAACAATATAGGTAATTGCACAGCCGTAACCTAACATATAAATTATTTGCAAAAAAACTCACATTTGAATGAGTATTAATCATAAACTATTTATTAGGAATATACTGTGGTTGAATTTAATAATAAATACACAAAAACCTCTTAACCACAATAAAGAAAGTTTGTGTTTAAGAGGTTTTTGTGTATTTATTATTAATCATAAATTATGAATCTATACAGAGGTGGTTGACACGGTTTTTTACTGATAACCAGTAAACACTCGTAACATTTTTGTGCTACAAATATTACACAATGCATTAATATTGAACAGTCATTATTTAAAATATTAGATATGCAAAGTGCATTGACATTAGAATGTCTATACATCACTAAAATCTGAATCTGTTGAGTGTAATTATTTGTCACGATTCATTACCGTTAACCAATGAAAATGATCAAAAATAGTACAAAGTGTTTAAATATTGCACGCTAATTAAACAGCTGTAATGTAAAATAAATTATTTGCAGAACGCATTACCATACAAATGCATATATATTGAAATCTGTTCAAAGATATTGTTTGTAACGACTCATTAAATATAACTAAACTTATAGATATATTTCATACAAATATAAAACAAGGCGAGCAAATGAAACAGCCGTAACGTAAAATAAGAATGATTTAGTAATGCATTGGCGTATTAGTAGTCATCATAATATCTGAATCTGTTCAGTGTTATTATTTGTCACGATTAAATACTGTTAACTAATGAAAACACGTAAATCCTACAAATATGTAAACAATGCATGCAAATTAAACAGTAGAAATATGAAATAAAAATGATTTGCGAAATGCATTGCCATAAGATTGAGTGTACTGTACATCACTAAAGACTCTTATAGTTCAGTGGAAAATTTGTACGATTCATTACTGTTAATTATTGAAAACACAAAAATCTTACAAATATGTAAACAATGCGTGTAAATTAAAAAGCCGTAACGTAGAATAAGAATGATTTAAGTAATGCATTAGCGTATGGTTTAGTAGTCATCATAATATCTGAATCTGTTCAGTGTAATTATTTGTCACGACTAAATACTGTTAACCAATGAAAACACGTACATCTTACAATAAACAATGCATGAAAATTAAACAGCCGTAACGTAAAATAAGATGATTCAAGTGACGCATTGGCGTATGATTTAGTAGTCATCATAAAATCTGAATCTGTTCAGTGTAATTATTTGTCACGACTAAATACTGTTAACCAATGAAAACACGCAAATCTCACAAATATGTAAACAAAGCATGTAAATTAAACAGTCGAAACGTAAAATAAAAATTATTTAAGTAACGGATTGGGGTATGATTTAGTACTCATCATAAAATCACAATCAGTTCAGTGTAATTCAGTTCAGTTGTCACGATTAAATACTGTTAAAAATGCAAACACGTAAATCTTATAAATGAGTTAACAATGCATGTAAATTAAACAGTAGAAATATGAAATAAAAATGATTTGTGAAATGCATTGTCATAAGATTGAGTCTACTGTACATGACTAAAGGCTCTTTCAGTTTAGTGGAAAATTTGTACGATTCATTACTGTTAATTATTGAAAACACAAAAACCTTACAAACATGTAAATAATACATGTAAATTAAACATCAATTGTAATTACTTATCAAAATGTACTGACATATGATATAGAATAAATTTCTAAGTCCCAAAACTAATTGGTGAATTTTTTTTTAACTCGGCCAATCACTATTAACTAAACGAAATTAAAAAATTTTAGCAATATTAAACATTGCGAGTAAATTAAACAACACTAACCTAACATTTAAATGGTTTGCAAAATGCAATGACAGAATAAGGGGTAAATTATTCTTAAGCTACTGTTTTTTTTTAATAAGACCAATTACTGTTAATAAAAGCAAAATTTGTTAATGCTACTAATTTCAATAAACAATGCATGTCAATTGAACAGCCGCAAAAAGTAAACTAATAATGCATTGGGATATGATTGAGTACACGTTACTAAAGTATCGTTCTGTTCAATTGCAATATTTGTCTCGACTCATTAGTGTTAACCTAGCCGTCACATAAAAATCTTAAAAATACTAACAATCTATCCAAATTGAACATAGTCGATATAATATGCAAATGTTTTAGAAAATGCACTGACAGTTGATTGAGTACATATCATGAATTGAATGAATCTTCAGAGGGAATATTTGTAACGACTCATTAGTGCGAACTAAAGCTACACTTATATATGTTACAAATATTAAACAATACTCGTAAATTAAAGAGCTGATTGAGTACACATCATGAACTGAATGAATCTTCAGTGGGAATATTTGTAACGACTCATTAGTGCAAACTAAAGCAACACTCATATATGTTACAAATAAAGTATTAAAGTATTAAACAATACTCGTAAATTAAACAGCTGATTGAGTATACATCACAATCTGAATGAATCTTCAGTGGGAATATTTGTAACGACTCATTAGTGCAAAATAAAGCAACACTCATATATGTTACAAATATTAAACAATACTAGTAAATTAAAGAGCTGATTGACTACACATTACAATCTGAATGAATCTTCAGGGGGAATATTTGTAACGACTTATTAGTGCAAAATAAAGCGACACACATATGTATATGTTACAAATATTAAACAATACTCGTAAATTAAAAGCTGATTGACTACACATCCCAATCCGAATGAATATGTTCAGGGGGAATATTTGTAACGACTTATTAGTGCAAAATAAAGCGACACACATATATGTTACAAATATTAAACAATACTAGTAAATTAAAGAGCTGATTGACTACACATTACAATCTGAATGAATCTTCAGTGGGAATATTTGTAACGACTCATTAGTGCAATCTAAAGCAACACTCATATATGTTACAAATATTAAACAATACTAATAAATTAAAGAGCTGATTGACTACACATTACAATCTGAATGAATCTTCAGTGGGAATATTTGTAACGACTCATTAGTGCAAACTAAAGCAACACTCATATATGTTACAAATATTAAACAATACTAGTAAATTAAAGAGCTGATTGACTACACATTACAATCTGAATGAATCTTCATTGCGAATATTTGTAACGAGTCATTAGTGCAAAATAAAGCGACACTTATATATGTTACAAATATTATACAATACTCGTAAATTAAACAGCTGATTGAGTACACATCACGAACTAAATGAATCTGTTCAGGGGGAATATTTGTAAGGACTCATTAGTGAAAACTAAACCGACACACATATATGTTACATACTAATACAAAATCAAACTAATATTAAACAATACTGGTACATTAAACAGCTGATTGAGTACACATCACGAGTTGAATGAATCTGTTCAGGGGGAATATTTCTAACGACTCATTAGTGAAAACTAAACCGACACTCATATATGTTACATACTAATACAAAATCAAACTAATATCAAACAATACTCGTGAATTAAACAGCTGATTGAGTACACATCACGAACTGAATGAATCTGTTCAGGGGGAATATTTCTAACGACTCATTAGTGAAAACTAAACCGATACTCATATATGTTACATACTAATACAAAATCAAACTAATATTGAAAAATACTCGTAAATTAAACAGCTGATTGAGTACACATCACGAACTAAATGAATCTGTTCAGGGGGAATATTTCTGACGACTCATTAGTGAAAACTAAACCGACACTCATTTATGTTACATAC
>JBAIZL010000005.1:252090822-252098322 GCA_036971475.1 Prosapia bicincta | reverse complement strand
TTGTACAACGTTTACTTATATTTTTCTTATAAATGCAAATATTTCATTTACATTGTCTGAACATCATGGTCAATAAAATTACCTATGTAAAAAAAAATCGGAGGTGTAAATTTAGTTTTAAATTTTGATTAATTGTGTACTTGAATTTCAACTAAATGAGAATTTATCTTACTATTTTCCAACTGGTCTAGCGCCTCCTCTGACTTGCCTTCAAGCCCTCTAAGGAGGGCGCCCCCCCTAGTTTCCGAACCAATGGCTGTAGATCCACAATATTGTAACTGGAGTCTATTCACACTCGGGAAGTGTAAAGTACAGGTATTGATTTAAAAATACGCAAATTATTATAAATCTCAAAAACAATATAATTTATAAATTTACCCAATAAACTTTTTTGTAGCCACTACTAGAGCGTAATAGAATTTGTTGTAAACTCAACATTTTTGGCACCAAAAAATCTATATTTTAAGTTTCCCTTCGCTTTTACTGTACTGTATTGTAACTTCTGTCTCATAGATGTAAACCATGGCTCTTCAGAAATTATATTTCTTAAATTTGTGGCCAAAACATAGCCAAACGTAGGGATGTTGGGCACATATTTTTTGTAGTTTCCACATACTAAACATACTTTTACAGACACTGTATAGGGATATTTACAAACAGTTCACTGTATACAATCAATCAGTTTTACATAAAAACTATTGTACTTTGAAATTATAATATCTGAATTTCGTAATAGGAGTTTGAAAATATTATGAAATTTGTTACAAAATTGACGATTTTAAAATAACTTTTCGGTCCAAAAAATTCTAAAAAAAGTAATAACTAGAAAACATTCTACAATTTGGACACTTTTGGTTATTTGCATTGTTAACAAAGAGTTGAAATAATTTGAATGTTAAACTGCATTCAGCAATCCTTTCTTTTTAAAATAAATTATTTTTACTTTTCAGTATCCTCTTTTGATATAAATATTATTATAATATTAATATTTTGATACTAATATTTGTCATTTATTTACTTTGTATTACAATAAATAAAAGAATAAATATGCTACGACACATAATTGTAAAAACCTTATTAACATACGCGTTTAAATGACAATATGTCATCATCTTCAGTATTGCTACACAATTTAAACTTAATTGAAAAAACTAAACATAACCTATAATGTTTTAACATTATAATGTTTATTATAATGTTTATTCTTTTATTTATTCTTTTTTTTATAACCTTCACTCACAAGCCAGCTGGAATATTGTTTATATTGTATTACAATGTTTCATATTTATTTAGATTTTAAAAGTTTTCTTTAATTTTTTAAAATTAATTTTTATGTTGAACTCTTTTATAATAAAAAGTATATGTTACTTTTTACTATCTCATATAATATATGTTTGTTATCTCATAGTCTATTTGATATTTGAGAAGGTGGTAAAAATTTAAAAACCATCTTCAAAATATTAAGTAACCATTTTAGTTAAATTTAATAAATAAAATTAATTAAAATTAACTGGCATTATATTCATTAACCATGGCATATAAAATAGTCTAATTATATTTAGGTTCGTTAAAATTTTGAACTAAACAGGAAAAATTTGGGTTAAAAAAAATGTTAATGTCAATATAAAATATATATTAAATAATTTGCAGAATATAGTGTAATCGAAGACACAGCCTATGCTGTTTATAGAGGTTTAGGAAAATAAACAACTGTATAAATACTAGTTTGTTAAAACAAAATTATCCTTCATTATTATTTACTGGTTAATAAATGGTTCGGATTAAATAAATTGCCACTTAGTTGAATTATTTTGAACTTTAAACTGCATTCAACTGTCCTTCACTCTTGCAAATTTTTATTTTCAGTTTTATTACGATGTTTTGATGTATAATTGTTTGGTTATTTAGTATATAATATTTTAGATTTTTTAAATCTAAATATCTATGTCTATATTTTAAAACTCTTTTTCAATTTTCCAATTTTTATTATAATTTGACTTGAAATCATATACAATATCAAGAGCACAGTGATACAATACATTACAATGAAAATATTGGAAACAACTCTAATACCACAAAAATAATAAAAAAATAACAAATAAAGCAAGTTACTAAGGATTTCCTAAGTAAATTGTTTTATTTGTTATTTTTGATTATTTTTGTGGTTTTGGGGTTCTTTCCAACATTTTAATTGTAAAAAAATATGTTAGAAGAAAATAAACTTCGTGTATTATTACCTCACAGAATAAGTTATATATACCTGAGGAGGACCCAAAACTAAAAACCTTAAGAAGATATTACATTACATACGTACTCGCCTTTAACACGGAAATGTAGTTATAAATTATTAACAGTATATACATTAATTATATAATACGAAATATCTTTTATTAAGATTAGGTTAGCTTAGAGTGTTTTTCAACAAATGCAAAATTTTATCAACCCATAACTATATAATTCATTAATCCATTGTAAATCAAAAAAATAGTTAATATGAAAGGTAATTAATTTACTAAGTAAGCAAACATAAATAATTTAGAGTAATTATAGTGCAGTATGATATAACCATAATTCATTAATTGAGTGATTTGTAGATAGAATACTAATTTTTAAATTTTTTTGTGAGTAAAACAAGTACGTTTTGTCGGTTTAAAAGATTTATATCTCAGCTACTCGTCCGTGGCTCAATAGCACGTCTTGTTACACATCAATGGAGATTGTTTGTGGAAGCTCCTTTCTGATTCTTCCCCAACTTAGTTTAGGCATTCATTATTTTCATTATGTTACTGGTTTCGCTATAGAACATTCAATACGTGACTTCCTCACTGCTCTCATTGGAGAAGCATAACGTGGTTAGTGTTAGGTGATCCCTCATCCTTTGTTCTTTTCCTTTTACATTCATTTGATAAAAGTTCCGCCACGTTTTGAAAGTTTTAGTTATTTAAGCGTAGTTGAACATTTTTTAAAAATCTTTGGTTTGTCGGGTTGACAAATTTCACCTAATGGCCGGCTCTACAGGTTTGTCTTATCTCTTATATCCTTGATATCCTCTTATTATTGATGGCAACATCCTTGTTTTATCTCTTAATCTCAAGTTAACTCCAAGTACCTTCATTTAAGAGATTTTCATTTTTTTACCGACTCTTCTACCTTTTCACTTCTAGTCTGCGCAGCAAAATACGACATTTGTGTGATTTAGGTTTTACAAAATCTATATTTTAAATAAGGATCAGAAAACTGGCCGATACGTCATGTATCATCCTTTACATATCACATACTTGCACCGTACGTTTCTTACGTCACACACCCTTGCTCCTAAAGTATCTTATGATCTCTTACAGACCATACACTTGCTCCAAGTGTCCCTTATGAAGCTTTACAGATCGCACACTTGTTTCTTCCGTAACATATGACACCTTTTAGATCCCACTCTTGGTCTTTACGACTCTTTTGACTACTTACTTATCACAGACTATCTCTTAAAGTCTCTTGTGATCCCTTACTCATCAAAAACCTAATCTTTGAACCACGTATAACTCCTTATATATCAAAAACTTGGTTCTTAAGTCCCTTTGACTCCTTACATATCACATACTAGCTCCTTAGGTCTCTATGATCCCTTACTGATCAAAAACGTAGACCTTGAACCCTGCATAACTCCTTATAGATCAAATACTTGGTTCTTAAGTCCCTTATGACTCCTTACATATCACAGACTAGCTCCTTAATCTCTTACGATCCCATACTGATCACAAACTTAGTCCTTGAACCCCGTATGACACCTTAGAGATCAAACACTTGGTTCTTAAGTCCCTTATGACACCTTACATATCACAGACTAGGTCTTTAAGTCTCTTACGATCTCTTACTGATCACAAACTTAGTCCTTGAACCTCATATGACTCCATATAGATCAAACACTTGGTTCTTAAGTCCCTTATGACTCCTACATATCACTGACTAGCTCCTCAAGTCTTTTATGATCTCCTATTGACCACAAACTTACTCCTTGAACCCCATATGATTCCTTATAGACAAAACACTTGGTCCTTACATATCACCTTATTGATCACAAACTTAGCTCTTGAAGTATGGCTCCTCATAATCACACACTTGCTCGTTACTTTCTAATGAGTTCTTAGGACGTATCTCTAACTCATAAAGATAAGATCTCACAAATATGATCCTAATCTCTTATATTAAGTCACAAATATCGCAAATTAGCAACGATATTGAATGCCTTCAAATTAAAACTGTGCATTCCGGCTTTTAATATTTTAAAAATAGTAATAGCTTTAACAAATTAGTATAACAAATTAAATAATTTGTTTCAACAAAACATTGTAAAAAATACTGTTCTATATTTTTCTGTAATAAATAGTTTTAACAAAAGTTGATATTTAAATAACCAAAGTTTATTACTGGCAGTTGTTAGCCTGCTGTGTTATTTTATAGTGTAAATTTGGATTCAAGATACAGCCCCAAGTACATGTTATAATATCATTAATATTCAGGATATTTAATATTGATTAAAAATTCACTAAAAACTATTCAAATTATTTAAATTACAAAAGTTCTCAGCTGAATTTTAAAATTATAATATTTATACGCTTAACAAATTATTCAATATTTATTTAATTGTTCTTACATCCGATTTAATATTTTTTGATAACTGTATGACAGAAACCACTTAACCACATCATTTAATATGAGGATAATTTAACAATTTCCCTAAAAAATATGAAAATATTCAAATAAAATAAATTAGTAAAATAATTTTATATCCTATAAAAAAACAATAATTTCCGTTTGTACGATTTAAGGTAAGTTAACGTTATAGAATAATAAATTCCTGAAATATAAACTTTAATAAAATTAAGGCTTAAATAAATTAGGCCTTAAATTAATAAAATATCATTTACAAAAATTTACAAAATGTTTATTATAATAATGATGACGTGTCATTTCAAATCGAATAATTCTGTATTCAAGCAATACATTCTATCAAACGCCCATAGTGTAGTTTGAATAAAGAGATAAATTAAATTTATTAAATATAAGCTTTTTCTTCTCGGTATATCATATTTAAAATTTTTTATTAGGTTTAATTTAACTGTATTGAAAAAATTGTTGTATTCTATTTTTGAAATATATTTTGCCCTTTTTCTTATTTAATAGAATTTGAAAACTAGAAAACTCTTACAAACAATATTCTTGCTGACTTTATGAGTTAAGGTTATAAACACAAGAAATATATGCAACAAACAATTATGAAAATTTAACCACAAACGCGTTACGATGACACCATGTCGTCATCATCACAAACATGTAACATTAATTAAAGAAATGGAAAATAACCTATAATATTTTAACAAAAGTTAGAATCGGATCTAACTTTATAAATATAAAGGATATACTGTAGAATATAACGTTCGGATTTAGCTTTTGTTAAAATATTATAGGTTATGTTACATTTCTTTAATTAAAGTTTTTGTTTGAGGAAGAATCACTGATGATGATGATGACATATTGCCTTTGAAATGCGTTTGAAATTAAAGTTTTTTAATTGTGAGTTGTATATATATTCCTTGTGTTGAAAAAACTCTTATTTTGTTATTTATTTTTTTTGTGTACAATTTAATCATGTTTTACTAACGCAAACTTATTTTAAACTTTATGAAATGTTTAATTTTATTATTTTGATTTTTGCTCGCGTAAAATATTACATAAAGTGAAATATATAGATAAATAAATTAATTGGCCCGTTTTTTCATCCATTTTCGTCTTCAGATAAATTAATCGTCTTGTTTTATTTATGAACGTTAATAAATTTAAAAATGATTAGTTGAGCTTTCATACGCTTCAGATAAATAATTAAACGAGAATAAATAAAATAAAATGAACACAACTTTTAGAAAGTAAAAAAGGAGAAAATAAGCAAAAAAAATCTTTATTTTTTGAGTTAATCCTTTCCTTCATCCATTAAGATGTTTGTGTTTCATTTTATAAAATTTATGTGCGTTGATAAAAATATAAACACATTTTATAAGAGCATAAACCTCCTGGTGCAAACTTGGCTTCCGGGAAACATCGAGTGCGAAAGTATTCAGCAGTTTGATAAAAGCACGTTATTTAAGAAATATTAAAAAAAAAGTTTTTCACTTAATTTATATAATTGATAAAACTAGTCGCACTTTTATTAATTGTTTACACTCGATTTTTCTAAACTTATTTTATAGCTTATAAACTATGTGCTATATTTACTTGGCTAGGTAGCTCCGCAAGATGAGGATCACTTGTAAACACAGTACACCGCACTAGTCTAGGCTGGGCCAACTCCAGCCACAAAATCAAGAATGCCGTTTTGGTTTGGCGTTTTTTTTTAATAGCCGATTTTCGCCAGCCCTAGTCTAGCGAGCCTATGAGTGCACGATGCGGTGCAGGCGAACGGGCAACCAGTTCTCCTAGGACCCGTTCCGTTGCTTTTTTTACTCCTTTTTGTTGTTGATGTCGTGAAAATTCCCTCAAAGGAACCACTTGGCCCTCCTCCCCCCCTCTTTACCCCGGACGGATTTTTATGAATCCACCAAAACTGGAAGTACAGTCTGAATTGGCGGGCCATGTCTACGTACAGTCCCGTGTGCAAGTTGCAACCCGCTGCATTCGCGAAATAATGCGTGCCCACCTACGGAAAACGCGATTTTTTATTTTATTTATTAAGAAAACAATACCTAACTACGCCTAGGTCTACATCAGTTTCTCTCACATAACAAGTTCAACATGGCAGTTTCGCATCCTCAGTCATCTTCATGGTCACCTTATTGTTGCAATCAATCTCAATGTAAGGATTTTGTATTTTGGTGTCTATATTTTCATAAAAATGTAGTTTTATAGAAGGAAAGGCATATATATATATATATATATATATATATATATATATATATATATATATATATATATATATACTTTTCACAGAGTGACACCAGTTTTGTGTCTTTAGTTTTATCTCGATTTTATGTAATAAATAGTTCAAATTATATAGTGAAGTACTATATTATTACATGTGAGGAATAAGTAAATACCACGGCTGAGTTTGTTGATAACGAAAAAAATATTATAAAATTTAGATGACCTTGTATTGAAGCACAAACAGGGACGATTGTGTTTGTATAGACTACAATATTTGTAGATTATTGTTTATAATCGTGTATATGTTCACCTAACTTCTACTCACGTATCTTCTGAGTTCTTGTAAGATTATCGTATTACTAATATACAAATCTTCATTTCTATATATTTGAGTACAGTTTTCTACCGTTGCACAGTATTCGCGTAAAAAGTATTGTAACGTTAGGAAAGGCAGACAACGGTACTCAAATACTCAAATATACTATCGTATTGCCCTTTTTCACATCACTCGCAGCCTGTTCAGGAAGTAGTCATGTTTCGTATACAATTTTAAAATAGTAATAAAGTGCCTAAATAAAACACAGTAGTCAC
>JBAIZL010000005.1:251933322-252088322 GCA_036971475.1 Prosapia bicincta | reverse complement strand
ACGACAAAGTGATAATTTTCAGTGAGCACTGGTTAAACAACGTCTCAACTAAACTATGCCAGTTATAATTTAGATGTATTATCAATAGTCCTTAATGATTATCACTGTAAATGCATTTTTGGATAAATATCTGACTTTGAATTGTTGTTCGTTATTATTTAAATACTAATCATAGCGAAGTTCAAACGTTGTTGTACAATACAGGGCGGCCAACTTGTGTTTGCATCTGTATTGTACAATACAGGTTGGCCAACTTGTGTTTGCATCTGTATTGTACAATACAGGGTGGCCAACTTGTGTTTGCATCTGTACTGTACAATACAGGGTGGCCAACTTGTGTTTGCATCTGTATTGTACAATACAGGGCGGCCAACTTGTGTTTGCATCTGTATTGTACAATACAGGTTGGCCAACTTGTGTTTGCATCTGTATTGTACAATACAGGGTGGCCAACTTGTGTTTGCATCTGTATTGTACAATACAGGGCGGCCAACTTGTGTTTGCATCTGTATTGTACAATACAGGGCGGCCAACTTGTGTTTGCATCTGTATTGTACAATACAGGTTGGCCAACTTGTGTTTGCATCTGTATTGTACAATACAGGGTGGCCAACTTGTGTTTGCATCTGTATTGTACAATACAGGGTGGCCAACTTGTGTTTGCATCTGTATTGTACAATACAGGTTGGCCAACTTGTGTTTGCATCTGTATTGTACAATACAGGTTAGCCAACTTGTGTTTGCATCTGTATTGTACAATACAGGTTGGCCAACTTGTGTTTGCATCTGTATTGTACAATACAGGGTGGCCAACTTGTGTTTGCATCTGTATTGTACAATACAGGGTGGCCAACTTGTGTTTGCATCTGTATTTACAAAATATTTTTATTTTGAATCCCGCTGTTAATGAAATAAAATATAAGAAATACCTTCTAATCGTAAAATGCTGCAGTTAGTCCTTGAGGCGGGTAAACAAACGTTCAAGGAGGACATAATCCGCACTAAGCTAAGATTCTTTCCTCACGCACATCAGATGAGCTGCGCCTCCAAAATATTTTCAGTACCATCTCCAATTAGTCCGTGTTGGGGCGTTTATAGCTTAAAGGGGAAGACCTTGAATCTATTCACTGCCGGTTCATGGATCAGTAAAGCGACTAATCTTCTTCGCTCAAATACATCCGTCGAACCTAATTAACTCTACAACTGCACTGCGAAACAGATGTATAGGTGAAGGATGACTTAAAAGTGAAATAGATTATTGGAGATAAAACCTAAGAAAGATATTCAGAGCTGAACTAATGAACGAATTTCAATTGCAGGAGGACGAAACAAGAAGAGAGAAAGATCTTTTTTGTAACATATAATAATAAAATAAAATAAATTATAACACAGACACACTCACACTGTGTGTTTGATTGACTGAGTGTGTGTGTAAGAGAGAGAGAGAGAGTTAGAGTGTGTGTGTTTGTGTTTGTGCGCGCGCGCATGTGTGCAGATACCCTCATACACGTATACAATAATAAACATTAATAATAATAAACAATGATAACGAATTTCCATGGTTTTCATAGAATTAAAAACAATGGGTACCCTTAGCTATCGTGGACAAGTAAATATTGCAAGGAAGTGGGTATGTGTTAAATATGAATATGTTAAATTTCATGCATACTACTTCCAGAGAAATATAGTTTTGTTGTGTGTCTTTGTATGCATAGTTCTAGAACACACAGAGCTGAGATTTGAATACATGTAGTTTTTATAAGTACTGAATACCGTATATTTTTCTATGAAGATTTTTATTTACAACCTAAAATATGTTTTTCATTCGATTCATTAATTAATTTGTAGGCCTAGAGTTTTTTTAATGACATATATTTATTTGACTGTAGAGCACATAAACAGCTAAAATATTGTTGTTTTATAATTTTAAAAATATCGTTTCTGTTTTTAATTAACATGGTAAAACGGAAAAAGTCTTGGTATTGTATACATTGATTTCGTTGTAGCGTGCTAAGCTCGTGCTAGATGTACAGTGTTAATCTGAAACTGAACACAGACCCATTCCATACCTTTAAACAGTTATATTTTATAAAGAAATAACACAAAGTGTTTAAATAAAAATATAAACGAAAGATAGAACACAAACTTAAATGAATGCATCGGTTTTGGACAGCAGATGTTCTTGTAGTGTTGTGTTGGCGTAAGATTTGGCTAGTCACGAGGCCACAAGGCCCGGCTTGCGTTAGGCCAGGGACCTGCTAACGGTACCGCCTAGGATATAGACTTGGTCTAGGACTGGTATTTCGCGACTGTTGAACCTCCTTTCAAATTTAATTCCATACAATTAGACAAGCTTCCGTCCAGAGTTCAAGGTCTATGAGGCTATCCGTCTTTAAGCAGGTTAGCCATTACGTTACTCGGTCGTGATACCAGTGTGCGGGTGTTTATGTGGAGCCTATTGCCGTAGTAATGTGATGCCGTTACAGTCGCTTCACACACACACACACACACACACACACACACACACACACACACACACACACACACACACACACACACACACACACACACACACACACACACACACACACACACACACACACACACACACACACACACACACACACACACACACACACACACACACACACACACACACACACACACACACACACACACACACACACACACACACACACACACACACACACACACACACACACACACACACACACACACACACACACACACACACACACACACACACACACACACACACACACACACACACACACACACACACACACACACACACACACACACACACACACACACACACACACACACACACACACACACACACACACACACACACACACACACACACACACACACACACACACACACACATACACATACACACACACACACACACACACAGACGCATGCTCTCATGAGCGCGCACACACACTAACAATGCATAATAAATGTTATTTAAGTTGTAAATTTATTTCGAATTTCAACCTTTGGCGAGAAACTATCCAACTCTCCTCCGTTTTCGAATTTTTTCGTTCTTACACACGTTACTCAAAAATAGATTGTTTAAAATAATATAAACATTTTAAATGTTGTAACTACAAATTGTGCTAAAAAAGTATTAAAGAAATTAAATTATAGGCTAAATACACAATTGCTCATAAAATTGTAAAAACAGAATGTTTATTTATAAAACAGAACAATATTTTATGCTATATCAACCTATTATTTACATTTAAAAACTAGGAACAACATATATCTGGTTAGGGCAGGTTCGGTTATCAGCAAGCGGCTGATAAAGTATCCTGATGTAAAGCGATGTCAGCGGATGGGTAAGGGGGCTCCTCTGCTTAACTTCCTCAGTCGTTATGTACATTAAAAACTTGACTCATTAATATGTTTTTTAGCAAAATATATCCCAACAAAATACCCATAGATATATTTTAATACAGCTAGATTGTGTTGATGTAACAGTGCGGTAAACCTTCACATTTGACAAACGAGTGCTTTATTTTTGTTATTTTTGTTTAAAGTAATTTTTAATTGATATTTAAGGAATATTCACTAGAAAGCTCTCTATTCTTGTTTAAAATGTGTTTGAGCAACATATGTAAAGAAAAAAACATCCACAGTGGTGGAGTAAATGTTTACTATTAAGAATTCATATAAATTCGAATTTGTCTTCTGGAATCTTATAAAACTAAGGTTAAACTTTTAGCAATTATGTTATTTAATTTAAAATTCAGTTGAAACTTCATAAGAAGATTCTAATATCTCTATGTCTTTTTGTTACTTAAATTAATATCGAAATAGTTTTAAAGTATTGATATAAAGGTAACAATGCATTAATATAAAGGTAACAAAGCATTAATATAAATGTGATAAAGCATTAATATAAAGGTAACAAAACCTCACTATAAAGGTACAAACCATCAATATATAGGTAACAAAGCATTAATATAAATGTATCATAGCATTAATAAAAAAGTAACAAAGCAATAAGATAAAGGTAACAACACATCAATATAAAGGTAAGAAAGCATCAATATAAAGGGCGCCTGCAAGGGGTTTAGAGGGTAGATCTTTTGTCTGATAACATGATACGCCTGTGGGTTGTGGAGGCTACAAAATTACAACTGGAGAAATGAGCGTCATATTGTTTTTACAAAATTTACTTTTTAAATTAAAATCTTTTGTTAACGTTTACAAATTTATTATTTTAACATAAACTACTTGTAAAAACCAATTTTTAAAGCATTTTAGTTTGTACAATAGCAAATGCACAGTGGGTTTTATTTACCGAGAGTGATTTTATTGTACAGGACGATTACGATCGCCAAGTTGGGAGGGGACCTTTTCCGTGAAACACTACTTGTCTAACGGTGGTCCTGTATAATGGATTTTGGCATGTTTATTTGTTTTTATTTTATTGAGTGTTAAGTGCTTAGTGTTAAAAACAGAGCGAGGCAATCGTAAACCTATGTAACGTGTTATATAGCAACACAGAGATGTGACGTACTACATGAGCTCTGAGTGCCCTTTCAGGGTTGTGATCATTTAAACTTAATGTCAGATTAAACTGAGGTTTCGTTTTCGGTGATTACATTATTTGTTACGTTTCAGCTTGAGAAATAAACGACTATCCTAACTTGTGACTTGAGTAAATGTTTGAAAGCCTAATTGAGAGGAAACCTTTTTGATTTTCAAGCAATCTTCATCAGTGTCCTAAGTTGTTAATTTGTTAAGTTCGAATGTCAAAGTTTCGCCGATTATAATGGACAATAAAATCGACGGAGATAATCCTTTTCTTTACTAACCATATATTTGTGGTCCGGTTGAGTAGCATTGTATATAATTTTGTTCCTTGCTGTGCGTGCCAATGTTAATGTAATGAACAGCTGTGAGAGGTGGGTCGCATTATTCAATGTCTTACCTACAGGCGATTAACCAACCGGCTTAACGATATCAAATAACAGAAACTTGTGAATTCTGGATGTCCAAGTGTAACCTGTATACGTTACTAAGGGAGGAAGACAGATCTCGCCCCCAACCCTTAACTGGTTCCTATTCTTTTATAACCTGATTTGAAATAAATGTGGGGCAGTGCTGGGAATTTTGCAAACTAGGTCGGCAAGTTTTGGACCTGACCCAACACAATGGTTTATTTGTGGGTGAACTTGCCCCCACCCCTAAATATCTTTCCCAGGATAATAAAGGTAGCCTTGTAATGATAACTGACAGTATGAGAATTTGGCTATGGAGGGGGATTATAGTGAATGAGTGACACTAACCCCCGCAGTGGTTCAAAACGGTCGTTTTTAAATTTCATGGTCCACTGTTCATTGCGGGTAGTTAGATAGCTGCGTGTGAGCCAGGCTTGTTCTAAACACATTAATTTATTAAACAGCTATTTCTTGTAGCTGATTGTCCATGGGTGTTTAACGCTACCCTCCATGCTCTTATGCTTATAATCTCATTATATACTAAATGTTATTTTGCTGATCACACAACAACCTGCCCAATCGAGACTGGCTCACTCTGTGTAACAGAATTTTCAACTCATATTACTTGATAATAGGATATTTTAAAATAAAGTACTGGCATTTGAGTCACCGACGGCGTTCACTCTGAAGTTGCAAGTTCTTTCACCTTAAATCTCGACTAACGTTATGTTGTCCATAAAATGAAAAAAAACAAATATGTAGCTCAAGTACATAATAGAGTCGTGAACATAACGTAAATCCAACTATTTCTATTTTAATATATTTGTATAATTTCTCTTCCAGTCTTAATTTATTGCTTTACTTTGTGCATCTTCTATTCTCTATGGGAAGTACCTTATTTTCAATACATATCCCGGAGGCTACACATTTGCATTGGTTTTCGTCTGTGAACAAATCCAGACGATGATGCTCGATAGTCAATCCTTTATCATAATGCAGTCAATTCCATATGATAAAATTAAAAAAAATCCGTTCTTATAAAGTTAATCGATCAATTATCATAACAATCTATTATCATAACGTAATCAATTCGATATGATAACATTAACCAATCCGTTATTATAAAGTTAACCGATCCATTATTATAGCAATCTGTTATCATAACGTAATCAATTCGATATGATTACATTAACCAATCCGTTATTATAAAGTTAATGAATTCACTATCATAGCAATCTGTTATCAAAAAGTAATCAATTCCATATGCTAATATTAACCAATTCGTGATTTTAAAGTTAATCAATATATTATCATAGCAATATGTTATCATAACGTAATCAATTCCATGTGATAACATTACCAATCCGTTATTGTAAAGTTACTCAATCCATTATCATAGCAATCGGTTATCAAAACGTAATCAATTCGTTTTGATAACATTAGCTAATTCGTTATTATAAAGTTTACCAATCCATTATCATAACAATCTGTTATCATAACGTAATCAATTCGTTATGATAACATTAACCAATCCGTTATTATAAAGTAATCGATCCATTGTAATAGCTATCTGTTATCATAATGTAAGCAATTCAATATGATAACATTAACCAATCCGTTATTATAAAGTAATCAATCCATTATCATAGCATTCTGTTATCATAACGTAATAAATTCGATATGATAATATTAACCAATCCGTTATTATAAAGTTAATCAATCTGTTATCATAACGTAATCAATTCGATATGATAAAATAATACTAAAAAACACCTCACCAGGTTTTCATAATGTTAAATTGTTTAGTACCTACAACCTTGTACCGTAATATTTATGATTTGTTTATTATTGAATTGGTTTTGCAATGCTGCTCCAATAACCAGAGTCATCACTAAAGGTTCGGTTACTCCTACAATCGTGTACTGTGATATTTATGTATTGCTTATTTTTTTATTGGTTTTAGTTTACTGCTGCAATAACCAGAGGTAGCCTATCACATAAGGTTCAGTTACACGTACAACGATGTACCGTGATATTTATGGATTGCTTACCATTGGATTGGTTTTGCATTACTTCCGCAATAACCAAAGTGATCAATAAAAGGCACAGTTACACCTTCAACAATGAACCTTGATATTTATGGATACTTACCATTGCATTGGATATGCAATACAGCTGCAACAACCAGATTGATCCCTAAATGTTCGGTTTCACCTCCAACCATGTACCATAGTATATTTAGATGTTTAAAATTGCATTGGTTATGCATTACTGCTGCAATAGTCAAGGAGATAGTTAAAGGAGCTGTAGCCGAAAAGTTTAGTTATACCTACAACCGAGGATCCAATACTATACAGGTATGTTGCACCTCCACATATGCACTGTCAATGTTTGCGTTCAGTTACAGATCTGAAACTTTTATTATGATTTTATGAAATAATGATAGTGTCAAACGTCTTCAACACAACTAAACTTTTGTTACTTTAATTACCACTCCTATTGATATATTTATATTTCAGTTAGATAGCTAACAACTAGAAGGGCCTTTAGTTACACTTAACAAAACTACGATTATTAAGATTTTATTAACCTAATCACAATAAAAGTGTAATTTCACTATGCTAAAGTTCATCATTAAGTACATATTACAGTAGGTCATGTTTTATTTGCTCTACAGTTAATACCATCACAGTCAATGTGAAATGGCCCTACGGTCAATATAGTCTATGGGCGAGACGTTATCGTCACAGTCAATGGGTAATACTACTACTACTGTCAAGGTTTAATGCCTCTAGGGCCGTGCTGCAATGTCGTCATCGACAATACGTAGTGCCATTTGCAGAAAGATTTAATTCTTCAGTTAAGGCGTAATGTTGTCACAGTCAATTGGAATTGCCTCTATAGCTAAGGAGTAATGACGTCACGATAAGTGCGTAATGATAGCACATTCAAGGTTTTATTGCTCTTACAGTTACGACGTAATTGCGTCGCTGTCTGTGTGTAAACATTAAGGCGTAATGCCACACCCGTTAAAGAGTAATGTCGCCAATGTCAATGTGTAAATACCACCACTAATAGGGTGTAGAGCCGGTAGAGTTAAGTGGTAATGACCTCAAAGTGAATGTTTTATACCGAATAATTAGGGATTAGCGCCAATAGAGTTAAGGAGTAATGACGTCACAATAAGGGTGTAATGATACTACGTTCAAGGTTTAATGATCTCACTGTTAAGTCGTAATTGTGTCACTTTCTATGAGTAAAGGTTGTAAAGGTGTAAATACCACTACTATTAGGGTGTAGAGCCTGTAGAGTTATGGAGTAATGACGTCACATTGAATGTGTTGTACCACCACTATTAGGATTTCCCCTAGTAGAGTTAAGAAATAATGACTTCATAATAAGTCCGTAATGATACCACATTCAAAGTTTTAGTGCTCTCACAGTTACGGTGTAATTGCGTAACAGTCTATGTGTTTAGATTAAGGTGTAACGTCACTTCCTTTAAAAAGTAATACCGCCACTGTCAACATGTACATGTGTAATGTGTAACGTGTAATGTGTAACGTGTATGTACAATGTGTAAATACCACCATTATTAGGGTGTAGAGCCGGTAGAGTTAAGGCGTAATGACGTAACAATAAGTGCGTAATGATACCACGCTCAAGGTTTTTGTGCTATCAACAGTTACAGCGTAATTGCGTCACTATCTATATGTAAACATTAAGGCGTAATGCCACTTCCGTTAAGGAGTAATGTCGCCACTGTCAATGTGTAAATACCACCATTATCAGGTGTAGAGCCGGTTGAGTTAGGGCGTAATGACGTAACAAAAGTGCGTAATGATACCACGCTCAAGGTTTTAGTGCTCTTACTGTTACGGCGTAATTGCGTCACTGTCTATGTGTAAAGGTTAAGGCGTAATGCCACTTACGTTAAGGAGTAATGTCGTCACAGTCAATGTGTAAATACCACCACATTAGGTTGTAGCCCCTGTAGAGTTTAGGAGTAATGCCGTCATAGTTATTGTGGTACATCCCCATAATTAGGGTGTAGCGACAGTAGAGATTAGCAGAAATGACGTCACAAGAAGTGCATAATGATACTACGTTTTAGGGTTTAGTGCTCTCACATTTACGGCGTAATGGCGTCACAATCTATGTGTAAAGATTAAAGGGTAATTCCACTTCCGTTAAGGAGTAATGTCGCCACTGTCAATGTGTAAATACCACTACATTTAGGGTTTAGTCCAGTAGAGTTAAGGAGTAATGACGTCACAATAAGTGAGTAGTAATAACATGATCAAGGTTTTAGCTCTCACAGTAACGGCGTAATTTAGTCTTAGTAAATACCACCAGAGGTAGGGTTTAGCGCTAGTAGAGTTAAGGACTAATGAAGTCACAATACCTCGTTCAGTTTTTTGTAATACATTTAGGAGATAATGTAGTCACAGACAATGTTCAATATCACTTCAGTTAATTATTAATGCCACTATAGGTGGAAGTGTAATATCGTGAGAGTCACATGTGTAATACCATCACAGGTAAGGTTTAATGCCAATATAATTAAGCAGATATGTTCCCACACTAAAGTATGGCTTAATATCACTCTGGTTTAGGCGTAATGTCCTTACAGTCTTTGCACGTATCTGTGATTAAGTCATAATGAAACACGGTCAAGTCTTGATATTGTCAGACTATATCTGGTCACTCGGAAGCTGTCATGTGTCCTCGGAGGGTGAGCATAGGTGGGGAGAAGGGTAGAGGAAGCAAAAGACCGTTCCAATGACATATTAATATGAGGTATAGTATTTATATTACAATAATGTAGATTTGACAAGACCGAAAGGCCACCATAAATATTTATTTGTTTGGTTTGTCAAATTAACAACATCATTTACATAAGGCTTTGAAAAAAAACTGATTATTTCAGTTTTCTAAACGACAGCAACGCCTGCAATGTCTTAGCTATGGCCTTTGACGCAACACGCACTACAAAAACTAATGTTTTTGAATTTGTTTAGTATTTAAGTATTCTATCGATCGCACGAGTGACCGGCTATTGGTGCGTAATACCACAAGGATCAAGGTTTAATGTCACTACAGTTAAGACATAACGTCGTGACAGACATTTTGTTAAAGCTTCCAGTTTAGATATAATTAATGGGTAATGAAGTCATAGTAAATGGGTAATTGCACCAGGCTAAGGTTAAATTGTCACTATGGTCTAGCTGTAATGTCGTTATAGTCAATGTGTACTTGTCACTTCTGTTAATTCGTAATATTGTCACAATAAATACTCAATGGGTAATTCGTAGTACTCCGAGCCACGGTTAAGGTGCAATCTATAGACTTAAAACGGAAGTTTTTCATTTTTCTTGAAAGATAACACACATTTTAACATAATGTGAAAGATAAGTAGTGTATAAGACCGAGCCTCTAGGATTCGATTATCATAATAGAGACGGTAAAAAGCTTGAATAAGAGAGTACAACCCCTACCATACACATCATTTATGCCTACGTTAGTCTATAAAATAATTAATAAATCCTTATGTATAACTAACGAGGGTGAAACTCCATCATATACCTGTATAAGATGAAGGTATAAATTAATTTTTATATTTAATTCAGTGTAAAACATTAGTATAAAAATATAAGTAAAAAGTTGAACAAATTCATTACGAATGTTTTTGTTTGAATTTCCAAAATCAAGCGGTGGTCCATTTTGTTTATATGATACACAGTAACGATTCAGGGCGCCAATTGTGGACAGTGACAAGAGGGTGCCACCCCTAATTGTATATGAAATGCAATTATTTATGAATTTCAATCAAGGGCTATTTTTAATTAATGAACAATGGCTTTGGACTAGAAGCAAATTATGTTTAATTAAAAAGTGGTAGTAGGCTGGGAAATCCAATATTGCACGAGGTTTTCACTTCAATATAATTGTCAGTAAACGTATTGTGGTCTATAAATTGGAGAATAGCGTTGTTGTTGTGTTTATGGTTTGTTCTATGAATTCACCCTCCCCTCCCTTCTCAGTCTACTTAACATCACCTAGTTCGCTTTCCTGCAAATAATCTTTGTACAATTAAATTATTTCTAATATCACTCATATTAACATATTATCCGAGAAGCAGCCCAAAACACGCATTTTCGTACCTGCCTCTAATATTTGCAAGAAAGGAGACACAAATCTGAAGTGAATTATAGTTGTTCATTACTTGAAAGTAATGATTTTTAAATATCATTCTTAGGTTATGTTCTACTTGAAAATGTCTATTTTACAAAATTATGTAATTGCAGATGATAAAAAGCTTACGAAGCTCTATAATGTATATATATATATATATATATATATATATATATATATATATATATATATATATATATATATATATATATTGAAAAACCCCTAAACCTTGGTAAATAGAGATTAGAGTTGTTTGTTGTACATCGTTAGGGCCGAGAAGGGATTGCAAATCCGTAATATCAGAACAAAACCGAACTAGAAGGCTGTTTGAACAATACGAGTAGTTCGTATCTCGACACCTGTTTCTCTTTGAAATTTTGCGCGTTAGGCTGTTTCGAGACAAAAAACACATACTTCATGAAAAGTTTGAACTACGTAATAGCGCCTACAGTTATGGAGATGAAAACATTGCATGAAATGAATGGACAGGAAAGCATGGACTCATTTGTGAACTTGAAAAAATATTTGGATTCCCATGCATCTAATGTCCAAAAAGAAAATGGAGGGGAGTGATTTAAGTGAGAGTTGAAGCTATGAAAAAGACGGATTACAACTAAATAAGCTGATGTTTTTTCTTTAGTTTTTATAAACACACTTGGAGCGTTCCAAAGTAAAGTTTTATTAATCGTAAACTCATTATGTGGACGTAGGTTAAAAAAGGAGAAGAAAATAATTTAATTTGACTGTACAAGAAACTATTAGAAAGTTCTCGTTTGTTTACTAGAATTTAGTGAAAAAATAATTTAATGAAAGCATAGCACCCTCGTTCTTTCCGACACATTAAACTTCTGGTAATATAACCCCTACCAGGTTCGGATCAAGTCTGTCGTATTATCGTCCTGCTGATGGGATGTACAAGTAAAACAGTTTTTCAACAATTTATATTTTAAGTTAAATCAGTGCTGTAAATCAGAATTACCGTAGCCGGGTGACTCCATAAGTGATATTCGCCTCACATTTAAATCTATTTGTGGTTGTAGGATCTGTACCAGAAAGTATCAAGATATTGGTTGAGTTTCACTAATAAATATCTTCGTGTGGTTGTTAGGAATTTACTTGGAGTTAAAAAAAATTTCGGCAAAGTACTTAGAGGGGTCAGCGAAAGTTTCAAAATCTCGTGGAAGTTGGAAGTGTCAAAATCCCAGCGTAATTTTACATATAAAGTAACAAAACCCATTAATATATCGGCGTTGTTTGTAAAAATTAAAACTATACAAATCTTGTTGTGTTGCTTGAAGGTGTAAGTGAAGCTATCAGTCTTACTGAAACGTTTGGAGGTGAAACTGAGAGTATTGCAATGTTTGCGTGGTTTGAATCGATACTAAATGTATCGATCCATCGACTTGGTTTTTGGATATCTGAACGTATACAAATCTCCATGGATTATTATAGCAGTATACCTGAGTTCGACTAAGCCTGTGAGCAAAATATTTTAACGATCAATAAACTTCAGTGCTTTGATGGGAACCGTGACGAGGCGCAAGTTATATTTATACGTTTGTTTAATCTGTCCAATGCTACTTGCTGCTAGAAAATCTGTCTTCGTTCTGTGGAAAGGAAGAAGAATCTGGTTTCAAAATACATACTTTGGTCTATAAATATTAACATATAGCGAATATTGCAAACGCTTGCCTATAATAAAATTCACGTTTATAAACGTCTAAATGAGACAGCAGTTTTCAGATTTATATCTCATTTTCAAATCGGACCGTAACTGACTTCCCTTTTTTTCAAAAATACAATTACAGTCAGGAATGCAATTGTACACATCTTATGGGCAGAATTGAAAAAGTAACCTTAAAAACCGTGTGTGCTAAGGTGAGATATTAGATCGGTCTTTAGATAGCAAAAGGAGCTATCCTAAAACAGCAAGAATGCCTGTAGACATCAAAGAAACTACCCTAAAATAGTAAAAAAGGTGGCAGTAAGGAGAAAGTAAAAAAAAGTGAATAAAGGAATACAAATAATATTTAATACTAATAATTACTCAGGAAGTTATAAAATAGTTAAAAATAAAATATAGCAACATAAATGTAGAAGAAAGAGAGCCATAGAGCAGAGTGTTGGCAAGTTGCAGTCTCCCAAAATGGTCGTTTCATTCAATTTATACAAAAAAGTAAGTGTTAGTGTGTAGGGAAGTGTTACGATAAAATATATAGTGTTTAGTTTATCGTGCATACCGTTTGCGGAGTAGTCACTGTTAATGGGCATCATTCTATGACCCGGCATCACACTGTCGGTCCAACTCATTGTGATGATAGGACTCCATTACCAATAGGTATAGAGACTACGCTTGGAATGGCAGAAAGTATTGTTGCATTTGCATCATAGGCATTATATGGAGGAGTCCCTAATAAATAACAATAATAATAACTGGATTTTACTTAATTTTTTTCCAATAAGTTTATTTAAGGTAAAACAGGGGGGATATACCTTACTTTGTCCATTGGTTCGTCACTGAAGTAAGATAATGTGATCAGGACTAAGCAGTCATTTCCACAGCGTAAGTATGACTAAATCGCCTACTATTAGACCGAGTAAACATTGGGAGCAGGATAATATGAACACTTCTGCTATTGTGCTATAAGCTAAGAAGCTGCCGCGCGATCGATAGAAAACAAAAAGCTAACCCTATTAAAATCCATTGGTTTTTGTAGTGCGTGTTGTATCAAAGGCCATCGCTAAGAAATTGCAGGTGTTGCAGTCGTTTAGAAAACTGATATAAGTAAATTTGTTTAAAACTATATGTAAATGGTCTGGGTAATATGAAATAAAATAATATTTATAGCGACATTTCGGCCTTATAAAATCTACATTATTGAAATATAAATATTTTATCTCATATTGCAATGTCTGTGGAACGTACATTACATACAAACATGTACACACTTACATTAAATACACACATTTATATTAGATTTAAATATGTATACACTTACATTACATGTAAACTTGTACACACTTCTATTAAATATATATATATTTGAGTTACATTTCACATACGTTTGTACACACTAATATTACATGTAAACATGTATACACTTTATGTTTAAATACAATTTCTGCCATTCATAACGTTTCAATATTCTCTTCTGTTGACACGTTTCGGAGTAACTCCATTTTCAAAACTTTAATCGTACTTAAAAATTACTGTATTAAAAATATACACCTTTACGTTACATATAAACATGTACACACTTCTATTTGATATAAATATATCTAAATAAATATATAAATCTGACTGTGTTTTAAACATGGATTGAAAACAATGTTTTTGTATTGAAAGGGCGCGAATACATGTATTCATGTTAACAGCACGAAAATATACCTAAATTCCATAAAACTGGGTTACCTGACTGTGTTGAAGGCTAAACACGTTTCAAGATTTACGCAACTTTTGAAACCCATAAAACTTAACATGTAAAGATGTTCTACATCGATGAAACTGAACAAACTTTGATAACTTTGGATTATGAGATCTATACAATTTGGGACACGTCTAAACATATTAAAACTCAAGTCCTACCACAATAGGTTTAATATCATCATAAATGTTTTGACGACTAATGTGCATCAGAAAATGTATACTTTTCTCTTAAATAATTATAGTTATCGTTTAAATTGAAACAAAAAGTTTATTTAAATTTTGTAATAGTTTTTTTAATCGCACCAATTTTGCTTTGTTTACCTAGGAATTACTTTGTCCGAAGGAGATTTAATCATTAAATTAATGAGAATAATTTAACTTATACTGAATGCGTATAGACGCTGATTATAGTGACATTGCAACCGAAGCTTGATTGACGAAATTAAACATTTTATTCCGAGAACCAAGTATTAGTGCTTTTTATATAATTTGTAGTGCACATAACGATGTTAAAAAATCTTCTCTTCATAAGAAATTGGCTTTATCATCTATTATTGGTGAAAATTTATTTCTTGTAGGAACTGTTTTTAAAATGATCAAAATATCTCACTGTAATAATTCTAAATAATTCTAATGTAATAATTCTAAATTTTTACATCTTTATTGTCACTTTAAAAATTCCTATTTTCACTTGAAAGTGTTAAAGATATTTTAAACATTGTCAAAAAGTAACTCCGTTTTATAGATCATTATTAGGAGTGTACGAAAGTGTAAACATTATTTGTTCTACAACTAAGCACTGCTGTATTTTTTATATTCATTTTGCTATTTTTTATGTTGTTTTATCCTTAATAATTTGAAAGATATTTTTCACTTTCCCCAAAAAATTAGAGACAAAACATAAAATAAAAATTAAAAGTTAAATCTAAACAAAAATACCAATATTTAAAATGAAGCTGAGTTACTTTCTTATTCGTAGAAAACAATGTTATAAAGACATTAGTGTTTTTTTGTTGCCAATTCAAAGAGGCCTCAAGCTAAATACTTGATACTGACGCTTTAAACACTAAAAACCAGGTCAATAAATGTGGATTTGAATATTAATTAAATCCGCCAAAATCGGAGATTGCCTGACCTGGTTCTGCGTTGAGGACGCATATAAGTCGTACGCTTATAACCTAAGTAGGAGTTCAATTTCTTAGTCAGAAGGAAGTATTCGATTCAAAAACTTTATCTTGCTTTCAGATTTGCTCCCAAACACACAGACAAACGTACTAATTATGTACGCTTACCAACGAGAATCGTCTTGTAGTGATGTGTGTATATATAGGCTATATATATATATATATATATATATATATATATATATATATATATATATATATATATATATATATATATATATATATATATATATATATATATAACTTATACTTTAAAGTAGTAATTAAACAAGTTTCTTACTTGGTAAATTTGCAAGTCAACTTTTGAGAGTTACGTGTTCTCATTTTCGAGCATCAACTGAGACTCGCCTGGTCAAAAAAGTACATTAAAGTGTAAGGGATAAGTGAATACAAAAAAAAACAGTGCTGCAAAGTTAAAAATCTCTTTCTTTCTCTCTCTCTCTCTCTCTCTCTCTCTCTCTCTCTCTATATATATATATATATATATATATATATATATATATATATATATATATATATATATATATATATATAAAGAAATAAGTCAAAATACAAATACAAGAATTATTATTGAATTTACAATTCAAAACTTTTCGTTGGTAAACAGTACCAACATCATCAGGAATATTAAACAGGATTATTAGGTTTAATATTTGTTATGATGTTGGTACTGTTTGCCAACGAAAAGCTTTTTAATTGTAAATTCAATAATAATTCTTGTATTTGTATTTTGACTTATTTTTTTGACTGAACTCGCATTTCAAGGTGGCATAACACATACATTTTTATTAACTTGTAATATCATTATTAGGAGGCCCTAAATATATCCTCTTTAAGTGAGTTAATTTTATTTATTGTAAGTTTCTCTCTCGAAGTGAAACAATACTGTTTTGATGGTCATTTGAATACTGGTAAATAATGTTTAAATTCTTTACGTTTGTATTTAAAGGAAGTAAGTCTAAAGCCCAATATACTATTGAAGATATAAAGCAATACTGCGTTTTAAAAATTATGTTAGTGGGAAGTTTAAGGTTGTGACATAATAATCATTCATTATTATATCTTTTATCTTGAGGTTTTTTTAAATGAATTATTTTTATAACTATACATTATCACATAGATAACGAAGGTGATACCCTGGGGTATTGTAACATAAGCCATGAAATTACACCTATCTTCAGAGGTGCTGGTCCCAAATCTTGTCAAAGGAACGTTACCCTCCCTAAAAGTTAAGCTACAAGTAGGGGAGAAAGTATATAACTCACGAGATATAGTAAGAGCATGAGACGCGCAGGAGGCGAGTTGACTGATAGTAGAGAGAGAAGGCCGGACAGCTGTTTAACTCTCTCTCTCTCTTACACACACATCTAGGCAGAGTGGTAGTGGCGGGCCGATTCGTAGAGCTGCAAGGTTTGACAAAGACTGAGTTTCTTGGCTTCCCTACCACTCTGAATGTCATGAAGGTTACTACGTATCGACCGGCCACGTCTCTTGCTATGTCTTCTTACTTATACTGAATATGGTGCTACTTGACCGAGGCATACCTTTGGGTGTGCTTCAAGACTGTTCTTTAAGTTATCACATTAATAATGGTGTCCTGAAAAGAAAACAAGAACAACTTTAAAATTTCAGAAATTGAAGAAACATTTAGCACTAATTAAGAGAATCTATTTTTTAAAACAAATATCCAATTTAAACACATTTTACGAATTAAAAAAAGATAATTATATAAGTTTTTTTTTAAAGTTATAAAAGATTTTATAAGAACTTGGAATTATATAATATTTTTCGTTCATCTATGCATCTTCATTTAGGCTTACCCATACAGATTCATGCGCCCATTTAGACTGTTCTATTTTTAATATTATGTGAATTTTAATAAATATGAATATATTTGTAAAATTCATAATAAAAACAGCTGCGCTCATGCAAAGGTAATAGATTCAATAATAAACACAAAGATTTTTTGCACCGTAATGAACGGATGCAACAACAGTTACTCCATAGGCTATAATGCTTACAATTATCTGTGCGAGTAACCCATGTTTTGTTTCAAATTTCACAAGAATTTTGAAATAGTATTTAATATTAATATTGATTGAAAATCTTCCAATATAATATAAAAGGGCAATATAATTGTGTTAATAGTTCCGATGGTTCTAAAAAAATTATATTATAATTTTTAAATGAGCTAATTTTGTTTATTAAAATAATTCTATGCTTAGCGACTTAACGACTATCTTTAAATCATGTCTAATTTACCTTTTAATAATCCAAAATTATTCACTAGGAATCCTATCTTATTCAAAGTTTGAAGTCTTTATGTGATTGGGATTTTGCTTTAAATTCAATTGCTAAACTTTTACCGTACAAGAAAGCGAGTTGTAAAAACGAGTTAAAAATAATAGGCTATAATTGCCTGGAAGAGGAGACTTAAATTACAAAAGGCAGAGAAAGTTGATTACTTCTTAAATTATTCATCTATTTCGTGTACCAACTGGACCCGTGGCATGTATTGCGACACTGCGTAGTTGCTCATCCTAAAGAGGTAGCCATGAAATTGCCGTATTTTCTATTTTAGTTTCCTCCAATGACCATATACCACTTCATTTAATTAATACTGAACACTATATTAATACCTTTGGGCGCTTCATACCTTTTCAAATACAATAACAATAAACGCAAGAGTTATATAATAATACCCAAGACCACAATTCATAGCTACTTAACCGTACGAAACCATTATATACACATCAACTACTTACTAGGCCTATTATCCGAAGTTGTACTACTTTGAAGTTATATAATAATACCCAAGACCACAATTCATAGCTACTTAACCGTACGAAACCATTATATACACATCAACTACTTACTAGGCCTATTATCCGAAGTTGTACTACTTTGAAGTTATATAATAATACCCAAGAGCACAATTCATAGCTACGTAACCGTACGAAACCATTATATACACATCAACTACTTAGTAGGCCTATTATCCGAAGTTGTACTACTTTGAAGTTATATAATAAACATTTACCTTTAATGTAGATACATCTTTATGTTGGTGGATTGGTGATCAGATGTGTGCAACGGTTTAATTAATAAAACTTTATAAAATCGTTATCTTTAATTAATATCTTGTATTGTGGTCTTCTGTCTGTTAAATGTAACATGCCGCAATGGTCATTAAATTTTGTCCTTGCAACCTTGTCATTAATTGGTATTTGAAATTTGGGTTATTTTATATAAGCACATCTTTATCTACCAATCTCCTAATGCTTAGGTATTACCATCTCAAATTCAAACTTTAAAAAAAATCTGAATTAAACTAACATTAATTTAGACTATTTGTGTTGTCTAAAACTAAACCTGTATTTTGATTTCAAATTAGAACACTTTTATTAAGACACGACGTAAATACCCATTATACTATGGACAGACCAACTGGTTGGTCAAGGGGCATTGTGTATGTCCATTGATCTTGTGTTTGTATACTTGGAAAATGTATAGGCTATAGGAATACTTTATTTCAAATACAACGTTTTTTAAAAAAAAAATGTCTCTTTTCAAACTATTATTTTTATTTACTTTTTATTATAAATAGATGTTTCATTTTATTTTAATAACTATATTGATTTTAAATTTCCATTTGTTTAAATCAGGGGTTCCCAAACGTTTTGGTACCCCACCCCCTCTTCTTAAAATAAAAGCCTCTCACGCCTCTTCCCCTTTATCCCATAAATGCTATAGCCATATGAAAAAGAAACAAATATTATATATATATATATATATATATATATATATATATATATATATATATATATATATATATATATATATATATATATATATATATATTAAATATGGTGATATGTTTTCTTGTAATATAGTTAATAAATTAAAAATATTTCAAAAACAAGAATACTTTTAATGAATATATTTATTCCTTGTGAATACTAGAATAAATATATTCATTAAAAGTATTCTTGTTTTTGAAATACTTTTAATTTATTATATATATATATATATATATATATATATATATATATATATATATTTATACATATAGAAAATAATTTCTTTATTTATATATACTTTCACAAGAAACATGATATAACATTTCAAGTTTTAATTCGCATGGTAAATTTTAACTGATAAGAGGACAATCCGTTAGTGGAATGTATGAGCTTGAATTTTTTCACCAGCAAGTATATTTGAGGTTGTATTTTAGTAAAGGGACAACGCAAGTCATTAGCAACATCAAGTTTGTTCATATAATTAGTTTTTATTGCAACTAGTGCTGAACATTTTTTTTGCACAAGTAAGTGCTTAAAATCTGCAAGTATAATCGAAGAGCTGCCTGTGATACACTTTTAAGTGTGTTTACAAAACGAAGATATGTCAATTGTGGTGGCGCTGTTACCCCATTGAACGGCAATACTATTTTTTTCAAGCTGACATGTTAATTTAATTTCAAGTTTACAATATTTGCACAGCCCTTACTTACATTACTTTTACAAATGCATACATTTCATTAAGATTTTCGTAACATTTTGGTCAATAAAATTAAATATGTAAAAAAAAATCTGACGTGTAAATTTAGTTTTAAATTTTGATAAATTGTGTACCTAAATTTTATATTTGTTGGTTCCATTCTCACGTGAGGAATATATTATAGGCAAGTTTGCAAAATATTTACAAGTGTTTGAGCTAAATTTTATCTAATTTAGAATTTATCTTTCTATTTTCCAACTGGTCCAGCGCCCCTTGACTTGCCTTCACGACCCCCAAGAAGGGCGCGCCCCCCAGTTTGGGAACGATAAGTATAAATTAATTAGGTTGTTTAAATTCCTTTCGCTTTAGATACTATTAATTTTTCCCATGTTAAATCTTCATATCTGTTATAGTTTGCTATAGGCGGCATTAAACAGTATTACCCTATGAGTAAAGAAATAACGATACAAGAAACAATATAAGTTAGCCAAAATGCACGACAAATAGATTTATAAAATATGTCCAATTTTGACCCAAAACCAACACCTACATTTTACTACTGTCAGTTTAACCCAGACAAAGAACATTTGGATTATGATAGTTTAGTTTCACACGGAAAAAACATACTGTGATTCTAATTTATTCGCTTATACTTCCTATTAACTAAACCGAAACAATAATGAGTACGGTAATAACTATAATAACTACACAAAGATTCAAACACAAAGACGTTAAATGCTATTGTAAGGGATATCTTGGGTGAATAGTGAATGTTAAGCTTCTAAAGAATAAAGTCTAAAACTTCAAGGTATTCTAGGTTATTTATTCAAAAATATATTCAAATTGAAATTATATTATTTTATTTATTAAAACTTCATTATAAATCAGTCAAAAACATAACATATTTCTACCGTGAAGTAGAAATATTATTAAAGTTCTATTATTAAAGTTGTATGAACTTTTTGTAAACGAATTTTGTAGTCCATTTTACTCAACCATTTTCGTTCAGAATCTTGTGATGGTAATGCCACTACGATCCAAGTGTAATACTGTCAGAACATTTAATGCTTAAATTACCAAGGACAATGTTTAATGCCACCCAATTCAATTCTTATTACCAAGCCGGTCAGTCCGTGATGCCGCCCCAATCAATGCAAATACAGTCAATGCTTAATGCTACACATGTCAATGCGGAATGCTACCCCAGTCAATGCGAAATGTCACCCAGTAAGTAGGTAATGCCACTGTAGAATAATGACACTCATGTAAATGCAAAATGCCAATTCAGACAATACAACCAGAGTCAGTGCTTAATGCCACACTTGTCAATGCGGAATGCCAACCCAATCAATGCGAAATATCACCCGGTCAGTAAGTAATGCCACTTGAGCTTAATGACACTCATGTAAATCCTTAATACCACCCAAGTCAATGGAATCAAAGTCAGTGCTTAATGCCTCCCTTGTCAATGCGGATTTCCACCCCAATCAATGCGAAATGTCACCCAGTCAGTACGTAATGCCACTGTAGCTTAATGACACTCATTTAAATGCATAATGCTACCCCAATCAATGCGAAGTGTCACCCAGTCAGTACGTAATGCCACTGAAGCTTAATGACACTCATGTAAATGCATAATGCTACCCCAATCAATGCGAAGTGTCACCCAGTCAGTACGCAATGCCACTGAAGCTTAATGACACTCATGTAAATGCATAATGCTACCCCAATCAATGCGAAGTGTGACCCAGTCAGTACGTAATGCCACTGAAGCTTAACGACACTCATGTAAATGCATAATGCTACCCCAATCAATGCGAAGTGTCACCCAGTCAGTACGTAATGCCACTGTAGCTTAATGGCACTCATGTAAATGCATAGTGCTACCCCAATCAATGCGAAGTGTCACCCAGTCAGTACGTAATGCCACTGTAGCTTAATGACACTCATGTAAATGCATAATGCTACCCCAATCAATGTGAAATGTCACCCAGTCAGTACGTAATGCCACTGTAGCTTAATGACACTCATGTAAATGCATAATGCTACCCCAATCAATGCGAAGTGTCACCCAGTCAGTACGTAATGCCACTGTAGCTTAATGACACTCATGTAAATGCATAATGCTACCCCAATTAATGCGAAATGTCACCCAGTCAGTACGTAATGCCACTGTAGCTTAATGACACTCATGTAAATGCATAATGCTACCCCAATCAATGCGAAGTGTCACCCAGTCAGTACGTAATGCCACTGTAGCTTAATGACACTCATGTAAATGCATAATGCTACCCCAATCAATGCGAAGTGTCACCCAGTCAGTATGTAATGCCACTGAAGCTTAATGACACTCATGTAAATGCATAATGCTACCCCAATCAATGCGAAGTGTCACCCAGTCAGTACGTAATGCCACTGTAGCTTAATGACACTCATGTAAATGCATAATGCTACCCCAATCAATGCGAAATGTCACCCAGTCAGTACGTAATGCCACTGTAGCTTAATGACACTCATGTAAATGCATAATGCTACCCCAATCAATGCGAAATGTCACCCAGTCAGTACGTAATGCCACTGAAGCTTAATGACACTCATGTAAATGCATAATGCTACCCCAATCAATGCGAAGTGTCACCCAGTCAGTACGTAATGCCACTGTAGCTTAATGACACTCATGTAAATGCATAATGCTACCCCAATCAATGCGAAGTGTCACCCAGTCAGTACGTAATGCCACTGAAGCTTAATGACACTCATGTAAATGCATAATGCTACCCCAATCAATGCGAAGTGTCACCCAGTCAGTACGTAATGCCACTGAAGCTTAATGACACTCATGTAAATGCATAATGCTACCCCAATCAATGCGAAGTGTCACCCAGTCAGTATGTAATGCCACTGAAGCTTAATGACACTCATGTAAATGCATAATGCCACTGCAGACAATGGTTATGTTACACTGGTCTAATCGTAATTAGAGTCCAATTAATGTATAGTCCAACTCTGGAAATTCGTAATAATACCCAAGTTAAATCCTTAATGTCAGCAAAGTCAGTGAATAATTTGTCTCCAGTCAATGCGTAATGCCATCCTAGACAGAGCCTTATAATACGCCACTCAATGATAGATTTCAGCCCAGATAATGTCTAATTCCACGCTGGTGATGGATAAGGTCGCTCCAGTCAATGCGTAATGCCATCCTAGACAGAGCCTTATAATACGCCACTCAATGATAAATTTCAGCCCAAATAATGTCTAATTCCACGCTGGTGATGGATAAGGTCGCTCCAGTCAATGCGTAATGCCATCCTAGACAGAGCCTTATAATACGCCACTCAATGATAGATTTCAGCCCAGATAATGTCTAATTCCACGCTGGTGATGGATAAGGTCGCTCCAGTCAATGCGTAATGCCATCCTAGACAGAGCCTTATAATACGCCACTCAATGATAGATTTCAGCCCAGATAATGTCTAATTCCACGCTGGTGATGGATAAGGTCGCTCCAGTCAATGCGAATAGTCCAAGATCTAAAGGGGGTTGAGCAAGCACTGAAAAACTAGCGCAATATTATTTCAGATTACTGTTCTGGCCACTGGGTTGATTGTAAAAACGTATGTCCTTGTCCCCTCTCCACGTGGTCGACATACCGGGGAGACAAGGGGGAACATCTGTACTAGAACCTGTGTATCTTTTAAACTAGAAAATGAAAAAAAAAAAAAATAAAATAAAAATAAAGTAAAATTAAAAAAAATAAGAAATACTCTCACAAATTACTATGATTTCGACATTAAAATTATCGTGATATTAGTATATGTGTGTGTGTGTGTGTGTGTGTGTGTGTGTGTATGTGTGTGTGTTTGTGTGTTTGTGTGTGTGTGTGTGTGTGTGTGTGTGTAATTTTAACAAATTTTTTTTTAATCCCAGATACTTCAAAACAAATATTTATCTTAGTCTCCGGCTTACGTTTACCGCAATGGGTTAATTTTCCAATAAACATTCACCTAATAACCAAAGTAAAAAAAAAATTTTTTTTTACTAATTAGGTATTATAGTTAGCCATTTTTACGTAAGAACCATTATTGAAGCCCTTATTTTTATAAGTTAAATTTTTGTTGTTGTTATTCTATCTTTTATAGTTTAGAAGATACAAAGGTTCAAATACAGCGCGTTTCCCGTAAATTCCCCACTCTCCCCTCGATATGTCGACCATGTGGGTGGGGGAGCCATAACATACGTTTTTACAATCACCCAAGTACCCAGAACAATAATCTGAAATAAAATTGCGTTAGGCTTTCAGTGCATGCTCAACCCCGTTTAGATCCTGGACTAGAAGAGCCAGCATGGTCAAAGCGTAAAACAATTTCAGGCAAATCGTACAGCCACCAAAGTCAATGCTCAATTCCGGTTCTATCAATGCGTAATGCCGCCATAGTCTGTGCGTAAATCACTCCTGTTATTGCGTAATGACCCTACTCCCCAGTCAATGCGAATTACCGTCATGGACAATGCTTAACTTCTAGGAGGCGCATAGATTTTCAAACGTGAGAGGGCCCTTTCTTAGGTTTATTCCGCACAAAAACCCGTTTAAATTTAAAGAGTTTTCGTTTTTATATTCGGGTGACTTTTTAATTAAATACTATATAAATACATTGTAAACAGTTTAAAAAATCAATATTGCAAAATTTTGAATGTCTAAACGTCATATTTCTAAAAATATCTTGAATTGTTAAAACGTGTAAGCATTATATACTAGACCATTGTTTTCATTACGGGAAAGGTGTTTGCGGGTTATTTTTCTGTAATAAAGTAATTAAACGTCCTAATATAAAAATACCCAAGCGTGATAGAACATATATAAATTTTAAATCTATTATAATATCTAGTGTCAATAAATAATGTTTTACTTTAACTCTAAAAATTAGTCGATGAAAAAAATATTGCCTTTATATCATAATAGGTTCTATAGTTTAATAAAACTAGCAGAAACCTAATCTTTGTTGAAAAAACAACTGATAATTGTTCATTTTGAAGCTCACTATTCACCACTAGTGTAGCGTGAACATGACCCACTCTCATGAGAATTACGTTTCTTCTTGCTGTCCTCCATTGCTTTACTGATTCAGTATACCACAGAATTTTTCGGTTTTTACTAAAATGGGCTTTTTCCATTAGTCGTTTCCTGCCGGAATTTTTAGCGAAATTTTCTCTATAGTGTCAAAATTGACCGATTTTCAACAAATTGGTCACTTTCGTCATTTTCAGATTTACCTATTATGTCTTCATTTGTTTCATTTTTAATTTCATTGGCTTCTTCGTTTGGTTCATTATCTGGCAGAGACTCGTTTTCATCAGAATCATCTAAAAACTGTCTAAATAAATTTCCGGTAGGCCGTATTTCTTGAATTTCCTCTTTTTAGACACTGCCCATCATTTTACGAATTCTTTCCTCTTCAAATTGAACAACAGTAAAATGTGAAACTTAGATACTAAAAAGACATACAATACTAAAATAATAATAACAAAAAAACCGTAATAGCTTCCCACACAAAGTCTTTTGTAATGTAAATAGAAGTGCACGAGGAACTCCGCACAAATACGTTACACGAAAGGGCGCTTGCGGACGAAGCATCCGCAATCTGACTCGATTGACAAAGAATAAATTCACACTATCGCTACTTGGAAAAAATTAACAAAAATCGTTTCGTACGTTTCCTAGAATGCAGGTTGTGGAGTAACGAGCTAGAAATAAACTTTTGACAAATGGAAAGACGTTTTCTTAACAAATAATGATACGGGGGGAGAAAAACTCCGCAAGCGCCCTCTCGAAGGTTAATGCCACCACAATCAGTGATAAATGCTACCCTCGACAATACGTAATGCCACCCCGGTCTATCTTTAAACTACCCCAATAATATGTATGGCATTCGTGATGCCATCCCAGTCAACTCATGATGCCATCCCAGTCAACTCGTGATGCCATCCCAGTCAACTCGTGATGCCATCCCAGTCAACTCGTGATGCAATCCCAGTCAATTCGTTAAGCTATTCCAGTCAATGCTTTATCTCGTCACAGTAATTGCTGAATGTCACCCCAGTCAATGCTAATGCCACCCGTGCCAATGCGTAATGCTATTCCAGTCAATGCTCTATCTCGTCACAGTAATTGCTGAATGTCACCCCAGTCAATGTTAATGCCACCCCTGTCAATGTGTAGTGCTATTTCAGTGAATCCTTTATCTCATCACAGTAATTGCTGAATGTCACCCCAGTCAATGCTAATGCCACCCCTATCAATGAGTAAGGCTTTACAATCAATGCTTTATCTCTTCACAGTAATTGCTGAATGTTACCCCTGTAAATCCGTAACGCCATTCCAGTCAATGCCTAATGCCATCACAGTCAATGTGGAATGCCACCCCGGTTAATCCTCAATGCCCACCCCCCAGTCAATACTGAAAGCCACTTCTAGTTAAGGCTTAATCTCACTACAGTGCTTGTCTTAATTTGAATGATAAAATTAAAATTGTTTGAAAGGAAAGTAATATTTTCCGTCGTTGCAAGAAGCATGAAGAATAATTCACTAAATTAAACCTCTATCGATCGAATATCATGATTGACCTGTCTAAGGTCCTGACCTAGCTAAGTACAATCACTTCCACTCACAACGTTAATTAATAATGGTTGTTTAAATTCTAAAAACAACCTTTATGTTTATAAATAGCGAGTATGAAATAAAATTAAAAATCCCCATAGCAGATCAAAAATCTAGAAAAAATGACGGAATTTTTAAAATGATTTAAAAAAAACTATAATTGTTTCACATTGAAATACGTGAACCAATTGATTACGAAAGTGTTTCTAAACATTTACAAAATCACGTGGGGGTGTAATTGTTTTGTTTACACCTATATGACACACAGGCGTTATTCAGGGCGCCAATGGTGGACAGTGACAAGAGAGTGCCACACCTAATTGTATATGAAATGTAATTATTTATGAGTTTACAATCGAAGAATATTTTTAATTAATGGAACATGGCTTTGGAGTAGAAGCAAATTATGTTTCATTAAAAACATATCATTGCCTGAGAAAATCAATATTCCACGAGGTTTTAACTCCAATATTATTGTCAGTAATTGTATTGTGTTTTATAAATTGCATTAGCGTTGTCATTGTGTTCATGTTTCTGTCCTCGAGTTAACCCTGCTCGCCCCCTAAACATCGCCTCTCAATTGGTTCGCTTCAAATATAACCCTTATGCTTAAAATAGCAATAGCTCACAGAGTAGAGTAACCTGTGAGTTTGTCTATCAATGTTAGCTGAGGATATCTGAACTTACCTCAGTTTAGTTTCCTTAGTTTAAATGTACACAAATATTATTATTCTGATGTAAACAATGGACAAGAGGACAATATCGTTTATTTACATGCTGCGATATTAAATCATTCGTTAAGTAAATATCCTTATAATTTTCTAAGTAGTTTTCAATTTGATTAATCTTTCCAAAATTTCACTTATTTTTTCTCTGATTTAAATATAGATTAGGAAAACGTATTTTACATACAGAGCACAGAATATTTATTGTCACTGACAGGATTTGTTTCTTATTTGTAGTCTTATTGGTGAGCAATTTCGTATTTCTATTTTGTTGGTAGCTTACGTAGTTTTGTTTGTTAGATCTACATATATATAACCCTATGGTTCGAGAAGATAACGTCATGACGTTGTTTAAGCAAGCACGCGATTTTATCAGATATAACATGTTTATATGTAATGTAAATTTGTACATGTTTATATGTAATTTAAGTGTGTGCACTTCTATAATATGTAATGTAATGAAGTTGTGTGTCAAACCTTTTGCACCCTCTCAGGGAGAAAATCCCCGTTTTCACACCCTACCAACAGCGTGACCACATTTACGCGTTTTTCGCGTAAGCTGTATCTAGTGATGGACACTGTGGGAACGAAAGCGCCAACTCAACCGCGGTCAAAATATGATCCCACCCGACTTACCATATCCTGGTACCTGTGGTGTATCGAGCGTGATCTGCCAGTTTATAAATCGCTGGACTTTGTGTAAAAAACCAACCAAAATTTTCACACTCATTTATGTGATAATTTGTACTTTATAAATTTTGGTTTGATTGTAAATTTATCTATTACCTTCCTATTTCAAGACTATTTTTAAAGAATCTTTTTGCTAGTGTATTTGAATTATTTAATTTTAATTTTGTTAGTTCGAAAATTTTCACAAATTTTGTTAGTTTATTTACCACAGGATAGATATAATAATTTTAACCATTTTTTATTTTAACTTGTTTTAATTAATTGAAAATTAAAATATAAATTAAAATTTGCTTTTCTTAAATATCTTACAATTCTTATTTAAATTCCATCGAATATTTATTATTTATTTTAATATTAATAAGCAGTTCTTTAACCATAAAATACACTTAAATGTTTTATAAGTTCAGAAATGTTTATATAATCTTTTCATAAAGTTTATCAATTAATTGGATAACACTATTTAACACTTTAACTGTCTCTAACTTTTGTAGTCATTATGAGAACATTTTGGCGTTTTAGTGTTGAAATTACACATTTGAATTTACATACTTATTTAAATACAACAGAATAATAATTTATACGTATTTATTTTATTTTATGTCCATATAATTATTTGTAGAAGTAGCAGCTAAGATTACTTCCTAGTACCTTTGTGTTTAATTTATATTTGTGCGCCCAAACAAAAATTTGAAGGATTTTAAAACCAATTTTACTGGATTTACATCTTTATAGTTACGAGTATTTCATGCTAGATGTTTAATATACTATATATGGGTATAAAATAAGTTATATTAACTAAAGTACTAAATCATTTATTATTGATTTTCTTTATGAATTTTATTATTCCCTTTCTTATATTGACCACAAATATTCGTCCACCCGAAGGACGGGTACTGTGCTAGTAAATAATAAATTTGTGATTGGTATTTTTCCTAAAAAGGTGTCTTTCTTGAAACATAAGACATATTAACTGCCTCAATTAGACTGAACAGGACTTAAATATTAATTATGTAACACATATCAGCAATATTAAACATCTATCATCATAATAAATAGTGTTACAATATATATATATATATTGTAATTGTTTTGTTTTTGTAATTGAATCGTTTAATATTCCTGATGATGTTGGTACTGTTAGCCAACGAAAAGCTTTGAATTGTAAATTCAATTACAATTCTTATATTTGTATTTTGACTCAGTTCTTTATTAATTCACAAGAATACATACTGCGATATATATATATATATATATATATATATATATATATCACGGAAATGTGAAGACAGTATGAGTAGCACAAAGTTTGGATTTAGGAATAGTTTTGGTACAAGAAGGCATTTTTCAGGGCTGCTTCAATGATGCTGTTATGGGAATGTGGATATGTTTCAGCGATTATAAAAAGCATTAGACTCAGTCAATCACGTACTCACCGACATTCTCAGGAGATGAAAGAGTTATACAAATAGTTGTGGATTGCAGTGAATTGTATTGGAATTAAAATGCTGCAGTGCATTAGGCGTCGATGGAGGTGTATTGGAGGAAGTGCAGATGTTGAAAGGGTGGCGATGGGGTTGTTTGTTTCACTTTCACTCATCAAGCTATATTTCGTATCGATTTTCCTCCGCGACGTTGTACAAGGTTTGGACGTCGGTGCTAATGTCAAAGGCGCGGCGTCCCTATTAACCACTTGAATTAAACAGATGACATAGTACGCATAGTGTTGTATAGTGTTGTTCTCCACCAGTTCAGAGCACTTACAGACATTACGGGTATTAACCCAAATACTAATCGAGTTACTAATCCAGATACTAATTGAGATATTAACCGAGGTAATAACCCAGATACTAACTGAGATACTAGCCCAGATAATAACTGTGATGTCAACGGAGTTATTAGCCCAAATACTAACCCAGATACTAATCCAGATACTAACTGAGATCTTAACCGAGGTAATAACCCAGGTACTACTAGCCCAGATACTAACTGGGATGTCAACGGAGTTATTACCCCAAATACTAACCGAGATACTAATCCAGATACTAACTGAGATATTAACCGAGGTAACAACCCAAATACTAACCCAGATACTAACCGAAGTAATAACCCAAATACTAACCCAGATACTAACTGAGATACTAACCCAGATACTAACTGAGATACTAACCGAAGGAATAACCCAAATACCAACCCAGATACTAACTGAGATATTAACCTAGGTAACAACCCAGATACTAACTGAGATGCGAACGGAGATATTAGCCAAAACACTAACCGAGATACTAATCCCAATACTAACCGAGATACTAACCCCGATACTAACTGAGATACTAATCGAGGTAATAACCCAAATAATAACCGAGATATTAACCCAGATACTAACTGAGATATTAACCGAGGTAATAACCCAGATACTAACTGAGATACTAATCCAGATACTGAGATATTAACCGAGGTAATAACCCAGATACTAACTGAGATACTAATCCAGATACTAACTGAGATATTAACCGTGATAATAACCCAGATACTAACTGAGATACTAGCCGAGATACTAATCCATAGAACCTATTATTACAGAACTAGATTATACTGATTAGCACTCTTTTTATTTTTTTTTTAGTAATACATAATATTCCTCTTCTCTTAATTATTGTTGGCTCTTTCTATCTGTCACATATAGTTTGTCTCTATATATAATTAACTGTCCTATCTAAGCAAGAAATGTTTCCAGTACCAAGTATTCGTTAGTAGCTTGAACGTTTGCTCTTTCTATCTGTCACATATAGTTTGTCTCTATATATAATTAACTGTCCTATCTAAGCTAAGAAATGTTTCCAGTACCAAGTATTCGTTAGTAGCTTGAACGTTTGCTCTTTTTATCATTTATGATTGATTACCTCACTAAATAATACCCCATAGGCCTATATACAATATATACCTATTATTAGTTTAGAAATTTAATACAATATCTTTTATTTATTTTATTTATAGTTGACTATATCGTGACTTTTAACTGTTCTATATGCAGTTAGAATGTGTTACCAGTGAGACATTCCTGACACCAATATCAGTATTTCGTTTGTATAAAAAATACCTGTTTTTATTATTGATTGTTGTCTGTTTCACTATCTTCTTTCAATACAATAAAGTTTTATTATAAGTAAGAAATTTTCGTCGGTCAATACAACGCTTCATTATTGCACATATGATCACTTGTTTAGGTTTGACTATCTTTATCTGTGATCCCACAGTAAGGATCTATTATATTGGCGAAACTCTTGTTTTCTAACACAAAAATGTTATTTTATTGCAGTAGAAGGTCCAATATCCTACACTTTCTCATCTATAATGGATATTTCATGTTTGCTTTGTACAATATTCATGATCTACCTTAAAGATGTCTGTAAGAATCTTAGCCACAAGATTTCTGTTACAATCCTAATAATTTAGCCAATTTTTTTCTAAAACGTCTTACAGAAAACATTTTAGTATTATTTCATTTTATCCCTGGGATACATATACTGAGGATTGAATTATAATATTTCATATATGCAATGTTTCTTTACAAAAAGGTTTTCAAGTAAAGTGTTTTTTGCTTTACTTCATACTCCCTTATCACGCATAAATAGTAATTCATAGTCCTTTAGTTCCCTTATACGTTGTTCATTGATAATGATTTCACCAATGTTGGTGAATTGTATAATTTTGTTCCAAACCAGGAGAGTTACTATCTATTCTACGATTATATATAGGTGATCTGTGGTTGATTTTCTACCTTCACTTATATTAACATCTGAACAATTACAATAGAGTGTTGATAATTCAGCATGTTGCCGGTTATCGAAAATTTCCGGATAATATACCCTAAATACAGTACGTACTGTGCATAACGTTGTGGTACATATCAGGGGAAATTGAATGTGCGGTTGAAATATTACCTTCCTATATTTGTTTTTATCTAATTACTGTATTTCCTTGCCACTTATTAATGAATGCACACGCTCGGGCACGAAAAATTTATTTTAAAAAATTGAAGAAAGAAAAGAAATTTATTGCTAATGATTTTATAATTAATCACGGATGTCTGACTGTCTGAACGCGATCACAGTTTTCATCAAATTTTGAATGAAGCATATGCAGTTGCAAAACTTCCTGAGCCGAGTAGCATTCCTCACCTTCAACAAACCTAACGGCGTTGTAAAAGTGGCTGCAGCATTACTCCATGATACGTTTACATTTTCTTGAACTATTTCTTCTTCTGATGATTCACTGTCCCCTTTCCTTTCTTCTGTGATTGCCCTTATCAAATTTACATTGTCTGATGCTTCTGTGTTTTCATAAGCATGTAACCACTCTTCAATTTCGTTTTGAGAAACATCCTTTAAAGGATTTGAAATTGGAAGATTTTTATGCTGCCTAGTCTGTAGCAAATGTCAGTTTTCTCTTTTATAGTCAGCACTTTCTTTTAGTTTTTGCGCACGACTTTTTTTCTCACTTATTGTCACTAAAGTGCGTAAACAGTAAAGCTACAAGTTTAATGATGAACCGAAACTTCTACGAACGGAACTGACACGGACAAAACAATCTATAAGTACCCTACATATTGACGTCTGTTTTTTACTGGATATTCGACGAATCATATCTAGTAACAACAAAGAAGGGTACTGTACTGATTTGTTTTGAAAATGTTCCGATTTTTAGAACGTTCCGGATGATAGAATGCCGGATAAAAGAGCTTTTACTGCACAAGTGATTTCTTACAGTTTTATAACTGTAACAGTTATATAAACTTGCTGAAAGTTGTATAAAATTTCTAAGCTACACTAGGAATATGTTATATGCGAACTCGCCGTAAATATCCTGTACTGTGGATATACCTCATTCCTTTGTCATCCGGATATATATTCTTGCTTTAGTCGCACAGCTAGTTCAGTGAACTAGGCTCCAGCTATTGTTTAACTAGTAATGGGAGGGGTGGGAAAAAGAGTGATGTGAGAATTTTTTTGGTGAAATGCAAGAACGAAATTATGAACGATAATTCAAAGGAAATTTTGTTATCTTTTTCAATTCCTTCTATTTGCTCACACTCTACCCATATATCTTGCACAAATTTTAAATTGGTAATAAATTACGTTTCTACTCATCTACTCAAGTTCAAATACTTCTTTTTAAACCTATAGTGGATGGCAATTGATGTTAATACAATTTTTTTCAAATATTTATTCATTCATTAAATTATAAAAATTTGGAAGCCTAGGTCGGATTCGAACTGAGTATCTTCCCTTTGTAAGTTCCCATAGCTATAAATGTATTTCTCAAAGATGTATATCAACTTTTTTGCTCCATCTGGTTGTCGTCTAAACCTCCATTGCACAACCTTAGATTGTTGCCATAGCTACCACAGAAAATCATAAATAAAGTTCTACGATTAAAAATTAAAATGAAAAGAAGAAAATAAACAAACTGGATTAACGATATTGATGAACCTTGCTTCACAAACAGATAATGCGAAAAGAAAGCGAAAAGAAACTACAGCACAAAGCAAGCGACGAAAAAAAGCGTATAAATAGTAACAAACAAAAATAATAGTGGAACACCATAAATAGAAAGGGAAATGGAAAATTGCAAGGAAATTCATTTTCTATTTTGCCACTTTAAACTGTTATTTTGACATAATATGTATGTAGATATTTATACTAAATGTAATTATTAAATAAAAATGAAACTAAAATAAAATTTTCTCTTTTGATTCAAGTAGGAATTTACTTTAAAAAAATTATATTATTTGTTCATATGTTTGTTTCTTAATACGTGTTACTATTGAATTATTCTTCTTGATTCTCCAGGTTTCTAATGGTTGACATTTTGTTATTTACACGACTTCGATAGGAAGCGATAAATCTCCACAATTTCACAGTACTTTTGGAAGTGTTTTCATGCCTCCCTCACATCGTTAGGGTAATTCCGGGAGAGATGGCCCCTGTTTTTTCTAACATTTATAACTCCATACATTTACGTTCTAGACAAGTGAATATTTTTCTGGTCGTGGGAGTTAATACAATATGTAATTACAGATGAAACATATATAAATTTTCCGTAAAGTGTTTATGAAATAAAAGCAAAACTATACCACTGGTCCATCTCACCCGGGGTGTAAGGGTGAGATGGACCATGGTCTATGGGAGTGAAGGACCAGGCTTGAAGGGATGAAATAAAATTATCTAGTGCATTATAGGAATGGATTTGAACGTTTATTATCTAACTATATCAGTTATAAATCAAAATAACCCTTACAAATTTATCAATTGCGATGTAAGCATTACATTTTAAAATGCATTAAATGTTTTCTTCTTCATTATAATCAGCCATTTCTTAAGTTTTTTACTTCGGTCGTAGTTGTCACATAAATCCAGTATTTTGTGCAATTTTCATGTGACCACCTTGAACATGTCTTGCATGTCACCCAATCATCTTTACCTGTTGTACTATTGTAGTCTTCAAAGAACGACACAAATTGATTTTCATTCCAGTTCCCCCTCATTCACTCTCGTCATTGACCTTATCTTCATCCTTGTATTTTTGTGAGCACCCTTGAATACCTTGGCCATTTCTGTTTTCCTTCTTCTGTTTCCCTTCAATTTAAATCCATACTTTTTTTCATTGAACAATGTTAATTTTTTAATATTTTCTTCAGATGCTGGAAGTTTTGGAAAACTACCATTTACATTTCATGCAGTAATTTGTTTTTCAGAACAGGTGTTGCTGAAATATTGGGAAAGTCTTATAAACGTTAGCTCTGAGGATGTACCATATACTGAAGAGTAAATATGGATTTCTTGATTAGGCTGATGTGGTAGACTCTTATCCTTTAGAGTTGTCTTAGGTGTGCCAAAACTCATGGATTCCTCATTGATACCCATAGCTTTCTCCTTCAATGCGTGTATCGCCATGACCAGTTCATCTTCAGCCCATCTGCCCCTTATAGAGCCTGGTTTACGCCAGTATCTAGTTGGCAACTGTACAAAAATAAACATGTTAATATCTATTTAAATATCAGCCTTTCACGTTATATTAGGTAGATAAAGTGAGAAATCCAATCATCAGCAATGGATTATTTTGTCCATACACAATATCTCCAACATACTATTGCGTCTATTATACTATATGCCTTATATTTACCCTAATATATTATTATTTACTCTCTTTGAAAATAAAAAAATCTGATCCTACTGCATAAAATCCGGTCCATCTCACCCAAATATACACTGGTCCATCTCTCGCTACGGAGAGATGGAGCAGGCCACCATGTGGGACTCAGTGGGCGTAGGATGTCAAATGTGCAATAAAATAGTCTCTAATACGTTTATTTTCACTTATGTATCAAACTTACAAAATATTTTTTAGTAATACACAGAATAACAGGTTGACAACTCAACTACTACAAAACTTTTCACTTACCTCAAAATTATTTTCAAAGATAAATCAGGAAGTAACTGATGAAATCAAGCACAATCGTCAAAGCACATCATACTAGCCATACACAGCATTAGCACGTTACCTGTAGTGACCTATAGTGGGTAGTTTTAAAAAAATATATAGTGGTCCTCTCACCCGAAGGCCATCTTTCCCGGAATTACCCTATACAGGTATTAGACATATAATAACGTAAACTAAAATAAAAAATTCTCGACTAAAAATTAATTGCGAGTATTAATTTTCCTTTTACGTCTTCGTAAAATATTGAAGTGTTAAATATTGACTAAGGTTTTTACTTAGGATGTTTATTCTGGTTGCTTAGTGTAAAAGTGTTGTAGTTCGGCATGGATGTGGGCGTATTATTCGAAATGAAATACTTTCATAATATTTATTATAAAGGACGGGGCGTTTGGGAAGGTCCAAACGCGGAGGCCAGGCCTGGTCGCTCTCTTCTTACAAAACCTTTCACCGGGGAAAAGGATTAAAACAAAAACCCGTTTTGCCGTTACGTTACGCAAGCTACAATCAATAGATGTATCATTCCACGCCTCGCCTTGCAAACTTTGTCGTCGCTAGAAAGTAGTGTTGGCTAGCTTTGCTAATAGACCGTCCTTGGCCGAGATATTTTGGCAAGTTTTGGAGTGGGCCGAACGGTTCTCGCTTCCAAGGGCGATCACAGATCCGTTCCGAAAGCTAATCAATGTGCTACATCCCAATACTGACCTAACTAATATCTCAAATGTTAAAACTAGATTTGCTCTAATTCGTTGATATTGAATTTTTATTAATAATTAATATAAAACTGTACCTAAGGTAGACAGGATCTGCGTTATTTATAAGATAAAAATTAAATGCGGAAGAAAATTTAATATCTTGATTTTTAATAAACTTAATAAATAAAAGTAAATCCTTTAGTGTGCTCAGCGAATGAAGCACGCATGTGAATGTATTTTATGTGTGCAGACTTCAAGATAGTGGAGGGTTTTTATGATAGTTTACTTACATGAATGAAACAAGGCAATCTTTGTAAGGATCGAGTAGTTAAAGCTCGCTCGGCTTCCGTGCAAGGACCTGTAACAAGCAATAAATTAAACAGTTTCCCAAGTGGTAAGTATTCATTAAAGTATAAAGACCCGCCCACCTACATGTGCTCAAGCGCGAGGAACCTGTTCCCCAGTGCATGTTATATACAGGAAATATAAAAACTCTTCTGCTTTAGCTATAAAAATAAGACAGAAAAGGAGAAAATCCCCAAGAAGCGGTGTTTTATTTTTAAAATCATAGAATTATAAGCTCATAAAGTTGCAAGATTGCCGTGGATAGAAAGCACATACTCAAAACACACTATTTGAGCTTCCTACTTCCACCCTTGTTCCTACGAAATACTTTTCCGCCATGCCTTGGAGTAGAAGAGATTATGGCGACTACCCTAATGCTTCTGCGTGTGCTATTGCATTCCTCAAATATTTGACATTTATTTATTACTTTGCTTTAAACATCTGATTCTAAATTGTGCGTACCAAGTGTAAACCCCTTGGACGCAGTGGAGATACGTCCGTTTGTCGACCATTGGCTTGTCCATCTCTAGATGGAACTTTTATTCAGCTTACAGATAATTAAATTTTGTGCCTACTAAACATTACTAAAAGTTACGTAATCATTAATGGTTCGCCCGTTCTGCTGAACTCTGTACACGACCTTTGTTTCCCACTATTGGTCAAGTTCGTTTTTGTCATGTGTTCTTCACCGATCTCCTTCTTACTCTCCGATTGATAATTTTTGTAATATGATTTCTCCAAGATGAATTGCCAATACGAACTTTTTCTTAGTCGAGCTTCTTTATATATCGGTAGAATATCTATATTTAATATTATTAAACTTTCTTCCTTACGACTAAACTTCATCAAAATTATACAAGTATTTTGATTTTTCTATTCTAAATTTCTAAACTATTTTATTTACAAATTTTAATATATAATTTTTTGTTGAAATAAAAATGCTTAATTATTATCTTAATTCCGTACAAAAAAGTTCTATTGTTACTGAAACAAAAATAGACTCAGTGGAGCAACTATAATACAGTGTAACAAACACAAACCTAGAGGAACAAACATAACACTAGAACAAACGAAGATACAAGTGAACGTCAACAGACTCAGTAAAACAAACATAGATTCAGTGAAAGAAACGAAGACACACAGACTCATAGAAACAAACACAAAGTTAAAAAAGTAAAAAAAGTGATCAAACAAACACACAATGAAATAAACACAGACACAGATGTCGAACAACAGACCCAAGACATAAACACCGACTCGATGAATCAAACGCAGGCACAATGGAACAAATTTAGACCCAGTGGGTCAAACGCACATACAATGGAATAAACTCAGTCTAGTGAATCAAACGCAGGGACAAACTCAGACTGTGGATCAAATGCAGACACAATGGAAAAAAACACTCAGTGAATCAATCACAGAAACAGTGAACAAACGGATGAATTATTAGTTACGAGTAATAATGAAAGATTGAAGTTTGTGTCAAATAAAAATTTGCTTTTATTATAATCAGTTAAAGAGGAGATTATCATGAAGTGTTGTTGACGCTTGCGTGAAAGTTAGGAGATGTGCAAGTCTTCACGTCAAACCATAATGGCTTACTGGTTACAAATACAGGCAACAGTGTAAAAAGTGGAAAGAAATATTACGTTTCAAGTCGAAAGTTACTTTTCAAAGGCAAGTTTTAAACATTTGCAACGAAATTATATATGTTTTGATTGTGCCCTTATAAATAACGCGAGAAAGCCGCGACCCGCTAATAGCTTGGGAACCTGTTTGTTGCAAAACTATCTGCGGTTACCAGGTCACGTGCATAAATTAACTAGACCTAACCTAACTCTAGTCTGCGGACCTCGGCAACGCGTTGTTGGCATTTGGAATGTATAAAAAGCGTTAAACATTTCATCTTATCTTCACACATTACTAGCAGATGATATAATGGTCAGAAAACCTTAAAGAAAGTGTTGTCGTCATTCTGTTGGAAATATTTCTAATTCCTAACACTTTCTAAGAAAATATAAAATTGGAAAATTTAAATTGTTATAGATACAACATTATAATTTAATTAAACATTGATTAATGACTCACTATGTGTTATTATATCATTGGATCGTTATTGAACTTATCAAACATCTGCTCTAATATTGAGCTAGTAGAGCAACAATGCTCCGATGGATTAAACTTTTGCAATGCTTTTTGGATAATCAGAGCTGCGAAATAGAGGAGTTCTGAAAATAAAATTATTCCGATCAGGTTGGATCCTGTTGGCACTGAAAAGAAGAATCTAGGAAGATTAGTTTAACCTAACCAGGTTAGTCTTTTGAATAAGGGTTCAAAGACTTGAAGTAGACACAGATAATTAAAGAATTTTAATGAAAATGGGAATTAATTGGGTATTCTGGATTTCTAAGCCGTGTATACTTTTGTGTATGTTCGTACATAATTACGTGGCTATTGCTACATTATTGGTACTATTTGAAATAGTGTTAAAAAAATTTGAATTAGATTTACTGGGACAGAATAATCTTTCAACACATCCAGTAAGGCAAATATTTTTACCTTCGATAACGTTTAGACAAGTTACATACAATTTTCGGACATAGGAACTAATTGTAATACGCTTGTTAATAATGTATCCCTAAGGTTCCGGGAGCAATGTTTCAGAAGACCGTGAGATGTCAATGAAATTAAAATATTTTTATTTACACGTTCGCTGTGGTCGCATCCTTTTTCTTACTTAGCTGATGTGTTTGAACATTTGAATGTTTTGAATATAGGTTTACAAGGTAACAATATACCTGTATATATTAAAGCTGTTTGATGTAATCATCTTTAATTCACTGATTTAACTATAATTAAAAAGTACTTGACTAAGTGAATACATAATGGCTTACTTTCTGATGCGTTTCAAAACATTCGTTCCTTTTACGAAGTTAACCCTCTATTCTTTAGTAGTAGAGAGTTAGCTTCGTAAATGGAACGAATGTTTTGAAACGCATCAGCAAGTAAGTCAATACGTATTCACTTAGTCAAGTACTTTTTATTTATAATATAGATATGTTCAAAGTTGAAGGCACAGTTAGTGCCGTGGTTAAAAATGTCAATTGTGGGCAATAAATGCTCAATAAATACAATGTCTGTAAATACTCTTCTACAAATTTCCCCACATTAAAAGAGTTTTTGGGCTCTTCCGATAAAACCCTAACAAACCAATTAAAGGAAAGCTTAATTGAACACCTTCAAAGTTTAGCAACGACTTTCAGGAAAACTTTCCTGGGCCAGATCCTAATGAGAGTTGGATGAGAAATCAGTTCTGCTTCCCTGAAATAGAAAAAAAAGATCTTTCAGAAGAGGAACAAGATCAAGTTGCAGACATAACCAGCAGTGGCATATTAAAAAAATGTTTTTAGAACTGAGAACATTGTAGAATTTCGGTTGACAGTACGTAAGGACTACAAAGCACTCAGCGATAAGACAATGAAGCTAATACTACCTTTTCCAACTACTTACCAATGTGAGAAAACATTCTCAACTATGTGCTTCGTGAAAAATAAATATAGGAATTGGTGTGTTGTAATATAGGAATTGCTGTTATTAATTGCATTAATAAAAAGTGTCAAGCATGGAATCTAACATTTCTGAAATCATGAACTCAAAGGACAAATTCATTCCATCTTACTGAGATTATTCTTAAGTTGTGAGTTATTGCAATTGCATTGTATAATAATTTTGAACTAAAGATATTAATATTCTTATTATACGTTTATTCATTAGTTTTTCTCTGTTTATCGCAATTGAAACAGACTTATGGTACTTGTTTTTACTTCATTAACTACTTGTTCCAAACAAAATATTAAAATAAATTAATCTAATGAATTTCGCCTGGACTTACAAACTTAACCGTGTTTATAGCTTTACTTTTTTTTATCTTAAATAAACACTTCTTGAATGTATTTGTAATAAACTTGTGGTAGGATCAAATTTAATTTCCCTGTGTAAGAACAGTTTCCATCTTAAAGTAAGTGAGCAGGCAAACCGTAAACTACTTACTAATAAATAATATAACGCAAATTATTTTGCGTGTAATCTACAATTTAAGTTTAAGAGTTTGAGGTGTCGTTGTTAATATAGCAAAGGATAAAGTCCTTGAAAAGATTTTGTTGGGAACCACTGATACAGACTGTCCAAACTATTTGGGCGACGTATCTTTGGGTAATTCTGGAAATATATAGAAGGGGCTGTACTGGCCACTTTCGAATAAGGGGTTGAATTTAAAAACATATTTTTATAGAGTTTTGAAGTTAGAAATTGGTTGTAATTTTATTTGTCAAAATAAACGTTTAAATATTTTCATTTTTGTCGACTGTTATTTTTGAAGATTTATTTTAGGCCGCCTAGTCTAGATGCAGTTCCGGTGGAGATGGAGACTGTTTCTTCCTGTGCGGCTACTTTAAAGCTGTCGGAACAAGTGCAGGCGACACCGGAATGCTTGTGCAAGGGTATGATCCAGTGGTATATTAGGAGGGTAATCGAAAAATACCCCGGTCTGACTTTATTTGATATTTTTCTGTGCATTGCCTTAAAGGTCCACAAATATGGGGCTGAATGTATACAGTTTATAAAGTATAAGGTCGAAACACGTCGTACAATACTAGATTTGAAAAATATTATGAGAGTCAAGTTATTATCGTTTTATATATTTACTATTGATTTCACTATCTAACCTCAAAACTGAATTATTTTGTAAATGCTAAATATATATATTTGTTTCCAATTTGTTAAGACAAAAATTAATTTCGTTGTTAACACTTGGAATTTCAAAATTCTGGGTTTTAGTTCTACCCCTTAATCCAGTAAAAAATTTTCAGAAATCATTCGCTTTTTTCAAGTTGGGGGATGATTTTACAAAGGAATTTAAAACCATAAAAAACGTGTATTAAAAAAAAAATGTATTTAGAAATTTAGAGGTTAAATGGCACCTAATAAATTACACATATATTTTGCGTACAATAAAACTACATCAACCAGTAACCTGGATTTTGGCCATGCAGTCACTACCCTCGGCACTTTTTCGAGCCGATTATGATAACCACTTGTGATTACTTTTCATGTAGTCTTATACTATCAGAATTCAAACATTCACTTACAAAAAAACATAATTTAATCAAGGAAAACATTTCTTTAAAACAATATCTGAATGCATTTCTGTTTTTAAAAAATATAACGTTTTTACAATGACGTTTAGACATCTACAACGTGTGGCTATAAATTAAGGAGACTTTTGTTGTAACTCCCTCAATTTTGTTTACCTACAACTTACACTTTACCCCCTTTAATGTACTCCCCTCTTATATTCTTACACCTCTCCATTCGCACTTTCCATGGTTTAAAAAAGTATTTTAAGTCATTATCCGAAAGGTTGCTCATGATCTTTGTCGCTTTTACCTTCACTGCGTCCACTGTATCCAATCAGGTTCTTTTTAAGGATCTCTTCACTTTTGGGAACATACAAAAGTCACAGGTTGGGGTACAAGTCACTTTTAGGGTAAAATCAGGTGAGTAGGATGGATGCTTCACCACATGAATACCTTACTTGGCCAAAAATGACTTCACAACCAGTGAACCGTTGTCTTGATGCAGAATCCACAATTTGTTTTTTCCACAACTCGTCGTTTTTTCTTATTCGCTCATGGAGGGTAACCAAAATATCAAGATAGTACTCTTTATTCAATGTCTGCCACTCAGAAACCCAATTTGTGTTTTCGACTGACGGATGTTGAAAAATACAATCATCATGGCCTTGAACTTTGATTTCGACATTCGACCCTCCAAGAGTTGTGGGGAATTTGGGCTACTCAAACTTAGTTTCTTGGTCATAGGAAAAAATCCACGATTCATAACATGTAATGACTCTCTCCAACAGTTTAGGATCTTTCTTGATGTTTTTAAAGATTTCGGAGCAAATTTATAATCGTGAGTTTTTTTGTTCATTCGTTAGGTTTTTGGGGACCATTTTGGTACACACTTTTCTCATGTTGAAATGTTCATGTAAAATTTGTCAAACTGACTCTTCGAATGAGTCCAGTACCGTCTTCTTGAGTCCAGTACCGTTATCTTGAGTCCAGCACCATTATCTTGAGTCCAGTGCCGTTATCTTGATTTCAGTACCACTATCTTGAGTCCAGTACCGTTATCTGGAGTCCAGTACCGTTATCTTGAGTCCAGTACCTTTATCTTGAGTATAGTACCGTTATCTTGAGTCCAGTACCGTTATCTTGAGTCCAGTACCATTATATTGAGTATAGTACCTTTATTTTGAGTTCAGTACCGTTATCTTGAGTCCAGTACCTTTATCTTGAATCCAGTACCTTTATCTTGAGTCCAGTACCGTTATCTTGAGTCCAGTACCTTTATCTTGAGTCCAGTACCTTTATCTTGAGTCCAGTACCTTTATCTTGAGTCCAGTACCTTTATCTTGAGTCCAGTACCGTTATCTTGAGTCCAGTACCTTTATATTGAGTGCAGTACCTTTATCTTGAGTCCAGTGCCTTTATCTTGAGTCCAGTACCGTTAACTTGAATCCAGTACCATTATCTTGAGTATAGTACCTTTATTTTGAGTTCAGTACCTTTATCTTGAGTCCAGTACCGTTATCTTGAGTCCAGTACCTTTATCTTGAGTCCAGTACCTTTATCTTGAGTCCAGTACCTTTATCTTGAGTCCAGTACCTTTATCTTGAGTCCAGTACCGTTATCTGGAGTCCAGTACCGTTATCTTGAGTCCAGTACCTTTATCTTGAGTATAGTACCGTTATCTTGAGTCCAGTACCGTTATCTTGAGTCCAGTACCATTATATTGAGTATAGTACCTTTATTTTGAGTTCAGTACCGTTATCTTGAGTCCAGTACCTTTATCTTGAGTCCAGTACCTTTATCTTGAGTCCAGTACCTTTATCTTGAGTCCAGTACCGTTATCTTGAGTCCAGTACCTTTATCTTGAGTATAGTACCGTTATCTTGAGTCCAGTACCGTTATCTTGAGTCCAGTACCATTATCTTGAGTATAGGACCTTTATTTTGAGTTCAGTACCGTTATCTTGAGTCCAGTACCTTTATCTTGAGTCCAGCACCATCATCTTGAGTCCAAAATTTAATAAAGTTGTAAGCACGAAACTTGACATAAAACGTTTTCAGGTTTTGTATTCTAGTTCATGGTTTGGAACAGTTTTCTTGTTCTATTCACAGCAAATTAATAGCAGCAAGTATTACTTGCAACCCCCAGACCTTCTACTTTCTTTTTGCTATCACTGTCTGATGACTATTCATTAACTACCATAATCACTTAAAACACTCTCTTATTCACTGTTCAATATGTTCTCGGTTTCCTGTTAGTACTATTGTTACAAGTACTGTTGGAGCTACACAAAAAATAATAAATCGAATTTTTAGCTCGATAAGAAATAAAGGTAGACCAGTGTCACTCTATACACCGTGGATTATACAATGTCGTATCAAATTAAGCCCGAGAAGTGAATATCTTGTAAAACTCTCATAACTGTCACTCTGTCTTAAGACCAACTGGACACCGATCCCCTCCCTTAGGATTTCAAAGACGCAGAGGTCGCTCCGAGCGCCATGCGTCCCAACAGCAATAAACAAATTATGCATGGTGATAAAAAAACAGATGATTCCAATTAACGGTAAAAATAAACAACTCATAGCTTTAAGAAGTGTGTAGTAAAAGATTTTCACGATGATAACCATTTGTGTTTTTTCGCTGTATAAAAGAAATTGTAAAAATCATCAAATTTAGATCCCTTCTAAAATCTTGTCACAGGGGTTGGAGTGATTCTTTCTAATAGAATTCTGTCCCACTCTCTCAGATTCGTCATCGCCACCAGAGAGGAAATCGGAACGATATTCCTCCTGTCATTAGCTGTACATAGAGATTTGTGGAAATAGGGTCGTCTTGAGGCACTATCGCAAAACTCTTTCCAGCAAAAACATCATATTCCTGAAAACCTTCACCCAGCATTTCGACAGCTACATGAAACGCTGCATCCTTTCTACCTGATTCACAAATATATTTCAGAAGGTGTTGGGAAGCCGGATTGTTTTCCATTCTCATTGGACTGCGGTCAAGATTTATGTGCACCCACCCCTAGTGCAAATGATTTTCTACAACTCCAAACCATGTCAGCTTCTGGTCGGTTTTGAGAAACCCAGAGAGTGGATTCGTGCTGCATTTTGAGTTCGGGGTCACTCAGTAGAGCTGATTTATATATTAGAAAAATAAGATGTCATAGAATTTGTTAGCGAAGTTATTAATAAAATGCGAAGATAAAACACGTAGTACAGGTGACATTTTGCAATTATTGTCACAGATGATTCTTTACGTACCAAAAGAAATATACAAAACCTTTGTTAATTATCTGTTAGGGATAGGCCTGAAAACTCGCGAAGTATTCACAAATAAAAATTTGAGATTTTCTCTAATGTAGGTTTACAATTACAATTGACTTAAAATTGTGGTAAACCACAGGTGTTTCCAACAACCAAGTTTCCAAATCTATTGTTTCATCATAATTTAATAGAAAGTAGGGAATATAAAAACTTGAAAATGGAGTTCATTTTCAGTTTGTACCATCACATAGTTCAAGTGTCCTAACACACCAACAGTTGAAATAATTCTAGGACAAAGTTCTATCCTGTTATGAAAAACAATTTTATTAAATGTTGAAAAATATCTGAATATTTACTAAATGATTTATCTTGGCTGAAATTTAAACTTTTTAAAGTAACGGTCAATTAACAAGGAACACGAGTTATAGTTACCGATATAAATGAATTGAACTCAAAAGAATTTGTATTATTTTATTACGACCGTAAATTCAAAAATATGAATTTAAATTATGAACATATGAATAATAAATTACGAAAGTCTGAAAATATGTCAAGTAAATTACGAAACAAATAGATAAACAAGTAACCTATGAATAAACAAGATCTGTAATCTTGTTGTGTAGATCTTTTTACTTCAAGCCATTAACAAACGATTTTAATTCGATCAATTGAAGAGAAACATTTGAAGTACCAACGAATGTCGTTGTGGAAAAGTGAAGTTTTTGTAACTTTTAAATTTTTGATACAACACATTATAGTTTTATATTTTGATTGTAAAAAAACACTCCGTAAAATTACTCAACTCCTTAAGAGGGCGTACTTCCCGGTTAAGAACAACTGGTCTACATGATAAAATATCAGTTTCATTTGGGTAATTAATAAACTCAAGTATAATTTAAAATTAGACCTGATAAAATTTTCGAAAAATGATTCATAGATAAAAACTGCATACTCTTCAAAAAATCTAAAGAATTTTAAAATCATTGATATTTTTTCAACTTTGTTAACTCAAGAACGCTTAGAGTGATAAAAACTTTTGATAACAAAATGGTAAAAATTTACTGTTATTTTAACAGAACACCTTTAAAAGTATTTTGTGAAGAACGAAAAATATTTTGTTGTGTTGCTATTGATAAAAATGAGAAATAAAGTTGAATACGCAAGGTTTTTGTTACTCTTCCTGTTTTCAGATGAGTTTGGAGACTTAGCCAATCAAGTAGCATGACTTTACATACCAAGATTTCAGAACTACCCAAATTTGTTCAAAATCTCTTTATTTGAGTAACAGATTGATTGGACTACTTGCATTGAATTTAGTTAGTTTTCGCCTCTCTGTGTAGGCTACACGTGGACATTACAAACGCGATAGCATGTGACCAGGATTCACCAACAGTAGCGGAATAGCGGTGATAGGTAATTTTTGCGGTAGATAAATTTTCACATAAAACAGTTAATTTAACAACTCTTAAAATAAAATAGGCGCGATTTAGTTCACGCAGAGATCAGATAAGACTTCCTGTCTATGCACACGCATGCATAACGTATGCCTGCTCTATAAATATTCATTAGCTGCCAAATTTCGCTCAACTTTTTTGGGTACTGCGTGGATTTTTTAAAATTAATTCGCCACGGCTTAACGCATGCGCTACATTAGTGCGTGCATTATTTTGTAGATTAAGAAAAATGATAAATTACACGCATATCTTTCCCTCACTTTAACAAAGAATAAATATAATGTTTTCGTACTTAAATTTAGTTTTGTAAAAATATTGTATGTTGTATATATAATTTATTGTTTTTACCTATTTTATGTTTTGTCTAGTCTTATCTTTCTAATTGCATATAAACATATTATTTGCTTAGAACCTTCATTTCCGTTCAATTTTTAAAAACTTCTTGTCAGTATTTTCATGTCACTATCTCATTCTACTGTTGTTTACACTCATAGGACATATATTCTTCTAACTTATCAGTATTACCAGCTTTTATTCTCTACTTGGTCGAATCACTGAAGTATCTTATTAGGTATATTCACACGTTGGACGTTAAGCCGTATAACACGAGAAAACATAATAATTCTCTATCTCTTCATATCTGTATATTTCTTTGTGAACGAGGTATGTCTTGGTAACACTGCACTGCTTGGTATATATTGGTAATACTCCACTGAGAGGTATGTCTTGATACCACTGCACTGCGAGGTATGTCTTGGTAACATTGAACTTCGAGGTATGTCTTGCAAACTCTGCACTGCGAGGTATGTCTAGGTAACATTGAACTGAGAGGTATGTCTTGATACCACTGCACTGCGAGGTATGTCTTGGTAACATTGAACTTCGAGGTATGTCTTGAAAACTCTGCACTGCGAGGTATGTCTAGGTAACATTGAACTTCGAGGTATGTCTTGATACCACTGCACTGCGAGGTATGTCTTGGTAACATTGAACTTCGAGGTATGTCTTGAAAACTCTGCACTGCGAGGTATGTCTAGGTAACATTGAACTGAGAGGTATGTCTTGATACCACTGCACTGCGAGGTATGTCTTGGTAACATTGAACTTCGAGGTATGTCTTGAAAACTCTGCACTGCGAGGTATGTCTAGGTAACATTGAACTGAGAGGTATGTCTTGATACCACTGCACTGCGAGGTATGTCTTGGTAACATTGCACTGCGAGGTATATATTGGTAACACTGCACTGCGAGGTATGTCTTGGTAACACTGCACTGCGAGGTATGTCTTGATACCACTGCACTGCGAGGTATGTCTTGGTAACATTGAACTTCGAGGTATGTCTTGAAAACTCTGCACTGCGAGGTATGTCTAGGTAACATTGAACTTCGAGGTATGTCTTGATACCACTGCACTGCGAGGTATGTCTTGGTAACATTAAACTTCGAGGTATGTCTTGAAAACTCTGCACTGCGAGGTATGTCTAGGTAACATTGAACTGAGAGGTATGTCTTGATACCACTGCACTGCGAGGTATGTCTTGGTAACACTGCACTGCTTGGTATATATTGGTAATACTCCACTGAGAGGTATGTCTTGATACCACTGCACTGCGAGGTATGTCTTGGTAACATTGAACTTCGAGGTATGTCTTGAAAACTCTGCACTGCGAGGTATGTCTAGGTAACATTGAACTGAGAGGTATGTCTTGATACCACTGCACTGCGAGGTATGTCTTGGTAACACTGCACTGCGAGGTATATATTGGTAACACTGCACTGCGAGGTATGTCTTGGTAACACTGCACTGCGAGGTATATATTGGTAATACTCCACTGAGAGGTATGTCTTGATACCACTGCACTGCGAGGTATGTCTTGGTAACATTGAACTTCGAGGTATGTCTTGAAAACTCTGCACTGCGAGGTATGTCTAGGTAACATTGAACTGAGAGGTATGTCTTGATACCACTGCACTGCGAGGTATGTCTTGGTAACACTGCACTGCGAGGTATATATTGGTAATACTCCACTGAGAGGTATGTCTTGATACCACTGCACTGCGAGGTATGTCTTGGTAACATTGAACTTCGAGGTATGTCTTGAAAACTCTGCACTGCGAGGTATGTCTTGGTAACACTGCACTGCGAGGTATATATTGGTAATACTCCACTGAGAGGTATGTCTTGATACCACTGCACTGCGAGGTATGTCATGGTAACATTGAACTTCGAGGTATGTCTTGAAAACTCTGCACTGCGAGGTATGTCTAGGTAACATTGAACTGAGAGGTATGTCTTGATACCACTGCACTGCGAGGTATGTCTTGGTAACATTGAACTTCGAGGTATGTCTTGAAAACTCTGCACTGCGAGGTATGTCTAGGTAACATTGAACTGAGAGGTATGTCTTGATACCACTGCACTGCGAGGTATGTCTTGGTAACACTGCACTGCGAGGTATATATTGGTAACACTGCACTGCGAGGTATGTCTTGGTAACACTGCACTGCGAGGTATGTCTTGATACCACTGCACTGCGAGGTATGTCTTGGTAACATTGAACTTCGAGGTATGTCTTGAAAACTCTGCACTGCGAGGTATGTCTAGGTAACATTGAACTTCGAGGTATGTCTTGATACCACTGCACTGCGAGGTATGTCTTGGTAACATTGAACTTCGAGGTATGTCTTGAAAACTCTGCACTGCGAGGTATGTCTAGGTAACATTGAACTGAGAGGTATGTCTTGATACCACTGCACTGCGAGGTATGTCTTGGTAACACTGCACTGCTTGGTATATATTGGTAATACTCCACTGAGAGGTATGTCTTGATACCACTGCACTGCGAGGTATGTCTTGGTAACATTGAACTTCGAGGTATGTCTTGAAAACTCTGCACTGCGAGGTATGTCTAGGTAACATTGAACTGAGAGGTATGTCTTGATACCACTGCACTGCGAGGTATGTCTTGGTAACACTGCACTGCGAGGTATATATTGGTAACACTGCACTGCGAGGTATGTCTTGGTAACACTGCACTGCGAGGTATATATTGGTAATACTCCACTGAGAGGTATGTCTTGATACCACTGCACTGCGAGGTATGTCTTGGTAACATTGAACTTCGAGGTATGTCTTGAAAACTCTGCACTGCGAGGTATGTCTAGGTAACATTGAACTGAGAGGTATGTCTTGATACCACTGCACTGCGAGGTATGTCTTGGTAACACTGCACTGCGAGGTATATATTGGTAATACTCCACTGAGAGGTATGTCTTGATACCACTGCACTGCGAGGTATGTCTTGGTAACATTGAACTTCGAGGTATGTCTTGAAAACTCTGCACTGCGAGGTATGTCTTGGTAACACTGCACTGCGAGGTATATATTGGTAATACTCCACTGAGAGGTATGTCTTGATACCACTGCACTGCGAGGTATGTCTTGGTAACATTGAACTTCGAGGTATGTCTTGAAAACTCTGCACTGCGAGGTATGTCTTGGTAACACTGCACTGCGAGGTATATATTGGTAATACTCCACTGAGAGGTATGTCTTGATACCACTGCACTGCGAGGTATGTCTTGGTAACATTGAACTTCGAGGTATGTCTTGAAAACTCTGCACTGCGAGGTATGTCTAGGTAACATTGAACTGAGAGGTATGTCTTGATACCACTGCACTGCGAGGTATGTCTTGGTAACATTGAACTTCGAGGTATGTCTTGGTAACATTGAACTTCGAGGTATGTCTTGGTAACATTGAACTTCGAGGTATGTCTTGAAAACTCTGCACTGCGAGGTATGTCTTGGTAACACTTCATTGCGATGTATGTTTTGGTAACAGTAATTGTAAAGGAGGTTAGTATTCACGTTACTGTAGTAACTAGGGTTGTTTGTAAAGAGCTAAGCTCTGATGTTAACGAAATATATAAAGTTGTTCCCAGTATTCTGCAGTAATTATAGCTATTTTTAAGGATATAAGTCCTAGTGTCAAAGAAGTATTTAAGATTGTTTGAGAAGACAACCCCCCCCCCACACACACACATACAACACACACACACATACACACACACACACACACACACACTCAGCACGCACGTACGCGCACGCACAAAACACACACACACACACACACACATATATATATATATATATATATATATATATATATATATATATATATATAAAGAACTAAGTCAAAATACTTTTAATTAATTTTGTTGCATTATTTGTTTAATCTAAAAGGGTTTTCAAACCCATCGTTATGTTACATGTCTCACCATTCACGAGTTGCGAAACGTTTAAACTATTAGTTTTCCATTAAGTCTGAACACAATTAGCCACAGTTTGTCTAAGAACTCATTCACTTTTGATTACTCTAGTCTACCTAATGCTTTATTCCTATATTATTCTAAATAATGCAACTTTTTTATACTGAAGTTCAACTTTAAATTTTATTTTATTGTTTTTTAATTATCAAAGAATTCAATATTTATATATGCATTTTAGGAATAGTCAGCGTTTCACAAAGTTATTTGTTTTCGTTTCTTTTTTTTGGAAAATACGCTCAAGATAAACTTAGTGTTTCCTTAAGATAAACTCTGACATATAGACCAGTACGTTTTTAAACATATATTTTTATTTAAATACTAAATTTACTATCAGATATAAGCTCCAAATACTTTGAACATTTCAGATTTACCTTCGGGGCATATCTCAAACTATACATGGCCCAGGTTCATCAAAACATACATTCGACAGAATGTTCGTGCCTTTCTCCCTCGACAGAAAGCTGTAACACCAGCAGAAACGTCCTTCATTATCTTTCAAATTTGATTATTTTCAATTTTCAATTTTTCAATTAAAAAATGTTTCTATAAACAGGGCATATTTTATAAGAAAACGTATTTTAATATTGTTTATGTAGTCGAGGTCACGTTTAACTGGAATAATACTTTTACCGAGATACTTTATAACTTGGTTTTTCTAAACTTACTGTGTAGATGTAAAGACGTAATTTGAAACGACGCAGAACGACTGACATTAAAGAACATAAAACTGCCAAAAGTTCAACTCCTTATTAAGTGCAACCCACTGGGTGGGGTTGGGCATGTACTATGCCGCTGTAAGACAGGTGTTAACCTGTCACCAAAACATCTGCTCAGCCGTTTGGCAAAATTATAAAAAACAAAAACTGCAGTTTGGGCATGGTTATTAAATTACTAACAATAATAATTGAAGCACTTTTTATAAAAATTTACTCTGTAGATAAAAGGAAGTATAGGGAGATAACGATTGTTGGTAGTAACTACCCAGTCCAATACAACAGTAAATGTGCAACATAAACTTCTTTCAATTAAGGGACTGATTCAATTTGCACTGATTTGATTTAAAATTTAGTAAATAATAAAAATCGTGTAATAAAATGTATTGTGACAGGCTTCTCGGAGGTTTCATCAACTCATCTCGATGTATGTTTTATAAACCTTCAAAATGAGGTAACTAAAACTCTGTTATGAATCTAAAAGTAAGACTTATAACAGATTTTGTTATTGTAGAAATTGTAATTAAAAAAATTTAGTCGAAAATTAATACTAAAAACCAGAAATATTTTCGAAAAAATATATTTACATATATTTTAGTGTGTGTGTGTGTGTGTGTGTGTGTGTGTGTGTGTGTGTGTGTGTGTGTGTATGTGTGTGTATGTGTGTTTGTGTGTGTGTGTGTGTGTGTGTGTGTGAGTTTGTGTGTGTGCGTGTGTGTGTGTGTTTGTTTGTATGCGCGCGCGCGCTTGGGTTGTCTTCTCAAACAATTTTAAATACTTCTTTGACACTAAAACATATATCCTTAAAAATAGCTATAATTACTGCAGGATACTGGGAACAACTTCATATATATATATATATATATATATATATATATATATAAGTATCGCAATATGTATTCTTGTGTATTAATACAGAACTAAGTCAAAATACAAATACAAGAATTATAATTGAATTTACAATTCAAAGCTTTTCGTTGGCTAACAGTACCAACATCATCAACTAATGATGTTGGTACTGTTAGCCAACGGAAAGTTTTGAATTGTAAATTCAATTATAATTCTTGTATTTGTATTTTGACTTAGTTCTTTATATATATATATATATATATATATATATATATATATATATATATATATACATATATATATATATATATATATATATATATATATATATATACATATATATATATATATATATATATATATATAAATATATTTATTTATTGTTAACATCAGAGCTTACCTCTTTACCAACAATCCTAAAGTCGGTTCAGAATGTGTTTGCGCCTGATGTAAACACTATCACGAGGCGAACACGTGCAAGGGACGGTAAGCTATGAGTCCGGTTCACAATCATGCATCGGCAATTGGGCTACGTCTTACACTGGTACACTTAATCATTCGAAAAAGAGAATTATAGACTAATGAAAGTAATAAGACTATTCAATAATTTATGCTACAAGTTTTTAACTTACCATGTTATTATTTCATGTTTAAGGGGTCTGCAAAATCCGATTCCGATGACGACGAGGAACTGTCGTCAACAGCTATGACGAATGGCTCGATGTCTTCAATTATATTGTCTAATTTCCACATATTCGACTCATCAACGTCCACCACATGTTTCACATATTTTTCCCACTTATCAGGTGTAACACGCGAGACACCTTCGGTTAACAGTCTGTGCACCTCTTTAATGTTAAAAGTAACATTGTTAGACGCAACATAACCTTTAACCTCAGCCCATACCATTTCTATTGGGTTTAATTCGCAGTGATAAGGAGGGGTTCTCAAAACTATTCTATTTGTTTCTTTAGCAATTTCATCGATAACGTATTTTTTGTAATTTGGCCTATGATAGGAAACGAGTTTTAATAATTCGACCTTCAACATGGATTCATCTGAAAACCATCAGTCAACCAATTTCGAATTTGTTGCTTATTCCAACGGGTCGTAGGTAAGCGTTCTACTTGTACAGAATGATACGGAGCGTTGTCCATTACGATAACGCAGTTGTTGTCCAATTTCTGTATTATCGCGGAAAACCATTCTTTAAAATTTTCACCATTCATTTCTGAATGGTAGTCAGTATCTGATTTTGATTCGAAAATCAACAGTCCATCTTCTACAAAACCTTTTTGTGACCCAATATGAATGACAATAAGTCTCTTACCCTTTCCAGTTGGACATTTTAAACCCGCCGACAGACCCCTCAGAAAAGCATCTTTACTGGAACAGACTGACTTATCTGTCCAAACCTTTGATTTCGTATGGCCTGCATTGACCCACGTTTCGTCCAAATAATAAATCGTACGACCTTCCTCACGATAGGCTTTTATTTTTCTTAAGTAATCTCTTCTCCATAGAATAATATCTTCTTTGTCCAACAGTATACTTTTACGGTTACGTTTCTCATACCTGAAATTTAGCTTTTTTAATATGTGAAACAAAGTGGTTCGTCTTAGGTTAGGTAAGCCTAACTGTCCGTCGGTATTAACTAAGTGTAGTACTTTATTTAAAGTCGGAAGTTCGTTTTTAAAAAATAACTCGCGTACTTTCTTCCTTACAGCTGTTTTTAAAAAGTCATCCATATTATTAAAAATAGTTTTGGTTTTTGGTTTCCTTTTGGCAGGAGACTTCAGCGTACCCGTTTCTTTTTTTCTTTAACGATTGAAAAAACACTTCGAGCAGAAATTCCTGCAGATATCGCTACTTTCTGCAAGATGTCTTTGATACGGCATTCTGGATTTTCATCCTTTAAATTTTTATAAAGGCGTAAAATAACTTGTCTTTGCCCGGAGTGTATTACTTGTCCTCGTTTATTTTTTTTGACAGGGGATGACATTGCTTAAAAGTTAATCCTTAAAAACTTAACAACACCACAAACTCACAAACACAAATATAACAAACAACGATCTTAAATTATTCCACTCGCAATTAAAAAATGTTAGGCACAATAAACAGACGAACAAATGTAACCCTGGACGTTTCCAGACTAACTGTTAATCGGGCGGCAGGATATTTCAGTTTTGTCACGAGGTCACTCAGCCAATAGGGTTGCCGAAATCGTTATGTTCACGTGAACAGTTCACCACTCCCTGGCGCAAACACATTCTGAACAGACAGTAGTTACTGCAGTAACGCGAAGACTTGCCTATTATTCAAAATTAAATTGCATCTCTTTGAAATACCTAGTGTGTCAGTTATTTCTTAAATTATGTAAAACATTTAACCAAGAAGCCCAATTTGGAGTAAGGAGATAAATGTTACATGTTAAATAAAAATTATAATCGGTCCTCTTCCTGTTTAAACTTATTGTTACTGGAAATTACTTTTTTGCCTTTAGCAAGGGTAAAACATTTGTTTTCTTACTTTAAAGTGTTTGCTTTCACGAAATTAAGTTTTTAGCGCAACGCAGAAGACATTTCGGGAAGTTTTAGTTTTCCGAGAAACGTGGCGTGCACCGCATTGCGTTGACAAAGCTCGGCTTGGCCCAGACAGAATGTGTTAGCCGACCATTCACCTCCATAATAAAACAAAACCACTGAGTACTCGTTTTTACTGCCCAAAATACCGGTCCTTGCGAGCAGTTGCAACCACTATCTAACGTGGCCTATTCTGGAGCCATGGACACTGTTGCCCTCTAAGGCTAGCAAACCGTACTAAGAGGCAATGTATCTAACAAAAGAATAATGAATGCAGTTGTAGTAAAAGAGTCAGTAGCTCATTAAGCTCTATTGTCGTGCTCTGTGTACGTATTTTAAATAAAACCGACTTAAAGAGAATTATATTTGATTCAACAAATGCGCAGACGCAAAGATATAAACGGAGATTTGTAGTGGCGTGGCGTCATAATATCATGCTGAAAAACACGTTCAAAATTTAATGCTGCTGATGCTACTTAATGAAGGTACAACTGTATCGCGAACATAGGAAAATGTATATATTTTCACGAAATTTAAAGTGTATCCAGCGTTATCTCCTTTCAAAAATATATAATGATAGAGTGTAGCAGTAGGTCTTAACTGCTGAACTGTAAGACAGTAGGGTAGAAGTCCGATTAACTGCTGAACTGTAAGGCAGTAGGGTAGAAGTCCGATTAACTGCTGAACTGTAAGGCAGTAGGGTAGAAGTCCGATTAACTGCTGAATTGTGCTCTACGTGACATCCAACCAGATATCTGAAGGTTGGGTTATGACTATTCAGAATTGATTCGCCAAATAAATGATGGAATAGGAGGGGTTTGAATCAGTTGGTGACACCTATCAAACCTCAGTCATCACTGTAGTGTGCTCTACTTAAAACTCGTCATAAGGTCAGAAGGTTTTTTCTGCTTCGATTAAGTTCACGGATGAAGTGAATAGGAATTTCGTGTAAGTTAATGGTGTCCATTAATGGACATCACTATACCTTACATATCACCTAGTCAGAAGATTAAAGGGTTGTTGAGTTTACTTAGTCTTGTTTATATTCACGGACGAACGAACAAAATAAAGGCGAATAATGCCAGCTTGTGGCCAGTCTACAGTATATGGCTCTATACTACACTTAACCGTTAGTTTTAAGGATTTGTTAAGAATAATTAAATTAATAATTTTTCATGCGTTAATAAAGTTAATTATATGACCTTAACTTACGTTAAAAGGAAAAATAAAGGATATATACATAAGCCAATTCGTTGATATAACGGATAAAAAATGGGCTTGAGTATCACAAGACTTATTACAAACACAGAGTGTATTCAAGTCAATAGCAGCTTGATTTATTCATCACTAAAATGATGACCGCCTTACCAAGATGTCCTCCACACGAACCTTTCAAATATTTACAATATTGATTAGTGTTTCTAGACATAAGATTGGCAATTCGTTATGAGTTATTGAACCGTCCTCGCTAACGCAATGATACAACAAACACTATGTCGTTCATGATGTTATACATGAATATTTACTAATTTTAGGGTCAATGTTTTTTATAACAAGCTAATCCGAATTTCTCATGAACTTAGAAATGGGGAAATATTCCAAAGAAGCAATCATCTGTGATATAGTACTGAGCAGATTGGGCAAAGTTAATTGAAATTCAATAATACAAACTATTCTGACAATTTCCAGTTCAAAATTCACACTCAAATTTATATTACAGATTAACCCACTGGCTGTAGTAGAATACAAAAGTAAAAACATCGTAAAATAGAAACAATTGCGAAATAAGTAAGCTATACGTATCTGTTACAAGAACATATTTGGTTAAAACGGTTGAATGGTCGACACGTCATTATCCAAGGTTGAGAAAATAATCTACGTACAAATATGTTGATCAAATATTTGCTTCATGTCTCAGTCTGTAATGTGGTATTGTCATTTTCACATGTCTAGTTTAGAACATTAGCTTCCATATACTCGTCCTGAGGCATATATTTAAGCCCTTACTGTAACTCTATTTGCATTCACAACCCTTTTCACACCCTTCGTAGGATACCGCATTTGAAGTTGTGTGAACGCAATACATCTCTAACAAAAATGGCTAACTCGAATTGCCTTATTTTATGGAACAAAAACCAATTCTCTTGCATGCCCACTTAGGAGTTACAGAAAAAAAAACTTTTGTTGTGTAAAGTTAGTGTGAAGTTATTGTGAAATGTTCCAAAGAAACGACACTTATGACGTGGTCTTTGGGATTAAAAGTTAAGTATGGGATCATAAGAAGAAGTGAAGCACTTGTCATGGAGTGGTACAAGTAGGCCTATATGTTTTGTTTAAAGTGCTCCACGATCATAGGATAATGGGAAAGGCTTATAATGTACATTAGTCTTTGGGATATGGGTGGCAATAATTGCTTGAAGTGGAACTGGGATCATAATAAAGAGTAAACACCATAATTATGGTCAGGAAGTGGAACATGCATAGTAGTTGTGTGAAGTGAACTGGGATTATAGAAAAAGCCAAGATATTAAGAGGAAGTCTTTAGAAGCAATAAGTAAAGTATTTCTATGAAGTGGAACTGGGATCATAATAAAGAGTAAACACCATAATTATGGTCAGGAAGTGGAACATGCATAGTAGTTGTGTGAAGTGAACTGGGATTATAGAAAAAGCCAAGATATTAAGAGGAAGTCTTTAGAAGCAATAAGTAAAGTATTTCTATGAAGTGGAACTGAGATCATTTGTAGAAAGTGGAACTGGGATCATATGTAAAGGCGAAACACTTATGATAAGGTCTTTGGGAGTAGGACGTAAAGAATTTGAAGTGGAACTGGGGTCTCAAACAAAGTGATGTGCCTATATTGTGCTCATGGAGTGGAACAGTATATTATTTGTGTAAAGAGGAATTGGGATCACAAAGTTGAATCCCCTATATTGTGTCATGGAGTGGATCAGTTTATTATTTGTGCGGAGGGGAACTGGGATCACAAACAAAGTGAAGCACCTATATTGTACCATGAAGTAGAACAGTTTATTATTTCTGTGGAGTGGAACTGGGATCACAAACAAAGTGAAGCACCTATATTGTGTCATGGAGTAGAGCTGTTTATTATTTGTGTAAAGTGGAGCTGGGATCACAAACAAAGTGAAGCGCCTATATTCTGGTGATGGAGTGGAACAGTTCATTATTTGTGTGCTGCACCTATATTGTGTCATGGAGTAGAACAGTTTATTATTTGTGTGAAGTAGAACTGGGATCACAAACAAACTGAATCACCTATATTGTGTCATGGAGTAGAATAGTTTATTATTTGTGTGAAGTAGAACTGGGATCACAAACAAACTGAATCACCTATATTGTGTCATGGAGTAGAACAGTTTATTATTTGTGTGAAGTGGAACTGGGATCACAAACAAAGTGAAGCGCCTATATTGTGGTCATGTTGTGGAACAGTTTATTATTTGTGTGAAGTGGACCTGGGATCACAAACAAAGAGAAGCACCTATATTGAGTCATGGAGTAGAACAGTTTATTATTTGTGTGAAGTGGAACTGGGATCACAAACAAAGAGAAGCACCTATATTGTGTCATGGAGTAGAACAGTTTATTATTTGTGTGAAGTAGAACTGGGATCACAAACAAACTGAATCACCTATATTGTGTCATGGAGTAGAACAGTTTATTATTTGTGTGAAGTGGAACTGGGATCACAAACAAAGTGAAGCGCCTATATTGCGGTCATGGGGTGGAACAGTTTATTATTTGTGTGAAGTGGACCTGGGATCACAAACAAAGAGAAGCACCTATATTGAGTCATGGAGTAGAACAGTTTATTATTTGTGTGAAGTGGAACTGGGATCACAAACAAAGAGAAGCACCTATATTGTGTCATGGAGTAGAACAGTTTATTATTTGTGTGAAGTAGAACTGGGATCACAAACAAACTGAATCACATATATTGTGTCATGGAGTAGAACAGTTTATTATTTGTGTGAAGTGGAACTGGGATCAAAAACAAAGTGAAGCGCCTATATTGTGGTCATGGGGTGGAACAGTTTATTATTTGTGTGAAGTGGACCTGGGATCACAAACAAAGAGAAGCACCTATTTTGAGTCATGGAGTAGAACAGTTTATTATTTGTGTGAAGTGGAACTGGGATCACAAACAAAGAGAAGCACCTATATTGTGTCATGGAGTAGAACAGTTTATTATTTGTGTGAAGTAGAACTGGGATCACAAACAAACTGAATCACCTATATTGTGTCATGGAGTAGAACAGTTTATTATTTGTGTGAAGTAGAACTGGGATCAAAAACAAAGTGAAGCGCCTATATTGTGGTCATGGGGTGGAACAGTTTATTATTTGTGTGAAGTGGACCTGGGATCACAAACAAAGAGAAGCACCTATATTGAGTCATGGAGTAGAACAGTTTATTATTTGTGTGAAGTGGAACTGGGATTACAAACAAAGTAAAGCACCTATTTTGTGTCATGGAGTAGAACAGTTTATTATTTGTGTGGATCGGAAATGGGATCACAAACAAAGTGATCACCTATATTGTATTAATGGAGTGGAACAAATATTTTTTTTTGTGTGAACAGGAACTGGGATATCAAACAAAGTGAAGCACCTGTATTGAGTCATGGTGATGAACAGTGTTTTTATTTATGTGAAGAGGAATTGGGTTCACGAACAAAGTAAAGCATATATTGTGTCATAGAGTGGAACAGTTTAATATTTGTGTGTAGTGGAACTGGGATCACATAGAAAGCGAACTCTTATATTGTAATAATGGAGTGGAACAACTATATTTTTGTGTGAAGCGGAACTGGGATTACAAACAAAGTATAGAACCTACATTTCATTCATGGTGTGGAACGTTTAATTTTGAGTGTGAAGTCCACTGGGATCACAAACAAAGTGAAGCACCTATATTGTGGTAATGGGGTGGAACAGTTTATTATTTGTGTGGAGCGAAACTGGGATCACAAATAAAGTGAAGCACCTATAAGGTGTCATGGAGTGGAACAGTTTATTATTTGTGTGGAGTGAAACTGGGATCACAAATAAAGTGAAGCACCTATATTGTGTCATGGAGTAGAGCAGTTTATTATTTGTGTGAAGTGGAGCTGGGATTACAAACAAAGTGAAGCGCCTAAATTCTGGTCATGGAGTGGAACAGTTCATTATTTGTGTGAAATGGACCTGGAATCACAAACAAAGAGAAGCACCTATATTGTGTCATGGAGTAGAACAGTTTAATATTTGTGTGAAGTGGAACTGGGATCACAAACAAAGTATAGAACCTACATTTCCTTCATGGTGTGGAACGTTTAATTTTGAGTGTGAAGTCCTCTGGGATCACAAACAAAGTGAAGCACCTATATTGTAGTAATGGGGTGGAACAGTTTATTATTTGTGTGAAGTGGAACTGGGACCACGAACAAAGTAAAGCACCTATATTGTGTTAGGGAGTGGGACAGTTTATTATTTAAGTGAATAGGAATTACGTTCACAAACAAAGTGAAACACCTATATTGTGTCATGGAGTGGAACAGTTTATTATTTGTGTGGAGTGAAACTGGGATCATAAATAAAGTGAAGCACCTATATTGTGTCATGGAGTAGAGCAGTTTATTATTTGTGTGAAGTGGAGCTGGGATTACAAACAAAGTGAAGCGCCTAAATTCTGGTCATGGTGTGGAACAGTTCATTATTTGTGTGAAATAGACCTGGAATCACAAACAAAGTGAAGCACCTAAATTGTGTCATGGAGTAGAACAGTTTAATATTTGTGTGAAGTGAAACTGGGATCACAAACAAACTGAATCACCTATATTGTGTCATGGAGTAGAACAGTTTATTATTTGTGTTAAGTGGAACTGGGATCACAAACAAAGTGAAACGCCTATATTGTGGTCATGGGGTGGAACAGTTTATTATTTGTGTGAAGTGGAAATGGGATCACAAACAAAGTAAAGCACCTATATTGTGGTCATGGGGTGGAACAGTTTATTATTTGTGTGAAGTGGACCTGGGATCACAAACAAAGAGAAGCACCTATATTGAGTCATGGAGTGGAACAGTTTATTATTTGTGTGAAGTGGAAACGGGATCACAAACAAAGTAAAGCACCTATATTGTGTCATGGAGTGGAACAGTTTATTATTTGTGTGAAGTGGAACTGGGATCACAAAGTAAAGCACCTATATTGTGCCATAGAGTGGAACAGTTTATTATTTGTGTGAAGTGGAACTGGGATCACAAACAAAGTTAAGCACCTGTATTGAGTCATGGTGTTGAACAGTTTTTTTATTTATGTGAAGAGGAATTGGGTTCACGAACAAAGTGAAACATATATTGTGTCATAGAGTGGAACAGTTTCTTATTTGTGTGTAGTGGAACGGGGATCACATAGAAAGCGAACTCTTATATTGTAATAATGGAGTGGAACAACTATATTTTTGTGTGAAGCGGAACTGGGATCACAAACAAAGTGTAGAACCTACGTTGCGTTCATGATGTGGAACGTTTAATTTTGAGTGTGAAGTGGAACTGGGATCACAAACAAAGTGAAGCACCTATATTGTGGTCATGGGGTGGAACAGTTTATTTATTGTGTGAAGTGGAACTGGGATCACGAACAAAGTAAAGCACCTATATTGTGTCATGGAGGTGAACAGTTAATTATTTGTGTGAAGAGGAATTACGTTCACAAACAAAGTGAAAGACCTATATTGTATCATGGAGTGGAAGAGTTTATTATTTATGTGAAGTGGAACGGGAGTCGTACGAAAAGGTGAGGTACGTACATTATGATTAGGAATGGGAACAAGCAGGGGCGTAACCATTACGATGGTTTGGGATCAGGGGGAAAACACCCATAGAAAATTTTGAACATTTTTATCCATAGAAATAAAATTTTATTTTCTTGGCACGTAAAATTACACAATTGTTGATTCATCGGGAAGATATTTGGCTAAAAACGTAGTACTGTTTTATAGGTTAAAATGTTTTGCTAAAACTTTTTGGTTTGGGGCAGGGTATACCGAAGGTAGCATACACTTGCCTCCAAAGACATAATTTTATACGAAGACACCTTATTCCTGCCCCAAAATCATCGTTTTATATCGAAGAAACCTTCTTTTTGTCCCCAAAGTCATCAATATATACCGAATACACCTTCTTCCTGTCCTCAAAGTCATCATTATATACCGAAGACATCTTCTTCACTGTCTCTCAAAGTCATCGTTTTATACCGAAAACACCTTCTTCCTGCCCCCAGCCATCGTTTTATACCAAAGACACCTTATTCCTGGCCCTTAAGTCATCGTTGTATATCGAAGAAACCGTCTTTCTGTCCTCAACGTCATCATTATATACCGAAGACAAGTTCTTCCTGTCTCCACTCATCGTTTTATACCGAAGACACCTTCTTCCTGGCCCTAAAACCATCGTTTTATACCGAAGACACTCTTTTACTGTCTTTCAAAGTCATCGTTTTATTCCGAAGACAAATTCTCCACTGTCTCTCAAAGTATTCGTTTTATACCGAAGACACCTTCTTCCTGGCCCCAAAGTCATCGTTTTATACCGAGACATTTTCTTCTTGGCCCCAAAGTCGATCGTTTTGTACCGAATACACCTTTTTTTGTCCCTAGAGTCATCGTTTTATACAGAAGACACCGTCTTTCTGTCTTCAAAGGCATCATTATATACCAAAGACACCTTTTTCACTGTCTCTCAAAGTCATCGATTTATAATGAAGACACCTTCTTCACTGTCTCTCAAAGTCATCGATTTATACCGAAGACACCTTCTTCACTGTCTCTCAAAGTCATCGTCGGATACTGAAGTCACCATTTTCACTGACGCTCAAAGTAATCGTTTGTTACGGAGTACACCTTTTTCCTGTCCCCAGACATCGTTTTATATTGAAGACACCATCTTTCTGGCCCTAAAGTCATCGTTATATACCGAAGACACCTTCTTCATTCACTCTCAATGTCAACTTCGGATACTGAAGTCACCATCTTCACTGTTTCTCAAGAGTCATCGTCGACCTCGAAGACATAATCTTAAGTAAGAACCACCGTCTTATGTATTACAACTTTGCTACCTACATTTATATTCTGTAGCTGAAGCATCCTCGTTACAAATAATTGTTATCATAATTCATATTTGCCTCCTATGAACATATTTCCTCTATATATTGTAATCATTGGATTAATGTTTCCTCCTTGTACATGTGTTATGGAGTATGTATAATTAAATAACACTCCCATAAATAAGCATATTGCATTTTATTTTTTTTTTATACATTGAAGCTTTTTGCTGATTTTTAGTATCAGCATTATCAAAACCTTATGAGTATGAGTATATTATAGTTCTATTACTACATCCCGACATTGAAGTGAAAAGTTTCAATGTATAAAGAAAAGAAAATGCAATATTCTTGTTTATGAGAGTGGTCCTATACGTATATATATATATATATATATATATATATATATATATATATATATATATATATATATATATAATCGTAAGACCTAATGTGCCACGGGCAAAGACTCACAAATTTTCAGCGCAATAATCGACTTATTCTAATAGAGACCTCTAGCAACAACCTTTAAAATATAGAAAATCTCTCAACTGGATCATGATCAAGAATTGTGCTATTCCCCCTACCTAGTTTTCTCTGGTTGATTAGGTTCAATTGATTTCCAAAACGTGTGGATTTTTAAAATTTCTGATAGAATTCACAATGTTTCGGGTGTTTTTTCCAAGTCACCTCAAATGCAATTTACGGGGAATATTTCAAACACTGCAAAAAGATAATCAAGAAATCCGTGCAGCGAAAACAATCATCATTGGAAACTGTTACTTTTAGTTTAGCCCTTTTGTGTTGAAAAACTGTCACGACCGGTGATAAGCGAGGCTGTTTGAGGAATAACCTTCCAGAAGAAATTTAAAGTTCATTTAAACTCTTTTTAAAGGCTACAAAATTATTTTAAAACGACCAATTTTTTAAAAAATGTCAGACTAGTTCTAGACAAGATCAATCTCTTATGAGGAAATTCAAATATGGTTTTATAATTTCTTGGTAATTTTAAAATAAAACGAGTAGACAGTCATCTTATATTAGACTATAAACCTAGGTCTGTATTCAAGGTCCGAGAAAGTCTTAAATGTGGAAGTTTATTTGGTTAAGCTGCATAATGGTGAATTAAAGTTCCATAGAACGCCTAAATATACAAGCAAGAGTGGACACCCAAGTTACGTCCTATGGCACTGAGGCGTCACTGGTATGTGATTTACCTTTATTCACCTTCAGGGAACGGAAAATCCCAGTTAGCTCCAACTATACAAGAATATTGATAAAATCAATAACAAATTTATTAATAATCTAAATAAGCAATAAAATATTGCTTGAACAACAATTACGCTTGAATTGTGATTTATCTGTCTACTTAACAGACCCACTCTCATTCATTCCATGCCAACAGCCATAGGAACACTCCACCTCCCCATATTGAAACTGGCAACAACTTTGCCAATTATTTTTCAGACGCTTGTAGAATTTAGCAAACATAGATAATTTAGAATATAATATGTTGGCTCAAACATTACGATATCATCGAGTCTTAGGCAGCTGCATCGAAACCTGATTGGTAGGGACCTGCATTCTGTCACACCGTGTAGACACCATGTATGTAGCAGCTGGCTATCATTTAACTGCACTGACTTTCTTAAATTGTTTAATCCTAATTTTATGTCTTGTAAAGCAGCTGAACTCTAAATTATGCAGGTTTCAAAGCTGCATGAGTTTGGAAATATTTTGGGTACCTGTCCGTATCACGATAAGTCTTGAAGACATTTTTTTATAACCTACGTACAGGTACTGTGATAGTAACAATGCATATATTGTTGCTAACAATACCAGTAGTTTTGGTAACAATGAAAATAGTGTTGGTAACAATGCAAATAGTGATATTGTAGCCGAATTCCAGTTTTACAATAATTTTAGTAAAATTTATTTAATACTGAGTGGGGTGGAAATAGTAAAAATTCATTTGGTCATTCGACGGTATTTCTGAATTTTTGTTGAGCTCATTCACTGCCATGAACAGTGATTGAGTTTGTGATTCATGTATCTTAAAGACAGTTGCGATAACATGATGTATCTTTTTACAAAAAAAAATCATATTGGAGTGTCGTTTTCGTGAAACAATGAGTCTCTGCGATGCAGAGTAACTCTAGGACTTTATAGTAAGTATGCACTGTGGCATTGGTAAAAGGATAAAATATGCACTATGGCATTGGTAAAAGGATAAAACTTGTACTATCGCATTGTCACAATGAAAACAAAAAATTAGATGCCACTGTTAAAAAAAAAAAATTATGATAGGTATTGTGTACAAACAAACTGTCTGTAGACTGAGAGCAACGGCAAGCAACAAACTGGAAGTAAGGTAAACACCGAACAGGGAACAAGGGTAAGCAAAGGTCTGCGACAAAACTGCAATCGACAGACTGGGAGTAACGTCAAGCAACAGACTAGGAGTAACGGTTAACAACAGACACAGAAGAACAGTAAGAAAAGACTGGGAGTCAACAGACACTAGTGGCAGCAATTATTGTTAATGCAACTAAACAGGCAATAGGGGTATCACAGATAAATAGGTAGAGGGTTATGCCATATAAACTGACACTAGAGGTATTACAGCTAAACAGATTCCAGTTGTGTTACAGATTTGCCGCTATGTTGGTGTTTCAGTAACATACACTTGTGATGGCAATTCATGTAAATGCAACTAAACAGGCAATAAGGTTATTACAGATAAATAGGTGTGATATGACATCTAAACTGACACTAGTGGTATTACATTTCAAAAGATACAAGTTGTGTTACAGATTCGAAGCTATATTGGTGTATCAGTTATCAGACACTTGTGTGGCAGTTAATGTAAATGCAACTAAACAGGCAATAGGGGTATTACAGATAAATAGGAAGAGTAATATGACATCTAAACTGACACTAGCGGTATTACAGCAAAAAGATACCAGTTGTGTTATAGTTACGTAGCATTATTGGTGTATCAGTTAACAGACACTAGTGGTGGCAAATATTGTTAATGCAATTAACCACGTAATATGGATATTACAGGTAAATAGGTAGAGTGATATGACAGCTAATCTAACACTAGTGGTATTACAGGTAAAAGAATACCAGTTGTGTTACAGTTACATAGCTATATTGGTGTTTCAGTTCACAGACACTGGTGGTGGCAATTAATGCAACTAAACAGGCAATAGGAGTATTACAGATAAATAGGTAGAGTGATATGGCAGCTAATCTAACACTAGTGGTATTAAAGCTAAAAAGATACCAGTTGTGTTATAGTTACGTAGCTATATTTGTGTATCAGTTAACAGACACTAGTTGTAGCAAATAATGTCAATGCAACCAAACAGGCAATAGGGGTATTACAGATAAATAGATAGAGTGATATGACAGCTAAACTGACACTAGTGGCATTACAGCTAATCAGATTCAAAATGTGTAACAGTTATGCAGCTATATAGGTGTTTCAACTGACACACACTAGTAGTAGCAATTATTGTTATTGCATTTAAACAGGTAATATGGTTATTACAGGTAAATAGTTAGAGTTATATGATATCTAAACTGACACTAGTGGTATTACAGCTAAAAAATACCAGTTGTGTTACTGTTAAGTAGCTATATTGGTGTTTCAGTTACTAGACACTAGTGATGGCAATTAATGTTAATGCAACTAAACTAACAGTAGGGGTATTACAGATAAATAGGTAGAGTGATATGGCAGCTAAACTGACACTAGTGATATTACAGCTAAGCAGATACTAGTAGTGTTGCCGTTACGCAAGTTTATTGGCGTTTCAGTGAACAGACACTAGTGGTGGGAATTAATATTGAGGCAAATAAATAAGCAATAAGACTATTACTGATAAATAGGTAAAGTTATATGACATCTAAACTTACACTAGTGGTATTAAAGCTAAAACAGATACTAGTTTTATTATTTGTACAGTTAGTGGTATTTCAGTTGAGCTGCACTAATGTGACCGATCTTTACATGAGAACTGTTGCAACGTGGGACGCGGTATTTGGTCGGTGATGACCCTAATTGTCCTCATTTCAATTCCTACACTCTCTGTGTTCCCTTTATTATAGTTAAAGGCGTTTTATTTATTGAGAGTGTTTATACTATATTAGTTAAAAACATTGTTACAATGTGTATATCAATACAAAATTAGGGTGAATATTAGCTATGCTGTTGAGAAGGGTATGGCTAAAGGGCGGTTTATCGTCTAGTACTAAACAAGTTTTGTTGTTCATTTATGTCTCACTTTGATCCCTAAGTTGTTAGCGCTGCGTCATACGTGAGTGGTGACATAATTCAATTAAAATCTGAGAATCATTTAAGGTAGACTATAACATTTCGGCACTTGGGTGATACGATGGCAAAATCAGAGAATGGTCGATGATAACATCTTGAGAGAAGTCAAATAGACAGTTAGTCCTTTGTATTCTACTCTTGCTGTAATTGTGTAGAATATATGAGGAACAAAGGCTATTGATCTATTTCTCAGAGAACCTTGTTAACCTTATTACACAAAACTACAGATTTATTCAAGCATGACGTCTCTCGTTGTCTTTGTTAGAGACGTGAACGATTCGAGAATGCACCCAGAGAGCAAAGTTCGACGCACTACAAAATGCAATATTTTGGAGGTTGCATATTTCGTCTGGTCCACCTGCTATTGGCCCGGGCTATACAAACTGGTTTTCCGTCTGGCCGCGCCTTTGTGCAGCTTCTATGTCTAGCTTTGGCTGCAATAACCTTGAACTTTGCATAGAGTGCGCTACCTGGCGTTCTTGTCTTATTCTTCAGACGAACATTTTTGTCAACATAGTTGAGAAACAAACATATTCTGCTCTACAGTTGTTTAGCAAGCGCAAAATTTAGCGTTTAGTGATAGACGAAAACATTGATCATGTTCTAGAATAAACTAAAGCATAACAGTTGCGCGGAAGTTTAACACTACAGCCAAAATAAACGGTGTCTACCGCAGGTTTTAGGGAAACGCCTCCAGACTTGAAGCAGAACAGCAATGTTGTGCTGGGGCCAGTGCACGCCGCGCGGTGGCTTGCTTCAAACTGTGACTAGAGTTCGGATGTTGTAGGACTATAACAAACTTTGCTTACTGTCACGAAACAGATTTTGTTCTCGAACAGACGTTCGAAGTAATATGCTAAGAAATATTTTTTTTTTAAGAAGGAAAATAAAAATTTATAAACAAAAGTAATAGAACTCCTTCGGAGCAATTAGTTTAGCTATTTCATTGTACTGTCTCTTCAAACTCATTACTGAAAAGTTCATAAGCCATATTATTATGATTGATATAAATTTATCTGTAAGCAGTAACTGAAACAGAAATTCTTTAGGAGTATGGTTGATATTTCGGGGAAACTGGGAGCAAGTACATTCCGTAGGGACAAGGGTTTAAAATTAAACTCCATCCTTAACTAGACACAAGATGACAAAATAAGTTATATCTTTCAAATTTAGAGTTCTCAATTAACCAAAATTTACATTCATTCAGAAAGGGTTGTAATTATTTTAGAAATCAGATTAAATGCTTACAAGAAATAACAAGTTCTTGAAAGCGAATTCTCTCTTTTTCTCTCTCTCTCTCACAGACACACACACACATGCAAGCAAGTGTGAGAGAGAAAGAGATAGATAGATAGATAGATAGATAGATAGAGATAGATAGATAGATAGATAGATAGATAGATAGATAGATAGATAGATAGATAGAGAGAGAGAGAGAGAGAGAGAGAGAGAGAGAGAGAGAGAGAGAGAGAGAGAGAGAGAGAGAGAGAGAGGTTATTTGGTATTATTCTAAGAACGTAAACTCTTTTAATTTATTTAAAAGAATTGAAACTGAATTTTATATACATTATAAGTTAAAGGTAACATTTTGAATTTAAACATACAAGAAATGCACGCTAATAAATCACTATTGTGAGAAGTCTCACAATACAATATTTTACTTAGACCATACTTACTGGAACCAGGTTGTATCCATCGGTGACTTATCTACTAAACTTAGTAACTTATCTACACAAATTAGTAACTGATCTACACAATGCGTAACTAGTCTACTCTAATATTATAACTGATCTACACAAATTAGTCTTGATCTACACAAATTTATAACTGATCAACTCCAATTAGTAAATGATCTACAGAAATTGGTGTAGATTAGTTAAGGATGAGGGCAATATTGTTCCCAGAAGCTTGTGATAAAAAATTGTATTGTGAATAGCTGTGTACTGGCAAAATAACTATATTGCATACCTTGGCTTTTGGTGAAAAGGTTTTCTTTCATATAAAATTAAAATAATTCATTATTAAATTTAATTAATGAATAAATATTTGAGAAAACTGTATTAACATCAAGTATCATCCACTACAAGTTTTAAAAAATTATTTGAACTAGAGTTTATGAGTAAAAAAGTATTTTATTATTAATTGAAATTTTGTACAATATATAAACCTATGCTGTGTACATATATATATTTAATAAATTAAAAATATTTCAAACACAAGAGTACTTTTAATACATATGTTATTCAAAGTTTTCCGCCGATAAAACAATACCAGCATCTTCAGGAAAAATAATTATGTAACAAAATATTTTTTCAAAAATTAAATCATATGTTCTAGAAACAACCATGTGTTTATAAGTATTGCACTTTATAGAATTTTTTCTATAACATCAATGACCTTATAAATAGTTTGGTGCCTTGATCTCACTTGTATCTGTTCATAAATTAATCTGTCTTTAACTTTATGTCTATAAATTTCCAAATTTTCAAATATATTCATCTTTAACCCTTTGTTTAATTCTTTTATTAATTTCATATTGTCTATTTCAGGAAATCTGTGTCCATTATTAATACAATGAGTAGCTAAATTTGATTTGTATATGTTTGGTTTAATTTAAGCGATTAAATGTTCTTTGTATTTTTCTATTAATTTCTTTTCTGTTTGTCCTACATATAATTTATTACAATCTTGACATTTTATATTATATACGCTATTTTATTCGTGCATATTATTATGAAAATTGTTACGGTTTATTAAATTATATATATATATCGCAATATCTATTATTGTGTATTAATAAAGAACTAAGTCAAAATACAAATACAAGAATTATAATTGAATTTACAATTCAAAGCTTTTCGTTGGCTAACAGTACCAACATCATCAGGAATATATATAAAGAGTGTGGGGTAACAGTAGGAATTGAAAAATTATAAATAATGTTTTAAATGGTTACATGGTTCAAAACTTTGTGTCGTAGTTACTGGTTAAAGTATAGCCAAGTGATGTCCTTGAGGGTGGGTAGACACCTGCAGGCCCGCTTCAGATAAACCACCCTCTCCACGCGATGCCATAATTTTCCCCTATTGCCAGTGCCAGGGTATTATTATGACTTATTTTTAATAAGTTTTTCCATGATCCCTTTGTTATTCTTCTTGCTACAAGCATGTGTAATGGGTGTCTTTATGTGACCCCTATAAAGAATTAATCTACCTAAGATACCTGACCACCTGTTATCATGATACTTCCTCATACCCTCTATTAGGAGGTTTCATGAACCTTGCTGTGTTAAAATCCTTTCCTACCCTTAGGACTACCCTAGACGACAATAGTACGTGTAGGTGTTTCAGGTACTGGGAAACAGAAACTGTATTTTGTAATACTCCAGCTTATAGGCAATGGCTAAACAGAAGTGATTGCCATTCATTCAATTGTAAGTTGGGCATTAGTGTATTGTATTGTTATTTTGGACAGAGTCACACTTTTTGTATTTATTAGACTTATTTTCAATTACCTTATTAACATGGACATTTAAAACCGCAGTGATTAAAGAACTGAAATAAATTTCTTCTAATTATCTAGAAGAATTTTTTTTACATTTACTAAATTTAATTTAAGTAATTTCAACAATGAATAGAACAATATGCAACCTTAAGGATTCTATACAGATGCGTTGAACAGTTGATGCTAACCCCTCACTCATACCGGAGCAATGTTTACATATGAATGTGTAGTTTAAGATAACAATTATTTGTCATTTGATCAAACTGTTCTCAAAGGGCAGGTTAAAGTCTTTTCTCATCCCTATTGAGAGCACAAAACCTGTCCAAAGTGACCCATAATTTCCCCTAATCCCAAAATCAAGTCAGCGGGCAGATAAAATGTTTTTCGTTTAAAAATTTAAAGCCAAACAATATCTTGGACTTTTTTAAATATCTACATTCTAATTTTAAGTTTTTAAAATTTATTACTCACTTGCCCTGGATACTCATCAAAGTTAACTTTAAAAGCTAGCTGAGATTTCTGCTCAGACGAGCCGAATAGACTTGGTTCTATTACAGTAAAACATTACACACAATACAGTAAAACCTATCATATCCGGATCAATGTGGCGACAACCTGTTCCGGATAACAAAAAATCTGGATGTGGGAGGGGTTATGTAATGATGTACATTTGTACTACATAATCACAACCATTCCTATTAGAAACAGATGTATGATTGTTCTAAGTAAATAAGTTACATTTATTGAAGGTTGTAATTATATTTTAATAGCAATATAGAACTGTAAGTACAATTTAGTTACTTGCCTGTGTGTACAGTTTCTTAATAGTGTACTGGACATACATAGGGATATTATATATCAGTTATGGTAAAAAACATGTATCGGCCTACTTGTTTTGTTGAACACTTTTCTTTGATGAAATATCCCTCCACCTTTGAAAGAGTAGACTATCGGCTGCTGTTGCTTCGTCTTGTTGTTCGACGTACTCGATCAGCTGGTCAAATGTCTGTCAGCTACGCGTCATGGTTTGTTTTCCTCCGTCACCTTCGGCACGCGCTGGCTGTGGCTTACTAGTTCTGTAATATAATATTTTGTGGAATAAAGGCGCTTACTTTACTTCTTACGTCCGGATATGAGAGGGTCGTATGTTAGAGGTTTTACTGTATTACGAATTTATTATAGGGAAATTTAAACTTTTGATAATTTTCAATTTTTCCGCTGGGATATATATTCTTACTTAGAGTATCATAAATACACCCCCATTCCCAACATCGTCACACTCTCCGTTGACGCTTTTCGTAGGTCCTCTATCTGTCAGAACTTTTTATGAACTGTTCTTCTCTGCAAGGGAATAATCTTAAATCTTATCTAACTAACCCCCTCTTCGTTATTTAAACTTTATCTCATATCGGTTCAGCTTATTCAAATCCCTGTCTATAGTTTAATCTGTGTTTATTTTGGAAGCATTTAAAATTTTTAAACATTACATACGATTTGTTCTGTATTTGTTCGTTTATCATTGTCGAATTTTTCGATTGGGGTTTGTATATTTCCCGGTTTACAATAATATTAAGCCGTTTTCCTTTATTTTCGTATTTTATTGGCTTCATCGCTTTTTCAATTTCCCTTGGCTCTCTTACATGAGATGTGTTGCAAAATTATATATAGAACAAACTGGTAGAAAATTCAAAACTAGGTATAAAGAACACATGAGAACATACAAAATATGATTCTAATTTTTTCACGGGGAGTGTAACGATGTTGGGAATGGCAGGTATTGCTGACACTCTAAGTGGGAAATTTAAATTTGTTGAAAAAATGAAATAAGTAAAGAAAATGATTAGGCAAAACTGTAAATGAAAGAGTACTCAAGGAAACAAAAGAACGTGTAGTAAGATACTACTTTACGTGAGGTAAAATAGAAAAACTTTTTTAAAATTTTTACATTACCGTATATAAGATATATGCTATGAATTAAAATAACATGGTTGGTGGTGTCATACTCTCTATAGAATTAAATTCTAAGCCGTACTTTTATTACAACTAAAATTTTAGGTAAAGTAAAAATTGTAAACATAAGCTGCGAAAACTGTGAACATTGTGAAAATTAAATGTGTAAATTGTGAACATGAAATGTGAAAATTGTGAACATAAATTGTGAAAATTGTGAACATTATATGTGACAATTGTGACCATATAGTGAGAAAATTGTGAATATTAAATGTGAAAATTGTGAAAATAAAATGTGAAAATTGTGAACAAATATTATTTTTTTAAACTATACAAAATTATTATGGTGATTAATAATGTAATGGTGTTATTTGTTAAATTATGCTGAAAACAGTAGAGCAATTTCAGTCTAAAAGTTTAAGATACTCGTACATAAAGTGAACGTTTGGAGTAACTACGCTTCGAGTGGCCGTAAGAGTAAAGGACAAATTCAAGTATACGTAAAATAAATATTATAAGCTGGCACTTGGAGGCTGCGGGCCTCGGCGAGAGGCCGAGGACGAGGGGTGAGTGAAGTCGTTTTCAAAAACATCAACCCTTGGACTTCCGCTGACTCATATGGTTGACTCATTATTTTGGTACTTGTTAATACTTTTTAATATATAGTATAAATAACAACAAATCATGGAAGCGTGGTAACAGGATTGTCTGAGGGTTGGGACGGGTAGGCCGCTATTTATGGCCCCAACTAGGGATGACGAGAGTGTCTGATGTTTTCTAGAAGAAGAATACACAATTCCTACCTAAGAGTCAAGTGCCAGCTTATAAAATTTGACCTTTATTTGGGGACCTTAATCGCACCACTGCAACATGTTATGGGAGGATATTAGGCCAAAAGCAGTCTTTATAGGACCAACATGTTACGAGGGAGTATAAGGTCATAGTGTATAGAGCAGTAATAGAAACCATCATGACAAATTATGCAGCGATATGAAAGATGAAAAATTAGTCTGTGAGACTGGCTACAAAAGTGAATACGTCATTTGAAAAATAGAATTAATAAAATCTATTTACTTAATCCAGCAAAAATAAAATAATGTAGTTAATGGAAAAGTTTTATTAGATTAATCACTTAAACAATAGTTTATGACTATACAAAATTTAAATTTTGTAAATTTGTTAAAACTTACTGAAACAGAACGTTTTCGATCGCTATGTGGCTATCTTCATCAGTGTCTTCTGCTTGGAGATGTCGGGTCAAAAGGTGACGGTTTTAATGGTAGGTTTTCGATAGTATCAAAGAGTATGTGTGATTTTTATTGGGTTTTTTCGTTTAATATGTTTGTAATTTGCGTCTTTATTAGATGTTGAAAAATTTACTCAATACATATTTTACTTAACGAATTCAATTGAAATCTGGTTTTAAAAAGTGTCAGATGTGAACAAACAAGTTTTAATTTAAGAAATTGGAAAAGATATAGGCCTATAACTCATACTATTATATTGAACTATTGTTAGTAATAGTTTTCGAAATAAAAGTAAACAAATATATTTATTAACTTATAAAAATAAATAGGCTCTAATAACATGTTAACTTAGTAATGTACATTAAATAAAGTATCATAACCTACTTTTTGAAACAGCTGTTCTACTACATAACGTCAGCTGTTGTATGAAATCATATGTTATCACCTAATTTAAGCTAAAATATGAGGAGCGTCCAGTGACGTGACGGAGATAATATTAATTCCGTCAACACATATAGTCATACACAGCCAAAAGAAGTATTGAAGCGACTTCAACAAGTAGAACAAGACAAAAGATCGAAGCAGTATAAAAAGAGGTTGTGCAGGAAAATGTGCAAAAATTGTGGAATGAAGGTATGAACGAGGATGGAAAAGGGCTGATTAAGTCAAATAAAGGGAAGAAGACTGCAGTGATAAGGTCATGTCAGATGAAGCTATGAGGACAGATGGATAAAATGACATTATTGTATTTAACCTATTATGAATTTCTTTGTACTACAATCTTGTATGCATATACATCATGACCTAAAATAAGAGGTAAGCATTGGTCAAAAAATTGTATCTTTTGTTTCCTTCCACTAAATTCCAAGATTTTTAAACATAACGAAATAATAAAATAAGAAATACTGGGATAATTGTACCTCTCAATAAATAATAAATAAACTTGTAAATAAAATCTGATAAATCTTATTTTCTCACCCCAGGGTAGAATTCGTTGCAGTAAAACACCTTCCGCATACACTGATGAAACACTCCTCTAGTGCAAATTTTAAAAACCCTGATTCCATATTCTTTCTACTGCCATGGACTTATATCCACTCTGCATAACTATGAAGGTAACATACTAGCATAACTATGCAGACCGCCTCCCTTTTTGTCTGACCGACTGACTGGATTTAATTTTTTTCGCCTTATAAATAAAAACTATACCATTCGACTCCGTCCATTGGTACATTTCACAACATTGTGTCATCCAAGAGCTATTTCCAACGTTTTAATAGTGTAACTAATTTTATTCTGTCATAAATACTATCAATACTCACAACTTTATCAGTTTTTTAAAGAATATAGTCCTACTACTAGTTTACAATTTTTAAATCACATTTCATTCTACGGGATTGATTAGCATCTTCATTTAACTCATTTTAGGCGAAATCGAATCTTTGCTATCACCTTGTAAATGTTGAATTTTAAGTCCATTTATTGTCTCTTTGTTAACAGAATGATAAATTTTCTTTTTTCTTCAAAAAATATTAATAATATAAAATTTGCCAAATACAAGAATTAAAAAAAATACGAAGCATTACCATTTATTATTTAAAAAAATATGGCTAAACTATAAAATAAAATTAAAACTAATTTTGAGGTTAAACATTTTCATAGTAATAGAAATAAATACAAATGAATTTTAAGCCTATACAAGTTCTCTTGTATGAATAGAACTCATGCAAAATAGTTTTTTCTTTAACTATTCTGGAATGTATAAGCCTAATAATAAATTATTATACTGCATTTGTTTTCACTAGTTTTATGTAACAGCTTGTATGAATCCGTTATCACATTATGGCCAGACCTTATTATTGTTCTCATTTCAATTTACTTTAATACTGAAAACGTTAAAAAAAATAATAATTAGACATGTCCAGCAGCATAGGCAATTTATTATTCCATTGACAAGTTACGGACTCACTCAACATTGGTTTCATGTGGTATATTTACATAGATATAAACCTATATATTTTTTGTCTATACACAATTAATTCTGTCGACCAGCAGATGCACCCGTTGCAAATTTATAATCTCAACCTGCCATCGTTTTCATTTGGAAAAGCTACTGCAGGTGAGAAAAAATTTTTAATTAAAAAATATACATTTTTGTTGAGTAAAAATACTCATGAGTCAAGAATACTTATTTTTATTAAAAGTACGGCAATGTTTCGACAACTATATTGTTGTCCTCATTTAGGCCTACAAGTACAATTGATGTTTAGTAATGATTTATTTTATTTTTATTTAATTATTTTGACAGGTCATATTACAGACACACACACACACACACACACACACACACACACACACACATACACACACACACACACACACACACACACACACACATAAACACACACACACACACACACATACACTCACACACACACACACACGCACACACACACACACACACACACACACACACACACACACACACACACACACACATATATATATATATATATATATATATATATATATATATATATATATGTATATATATATATATATATATATATATATATATATATATATATATATATATATACATATAGTTAACCACATTGTGAGGCTGAATGACTACCTATTTTTAATTTTCTATTTATCTATGTTCTGAAAATCATTTTTGGTTTTGTATGTTGCTATTGTTGAATTGGTCATGTTGTTTGCTCTTTAATACTCTATTAAGAAGTTGTAATGTTTAATAATTGGAACGTTGGCTTGTGGGTAAATTTCAAGAGGTTGTTGATTTTAATTGATAACAGGTTTAGGAATGTTTTTTTACACATTTTAATTAATTGTTTCATTTTCAGGTCATTAGATTTTATTCTCACGTTTTATAGTGTGTTTTTAATAATTTAATTTGAATATTTGTGTTTTTTGTAATGTTAATTTGTTAGCATTAACAATTAAAATGTATATTGTAATTTTATTTAAATTTTAAATTAATTTTTTATTTGAATTTTTTAGACATTATAGTTATATCTGTCTATTGTACTTGCAGGCTTCAATAAGGACAACATTATAGTTGTTGAAAGGTTGCAGAATTTTTAATACATTAAGTACTATTGACTCATTAATCAACTGTATTTTTATTCAATAAAATAAATTTGTAAGTGTAAACATCATCACAAAAAATGTACAAGTTTTATTGAAATTTGTTTTTATGTGGAATATTTATGTTTTTGGAAAGTTTGGAAATCTCGCCAATTACATGACGCCTATCCTTTATGTTGTACAAATACCAGGTATCCCCGAGGCGTTTCAAAGCAGACATACGATAATGAGTGGAATTGTCGCGAGAGGTCGTTGCCAAGCCAGCCAGACAGTCAATGTTGCCGAAAACTAGTTTGCCAAACTAGGCCTAGCCCCCATCCGAGACGAGAACAAAATGTCGGCCGTATGAAAGCTGGGACTTCGTAACACAAACTCAAGCCTGTTATTTGCTATTTAATTATGAACATCATTCTCTTGACAAGACGATATTTTCTACTTGGGCTGTTATTTACATGTCCCAAAATAATCAATAATATTGAAATCCATCCGTTTTCAAGCTTTTCATAATTGACCTCTTTTTTATATGGTATCTTTCAACATACTTTTCTCTATATAATATAGTACATAAATCACGTCATGATAATCTCTCTTTTTAACCCACATTTAATGTCGGAGTTATTAGCTGTTATGTTTCCAATCTGGCGATAGTTATAGAAATTACTAATTAGAAATGTTAAGTGTTTAGGGAGAAAGGGATATAATGAACACGCACAAAAAAAAATTATGAAAAATAAATTCAAATTTTATAATAGGATAAACGATCAAAAATAAAAACTTGGACAAAATCTGGATATTCAACTTGTTCTTAATATAAATATATTTCTTATTTAAAAAGTAGTCTATTCTTCCTCGAATATTGGATTACTTTAGCCTGGTGGTATTTACTTACGAAATTACGTTAAAGGGTTGCAACAAAAACAAGACTTTAAATCAAAACTTTAAATTTGTATTTTTATTACCTACATTTCTACAAAACGAATTATGCGTCGGCAAAACCTTTTTTAAGGTTTGTTGAGCACTAATCCTACGACGATACTCCCATTGATGCTTGCGATAGAGACTCATGAATGTTACCCGTAGTTATTAGCCATAGTTAGTCATGGATATTAGCCACAATTACTGATGGATGTTAGCCTTAAATAGTCATGGACTTTAGCCTTAATTAGTCATGGTTACTCATAGTTATTAGACATAATTACTCAAGGATATTATCCTTAATTAGTTATAGATTTTGGCCTTAATTAGTCATATATGTTAGCCATAGCTACTCAAGGATATAAGCCACAGTTACTCATGGATATTGTCCTTAATTAGTCATGGAATTTAGCCTTAATTAGTCATGGATTTTAGAATTAATTAGTCATGTATATTAGTCCTAATTAGTCATGTATATTAGCCATAGTTACTCAAGGATACAAGCCACAATTACTCATGGATGTTAGCCTTAATTAGTCATTGCTATTAGCCTTAATTAGTCATGTATGTTAGCCTAAGTTGCTAATAGTTATCAGACATAGTTACTCATGTATATTATCCTAAATTAGTCATGTGCCACAATTACTCTTGGATTTTAGCCTTAATGATTCATGGATGTTAGCCATAGTTTCTAATTGTTATCAGACATAGTTTCTCATAGATGTTAGCCTGCATTAGTCATTGCTATTAGCCTTAATTAGTCATGTATGTTAGCCTAAGTTGCTAATAGTTATCAGACATAGTTACTCATGGATATTATCCTAAATTAGTCATGTATGTTAGCTTTAATTAGTCATGTGTATTAGCCATAGTTCCTCAAGGATATAAGCCACAATTACTCTTGGATTTTAGCCTTAATGATTCATGGATCTTAGCCATAGTTTCTAATTGTTATCAGACATAGTTTCTCATAGATGTTAGCCTGCATTAGTCATGCATGTTATACGTAGTTACTAAAGGATATAAGGCACAATTACTCTTGGATTTTAGCCTTTATAAGTCATGGATGTTAGCCATAGTTTCTCAAAGTTATCAGACATAGTTACACATGGATACTATTTATAATTACTCATGGATATTAGCCTTAATTAGATATGGATTTTAGCCACAGTAACTCAAGTTACTACACACAGTAACTTCAAAATTGCTTGTCCTGATTGATTTAGAATATCAGTACTAACTTTAAGTTTAGAGAACAACATATGCTTCAAATCCATAATGAAGTAGATTTTATTCTATAAATGTGAAAGTTCGACTTTCAGATTTTTTTACCTAAGTGTTATTTTAAGGAATCCTTTACTGCGTTTTTTCAGGGTGACCATGACCTTCCTGTAAATATATCAAAGACAGATAAATCCAGGAGACGATACTTAAAGTAAAGTAGCACATACAGTATAGACTAATGGTTTTAAAATTATGGTTATTGTTCATATTTAAGGGCATCAAAATAATTTAAATATTCAAATTTATTTTTATAGCAGCAATCAAGCTTCCATTTTATTTCAACAGCGTCGAAAAAGCATACAACTAGTGAGGTATTATTTGTTGCTAGATTTAAAGATAAAAAACATTTTTTTCGTTTAAATTTCTCTACCTTACAAGTAAATAATTTTCTGTGAACAATTTGAGACAGATCAATATCAGATTGATACAAGCGAAATGGAACTTCAGCCTGCAATTTACTTAGCCTAATACGATTATTTAATGATAGGATAACGTTTGACGTAGGGGTTAATGTAATAGTTACTGCAAGGGCTGTCCGACGTCACGAAGCTTTTCTACTGCTAGGTCGCGTAAACGTCAAGTTACGCACTAGAAGATAGTGAGGCAAACATACGTTCTTGCTTACTTTAAACACGTTTAGAATCCTAACGGATTGAATTTGTTCTTTAATGTAAATAAAACAAGAAATGTTTTTTGTTGTTTAAATACATTATTTCAAAGTATCTATCAAAAATAAATAATTGCGCAATTGTTCATAGTAGCAAATTTTTAATAATAAACTAGTTTCTACTAAATAATACCCTTCGAAAATAAACATCTTTATGTTGTAAAAGCGTTGGACTTATTTATTCCTAAAATCGCTTAGCATACTAAATTACTTGTCTTTGCGTTATATCTCTGAAAAATTAAAAAATTACTTTCTTAATTTCTCTTCTTTAAATTAATCAAAACTACTTCTTGATATAAATCTTTACATTTCGGTAAATTTATTGAACCAAACAACAATAATGGGCAACAATTTAAATAAAGCCTGAAATATAGTTATATTATATAGGAATTGTAAATTCAATTATAATTCTTGTATTTGTATTTTGACTTAGTTCTTTATATATATATATATATATATATATATTAAATATGGTGATATGTTTCCTTGTAATATAGTTAATAAATTTAAAATATTTCAAAAACAAGAATACTTTTAATGAATATATTTATTCAAAGCTTTTCGCCGATAAAATAGTACCAGCATCTTCAGGAAAGTGATTACCTAATAAAATATTTTTACAAAATTAAATCACATGCTACAGGTCGTTTGTAGCACATATGATTTAATTTTGTAAATATATTTTATTAGATAGTTATTTTCCTGAAGATGCTGGTACTATTTATCGGCGAAAAGCTTTGAATAAATATATTTAAAAGTATTCTTGTTTTTGAAATATTTTTAATTTATTAATTATATATATATATATATATATATATATATATATATATATATATATATATATATATATCGACAATGGTCAAGTGACTGAAAGGCGCCTCATCACACAAGGTAAAATCATTGCACTTAATGGTGGATAAAATTACTTACAATAGTAATATATTAACTTCATAAAGTCAACGCAACGGAAAAACAATGGATAACGTAAAATATCAAGAATACATATATATATATATATATATATATATATATATATATATATATATATATATGTAATAAATCAAATACATAAAAAAGTAAAATAAATGATTAATGTTTATAGTTTTACGAATATTGCTTCGTTATAAAAATAACCATAAATACACTGGTTAAGGTGAAAGTTATACAAGGATTTTTCTTATAATAAAAACATAATAATTTGTTTTTCTACCTGCGATCAATAAATCATTATACGTTTCTATTTAAAACTGAATAAGCTTTAAAATACCTTTACTGACTGAAGTGTCTCAGTTAATACATAGTTATTTTTAATAACTTAAACAAATAAATTTTTTTAACATTAACAAAGTTACTTTATAATTAAAATCTTAACTTTTCCGTAAATTTAATGCCTCTGGACGAACTGTTGCATCGGAGACACTGATTGAGTTAAACCACTTCTGCATTTAAGGGAGGAGTTCGGAACTGCAAGGTTTCCTAACTAATTTGTGTGTGTGTGTGTGTGTGTGTATGTGGGTGAGTCACAAGAAAAATATCACATCAGACACCGCAGGATATGTGTACCACAATATAAATACCACAAAAATTACAAATGATATAGATTTTGTTATGTAATAATACATCCTTATATATAAATGACCTTAGTTTATACAAAAGCATTCTCTGAGTTTATACAAAATTATGCACACAGAGTAAGATTAATATAAACCGTGTTATAATACGATTTACGAGTACATTACACGTGTTGCGATCGAGGAGGCAAAAGTTAGAGTTAACCCCTCCAATCAAAAATATTATAAAGATTTTTTAAAATTTGTTATGGATTAAAAGAATATCTTAAATATAACAGTGTCAAACCCTCATATATAATTAATGACTTTAACATTAGTTTATGACTATCCGAACTTTAAATTTTGTAGATTTGTAGTAACGTACTGAGACGGAAAGTTTTCGATGGCTTTGTGGCGATCTTCATCAGTGTCTTCTGCTTCCAGTGAAACTTTGAGTTAGGCTCGACACTCTGTAGACATTTTTTTCTTATGATAATAATTCAGTATTCATATTTCTTCACATGCCCAACAGTTGTATTCCTTGAACGCTTTGATTTGTACACATATCTTCAAATGCCTTCAACAAAGACTATTAATTAAATACAGTATTCTGAAACATTTCATCCCACCCGCATCAGTTGTATTTTTTGAATGACTTGATTTGTACACATATCTTCAGCTGCCTTCAGCAAATCCTATGAATTTGTATTCTGAGACATTTCTTCACGTCCGCATCAGTTGTATTCCTTAATAGCTTTGATATCTACACATATCTTCATATGCCTTCAGCAAATCCTATGAATTAGTATTCTAAAACATTTCTTCACATTCGCATCAGTTGTATTCATTGAACGCTTTGGTTTACACACATTTCTTCAGCTGCCAATAGCATATCGTATTAATTAAATATAGTATTCAGAGACATTTCCTCACATCCGCATCACTTGCATTCTTTAAACGCTTTGATTTGTACACATATCTTCAGCTGCCTTCAGCAAATCCTATGAATTAAACACTGTATAGTATTCTGAGAAAATTACTCACTTGCCCAACAGTTGTATTCTATGATCTAATGCTTTGGTTTGTACACATATCTTCAGCTGCCTTTAGCAAAATCACATGAATTAAATATAGTATTCTGATACATTTTATCACCTGCCCCAAAGTTGGATTCTATAAAGTAATGCTTTGATTGGTACACATATCTTCAGCTGCCTTTAGCAAAATCACATGAATTAAATATAGTATTCTGAGACATTTTATCATCTGCCCCAAAGTTGGATTCTATGAACTAATGCTTTGGTTTGTACACATATCTTCAGCTGCCTTCAGCAAATCCTATGAATTAGTATTCTGAGACATTTCTTCACATCCGCGTCAGTTGTATTCTTTGAATGCTTTGATTTGTACACATATCTTCAGCTGCCTTCAGAAAATCCTATGAATTAAATACTGTATAATATTCTGAGACATTTACTCACTTGCCCAACAGTGGGATGCTATGAACTAATGCTTTGATTTGTACACATATCTCCAGCTGCCTTCAGCAAATCCTATGAATTAAATATATTATCCTGAGACATTTACTCACTTGCCCAACAGTGGGCTGCTATGAACTAATGCTTTGATATGTACACATATCTTCAGCTGCCTTCAGAAAATCCTATGAATTGAGACATTTCTTCACATCCTCATCAGTTGTATTCTTTGAATGACTTGATTTGTACACATATCTTCAGCTGCCTTCAGCAAATCCTATGAATTTGTATTCTGAGACATTTCTTCACATCCGCATCAGTTGTATTCCTTAATCGCTTTGATATGTACACATATCTTCTGCTGCCTTCAGTAAATCCTATGAATTAGTATTCTGAAACATTTCTTCACATCCGCATCAGTTGTATTCCTTAATCGCTTTGATATCTACACATATCTTCAGCTGCTTTCAGGAAATCTTATGCATTAGTATTCTTAGACATTTCTTCACATTCGCATCAGTTGTATTCCTTGAACGCTTTGATTTGTACACATATCTTCAGCTGCTTTCAGCAAATTTTATGCATTAGTATTCTTAGACATTTCTTCACATCCGCGTCAGTTGTATTCTTTGAATGCTTTGATTTGTACACATATCTTAAGCTGCCTTCAGCCAATCCTATGAATTAAATACTGTATAGTATTCCGAGACATTTACTCACTTGCCCAACAGTGGGATGCTATGAACTAATGCTTTGATTTGTACACATATCTCCAGCTGCCTTCAGCAAATCCTATGAATTAAATATATTATTCTGAGACATTTACTCACTTGCCCAACAGTGGGATGCTATGAACTAATGCTTTGATTTGTACACATATCTCCAGCTGCCTTCAGTAAATCCTATGAATTAAATATATTATTCTGAGACATTTACTCACTTGCCCAACAGTGGGATGCTATGAACTAATGCTTTCATATGTACACATATCTTCAGCTGCCTTCAGAAAATCCTATGAATTGAGACATTTCTTCACATCCTCATCAGTTGTATTCTTTGAACGACTTGATTTGTACACATATCTTCAGCTGCCTTCAGCAAATCCTATGAATTTGTATTCTGAGACATTTCTTCATATCCGCATCAGTTGTATTCCTTAATCGCTTTGATATGTACACATATCTTCTGCTGCCTTCAGTAAATCCTATGCATTAGTATTCTTAGACATTTCTTCACATTCGCATCAGTTGTATTCCTTGAACGCTTTGATTTGTACACATATCTTCAGCTGCTTTCAGCAAATCTTATGCATTAGTAATCTTAGACATTTCTTCACATCCGCGTCAGTTGTATTCTTTGAATGCTTTGATTTGTACACATATCTTAAGCTGCCTTCAGCCAATCCTATGAATTAAATACTGTATAGTATTCTGAGACGTTTACTCACTTGCCCAACAGTGGGATGCTGTGAACTAATGTTTTGATTTGTATTAATATCTTCAGTTAACTTCAGAAAATCGTATGAATTAAATACAATATTCCAAAATCCTTCTCCTTTTAAGCTTCAGTTCATGCCTTTGAACTAAATGTTATGTTGCTTTTTGTAATCATCTTGAATTCACTGATTAAACAATATATTATTATTGCGTAGTAAGTAAATTCTTTTACCTGCTGAAACATATTTTGTTGGATTGTGTTGGTTTAACCGATATTCGTTTTTTTTTTAATGTGGAAGGCAGTTTAAAAGTGGTGTTAAGAGATGATGGCTTGACTATTGACCGAGTCATCGCTCTTTTTTACACAAATCGCAACACTTACACAAATTTTTTTTGAAATTTGATTTTTAAAAATTATTTTTTTTTAATATTTGTTTGTTTGTTTTGTGTATAGTTGTTTATTTATTTAAAACTAGTATATTTTATGTTTTTGTTACAGGACTATTATTATTTATTGGTAAATTGTTATTTATTTTTATGTTTTAATTATTTGTATATTTATTGTTACATCTTTATTGTTATTGTTAAGTTTTATATTTATTTCTTAGGTTTTGTATTTCGGTTTTTAATATGATATTGTTTTGTTTACTTTAAATGTTTTGCATTAGTCACTTACGTTGATTGGCGATGATAACCACAATTGGTTTTTCGCCAGGAAAAAAAATTACCTACTGATGTGTTTCGAAATAATCGTTTCATTTACAAGGTTGACACTTTACTAAAACTTGAGTAAAATGTCAGCTTCGTAATTGAAACAGTGGTTTCGAAACGCATCAGCAAGTAAATTCAAAAGGCCATAGTTATTTATAGGGATACATTAATTTTTGTACAAATTTCCTCGTTTGGTTTTCGGACTCCTAACCGTAGTTCTTCATCTGGTCTTCAGCAGATTCACTTGAATTAAAGTGTTTAGTTCACATTTCTTCATCTGCCCTTCAAGAGGATCGTTGATGAAGAGGTCATCTTCGGCTCTAGTCTTCAAAGCATCAGTGAATGTTACCTATAATTAGTTGTAAGAAGTATTCACTTGTGGCAATTATTTATGAAAGTAAAAAAACGACCTCCTGATCTTTAAACAGACAAGCTACGGAACCGGCTTTAATTATGGTGATTGCCTGCTTAAACGTTGTTTGTATTTGTCCCATATATTCAATTATTAATTCTTCTCTCTACTTTAAAATAATATGAACATTCCTGCCCTTAAAATTCCCACTAGTAGCTGAAGTCTGAGATAATTGTTTACCTAAATACTAACTTTCTAAAGAGAATATAAAAAATATTACGTCACTTAAAAGAAAACTTGGGTTTGGGCCTGAAGCTTGAGCTACGACCAAATTCAGCTGATGTGCTTAACAATGAAGAAGGAATTAATGTTTATTATTTATGCAGTACTTTGGTCCGCGCTCCGTCCTAGCTTTTAGAGACGAGTTTTTCTGCATGTTGCACAACATATTCTAAACTGGTACAAACACATTTGGCAATAGATTCAGCGTCTTGCCCTTGATGGTTGTCAATCTTTCAACAGGTTAGCCATTAAGTAAACCATAACCGATATGCACACGAGATATCTGCAGTCAAAGTAACATACTTTGTAGTTTTTATTTACCAGAATGTTTTCTCAACAATCGTAAAGAATATAACCCAACAACTTATTATGTTAAAATACTTTTTTAATAAACCGTTACTTACATGTTCTTTAAAATATGTGTAAATTTCAGCAGACAATTTGATAAGCTCTTTAAATATGCCAGTATCGCCGTGTTCACGATGACACTCGGGGTCAACTGAAATGCGCCTAAATATTTTACAGACTCTCTAGCTTCAGAAAAGGCTTAAGTGTTCTTTGGGTTCTGTCAATAAGCACTATAAATTTGTTGATAAACGTCAACGTTTCCTAGAAAATAAAATCTTATGTTTTAAAAATAAAAAATCAAACACTGTAACTAAAATAATTAGTTTTTGTTCACATCCACAAACCAAAAGTAATTTTTTGCAGTTTTAATAGACTTGAATTAAGTAAGCCTCTCTCTTTTCCTATTTTTCAATTCTTTCTATTTGTCTCCAGGTAAATTTATATTACTATGATTATTACACTCTTTCACCTAGGAGTAAATAGGATATTTTACTGTAAAAGTTATTTTCTATAGTAGTGAATTAGATTCTGAGAGGAAACTAAAGGCAGCTAAGAAAGTTGTTTGTGTTTTGGCGAAATTTATTTTCCAAAGAAAGGGATTTCATACTGAGACCAGTGCCATCCTTAGGGTGGAGCGAGTGGAGGGGCCGCTCCAGGTCACGCACTGAGGAAGGCCTCACGCTAAAACATAAGTAAAATGTTTTGGCTGGATGAATATAATATAATAATGTACAGATATATGTGCCTAATATCTCTCTGATGACCCCTCTAAGATTTCCACTTGAGAATAAGTAATTACACAAATAATAGTACTGAATGTGCAACAAATATTAATATTTTGTATAATATGTGTTTATTTGAAATAGATTATTAATTACAAAAGCAACAAAAAAATTCTCATACGAATTTACTTATATCTTGTCAGACCTAAATTATTATAATTTTTCTAATGGTTCATTAATTAAAAAACTAAAGTGGAAAAATTTAGATGATGGTCAAAATTTATTATTTCTTTCTTATCACACTTTACAAATAGTAAAATACTGTACGCATCAAAAAACAAAAATAGACTCAACAATGGCCAATGAAATACATAAATAATTCACAAGCTATTAGGGTGTTTTAAGATACGTGACCAACAAAATTCCCCTAAACAAACTTTTTGCGCGGAAATTTAAAAAAAATTTCGGAAAAAACATTTTTTTAAATGCCTCACAAAACGATTTTGCTCAAGGCCTCGCATTTACTAAGGACTACTCAGTCTAAGATGAAACAAAGCACTAGGTGATAGTTTTTGGTTGTTTGGTAAAAGTTATTTTCCAAAGGAGTGAATTACATTTTGAGGCAAAATAAAAGGCTGCTAAGGGACCTGATTGTGTGGTTTAGTGAAACATATTTTACAACGGAGAGGGTTTTTATACTGAAACAAAACCAAAGACTAGGTGGGGCCTGTAATTTTGTTTGCAGAACATTATATTCCGAAGAAGATGATGTTATACTAAAACAAAATCAAAAGCATTTAGGGAACCTTTTGGGGTATTTGAGATAGTGTTACTTTTCAATGGAAGGGTTTTTATACTGAGACAAAACCAAAGAGTAGGCGGGGTTTTTATTTTTAGTTGCAATGTTTCGAGGGAGTAGATGATATACTAAAAACATTAACTTTTAGGTGAGATTTCATCTAACATCTTCCAGTTGAAGGGTTTTAATACTGAGACTTTTGTATACCGAAGACTATCTGAGAGACATGTCTTTTTAGTTGCAGAAGGTTATATTCCGACGGAGAGGATGTTACACTGGAAAAAAAAACAAAAAGCCGTTAGGTGACCTTATGGGGTAGTTTAGATAGTGTTATCTTCCATTGAGCGGTTTTAATACCGAGACTTTTGTATACCAAAGGTGAGGGGCATGTCTTTTTGGTTGCAGAAGGTTATATTCCGACGGAGAGGATGTTATACTGAAAAAAAAGCTGTTCGATGACCTTCTGGGGGTAGTTTAGATAGCATTATCTTCCGATTGAGGGTTCTTAATACTGAGAATTTTGTATACCAAAGACTAGGTGAGGGGCATGTCTTTTTGTTTGCAGAAGGTTATATTCCGACGGAGAGGATGTTATACTGAAACAAAACAAAGAGCTCTTAGGGAAACGTTTGAGGTAGTTTGAATAGAGTTATCTTCCAATGGAGAGGTTTATATACTTAGACAAAAACCAAAGACAGGGGGGCTTGATATTTTGTTTGCAGAAATTTATATTCCGACGGAGAGCATGTTATACTAAAACAAAACAAAGAGCTGTTAAGGGACTTTTGGTGGTAGTTTGTATAGTGTTGTAATTGAGATGTTTTCATACTGAGAAAAATCAAAAACTTTTTTGTTTGCAGATGGGTATATTTCGATGGAGAGAATGTTATCTTTAAAGAATACAAAAAAGCTGTAAGGGGACTCTCTGGGGTAGTTTGAATAGTCTTATCTTCCAATGGCAAAGTTTTTATGGTGAAGAAAAACCAAAGATTAGGTTGGGGCCGATTTTTTTTTGTTTTTCAGAAGGTTATATTCTGACGGAGAGGACGTTATACTGAAACAAAACAAAAAGCTGTAAGGGGACGTTATGGAGTAGTTTTAATAGAGTTATCTTTCAATGGAGGGGTTTTTATACGGAGGGAAAATAAAGACCACTAGGGGGGACCAGGTGTTTCGTTTTCCGATTATATTCCGACGGAATGGATGTTATAATGAAACAAAACAAAAATCTGGTAGAAGACAGTAACTTATTTGATTTTTGGAGAGTGTTACCTTCCAATGGAGGTGATTTTATTTCAAGACAAAACCAAATACTAGTTAGAGGAACTGTTGGTGTTGTTCGCAGAAAGGTATCTTCCAACGGAGCCATTATATTGATGCATAAAAATCTAGTAGGGTATCTGTTGGGGTTGTTTGCAGAAAATATTATTTTTACGTATTGGCTTTATTACTGAATCAAGACAAAAAGGGTGGTTAAGTGATTATTAGATTTTTTTGAAGTACCACCAACATATTGCTGCTGTGTTAAGCTGGATATAGCTCGTTCTGTAGTTTGATTAAAGTTATATGTAATGCAGTGTTCTCTTCTCTGAGACAAAATATAGGTCTGGGTATGGGACCAGTTGGGTAGGTATTTTGTATGGGATACAACAAAGTGCTAATTAAAGGAGAGGTTACCAGAAGGTTAAATTCTAACAAAGAGGAGTTTTTACTCAATTGAAGGATTGATAGTTACTGTGTTCGAAGTGAATGATGAAGAATACTCTGGGGGAAGGGGAATTTCGAGTAAAACCATTTGAAAAGGAATTGTTTCTATTGGTCATGATAATCGATCTATAATAGCTGAAACATCATATGAATTTAAATATAATGTTTTCAAATCTTTTTCGTACGGTTTTGGTAGTAGAAGAATGCAACAAACATTTTATATGCGGTGTTTAGAGAGTTTAGTGGAAATCTCTTGGACTTATATTGCAGAGGAGGTTGCGCAGTAACCTGATATAAATCGATGCCGGACAGTTTGTATTTACCACTTGTAACATTTCCCGAACTTTTTCGTATATCTGTTTACCAATTTCAAAAATTTAAAGTAACATTTCTTAGTTAAGGGAAGGTACGGCAGTAACGTCAGAGCAGCCGTTTGTTAGCAGGATCAAGTTTGACTCACTGCTAACAAGGGCTTGCTTAAATATCCTTTGAAAATAAATATTTTATTCAAACAAGTATACACGCACATTTTTCATCCCTTCGCAATTAAAACTGCGTGGTAACTAACAGAGTAGTGGGGATGTAGGGAGTTCTTTGTTTAGGGGATGGATCGATACATTATTTCTAAGCCTATAGGGGGAGGGTTTTTCTAGTAGTGAGTGAGTGGGGGGGAGCTAGAGTTTCACTTTCCCTTCAAGGGGTGGAAATATTTTTACTTTTATAACTGAATGGGAGCTTCGGTTTTTGCAATTAATTTTACTTTCAAGGTTTATATATTTACTTGTAAACTCAACCAATGTGGGTATGAGTTTGGGTGTTTAAATAGGAGAGCTACCTTTGTAGCAACAAGTCAGCCTAGTAGTCACTATATCCGCAACATAGCTTACTTCCCTGGTTTCTGCCGATTATGTTGGCGCTTAGGCTATTTGCAAAGTTACAGCGCGCAGTGGGCAGATCAATATGATCCTCTTTATTTACATTCATGTCGGACAAGTTATTAATTTTGCTATTTCTCTCTGCATAACGAAATGCTTTCATGATTTACAAGTTGGGCTGTGTATATAATTATTATATCCGTACTGTAGATAACAATATTTCCGAATTTATCTCCGCTTAGATAAACGAAGCTGTTATGTCATACTAATCATTTTAAGATCAAAGGAATAAAAGCCACAAATTTTCTAAGGTGAAACTAAAATCTGATAGACATGCAGATTACGTTCATCTAGTAGCACAATCAAAAATTGCTTCTGGAGGAGTATTGATATTTCGGGAATACTGGGAGATACCGGGAAAGGCACTCTCAGCAGCAGATTAAACTATTGAAACCAATAAGCTGGAATGACTTTAAATAGCAGATAAACCTTGTAAGAACTATCTACTACAAAACCCTTCCAGTAAAAGATGAAATTTGTAAATTTAGTAAAATCAGTATCCTACACATTAAGAACGACTATTATCTGGAATGACCCCATTTGTACAGATAATAACTATTAATTAGAATGATCCTCTCAGTAGTAGAAAATATTGTAATAACTACTAGATATAATAACCCTCCAAGTAGTACATAAATTTCTAACAACTATTAATTGAAATTACCATATCCGTACCAGCAACATTTCGTAACGACCTTTTATTGAAATGACCATATAAGTAGCAACAGCATTTCGTAACAACTTTTAATTGGAATGACTATATAAGTAGCAACAGCATTTCGTAACAAACTTTAATTGCTATGACTATATAAGTAGCAGCAACATTTCGTAACAACTTTTAATTGGAATGACTATATAAGAAGCAGCAGCATCTCGTAACAACTTTTAATTGGAACGACTATATAAGTAGCAGCAGCATCTCGTAACAACTTTTAATTGGAACGACTATATAAGTAGCAGCAACATTTCGTAACAACTTTTAATTGGAATGACTATATAAGTAGCAGCAGCATCTCGTAACAACTTTTAATTGGAACGACTATATAAGTAGCAGCAACATTTCGTAACAACTTTTAATTGGAACGACTATATAAGTAGCAGCAACATTTCGTAACAACTTTTAATTGGAATGACTATATAAGTAGCAGCAGCATTACGTAACAATCTTTAATTGCTATGACTATATAAGTAGCAGCAACACTTCGTAACAACAATTGCTATGACTATATAAGTAGCAGCAATATTTCGTAACAACCTTTAATTGGAAGGACTATATAAGTAGCAGAAACATTTCGCAACAACCTTTAATTGAAATGATCATATCCGTAGCAGCAACATTTCGTAAGAACCTTTAATTGAAATGACCATATTAGCCTAGTAGCAGCAGCATTTCGTAACAACTTTTAATTGGAATGACTATATAAGTAGCAGCAGCATTTCGTAACAACCTTTAATTGCTATGACCTATATAAGTAGCAGCAACATTTCGTAACAACGTTTAATTGGAATGACTATATAAGTAGCAGCAGCATCTCGTAACAACCTTTAATTGGAATGACTATATAAGTAGCAGCAGCATTTCGTAACAACCTTTAATTGGAAGGACTATATAAGTAGCAGCAACATTTCGTAACAACCTTGAATTGGAACGACTATGTAAGTAGCAACAGCATCTCGTAACAACGTTTAATTGGAATGACTATATAAGTAGCAGCAGCATTTCGTAACAACCTTTAATTGCTATGACTATATAAGTAGCAGCAACATTTCGTAACAACTTTTAATTGGAATGTCTATATAAGTAGCAGCAGCATCTCGTAACAACGTTTAATTGGTATGACTTTTTAAGTAGCAGTAACATTTCGCAACAATATTTAATTGAAATGATCATATCCGTAGCAGCAACATTTCGTAAGAACCTTTAATTGAAATGACGATATTAGCCTAGTAGCAGCAGCATTTCGTAACAACAATTGCTATGACTATATAAGTAGCAGCAACATTTCGTAACAACAATTGCTATGACTATATAAGTAGCAGCAACATTTCGTAACAACAATTGCTATGACTATATAAGTAGCAAGAACATATCGCAACAACCTTTAATTGAAATGATCATATCCGTAGCAGCAACATTTCGTAGGAACCTTTAATTGAAATGACGATATTAGCCTAGTAGCAGCAGCATTTCGTAACAACAATTGCTATGACTATATAAGTAGCAGCAACATTTCGTAATAACAATTGCTATGACTATATAAGTAGCAGCAACATTTCGTAACAACGTTTAATTGGTATGACTATATAAGTAGCAGTAACATTTCGCAACAACCTTTAATTGAAATGATCATATCCGTAGCAGCAACATTTCGTAAGAACCTTTAATTGAAATGACCATATTAGCCTAGTAGCAGCAGCATTTCGTAACAACTTTTAATTGGAATGACAATATAAGTAGCAGGAGCATTTCGTAACAACCTTTAATAGCTATGACTATATAAGTAGCAGCAACATTTCGTAACAACTTTTAATTGGAATGACTATATAAGTAGCAGCAGCATTTCGTAACAACCTTTAATTGCTATGACTATATAAGTAGCAGCAACATTTCGTAACAACCTTTAATTGCTATGACTATATAAGTAGCAGCAACATTTCGTAACAACTTTTAATTGAAATGACCATATAAGTAGCAGTAACATTTCGTAACAACTTTTAATTGCTATGACTATATAAGTAGCAGCAACATTTCGTAACAACTTTTAATTGGAATGACTATATAAGTAGCAGCAGCATCTCGCAACAACTTTTAATTGAAATGATTATATCCGTAGCAGCAACATTTCGTAAGAACCTTTAGTTGAAATGACCATATTAGCCTAGTAGCAGCAGCATTTCGTAACAACTTTTAATTGGAATGACTATATAAGTAGCAGCAGCATTTCGTAACAACCTTTATTTGCTATGACTATATAAGTAGCAGCAACATTTCGTAACAACCTTTAATTGCTATGACTATATAAGTAGCAGCAACATTTCGTAACAACTTTTAATTGGAATGACTATATAAGTAGCAGCAGCATCTCGCAACAACATTTAATTGAAATGATCATATCCGTAGCAGCAACATTTCGTAAGAACCTTTAATTGAAATGACCATATTAGCCTAGTAGCAGCAGCATCTCGTAACAACTTTTAATTGGAATGACTATATAAGTAGCAGCAGCATTTCGTAACAACCTTTATTTGCTATGACTATATAAGTAGCAGCAACATTTCGTAACAACCTTTAATTGCTATGACTATATAAGTAGCAGCAACATTTCGTAACAACTTTTAATTGAAATGACCATATAAGTAGCAGTAACATTTCGTAACAACTTTTAATTGCTATGACTATATAAGTAGCAGCAACATTTCGTAACAACTTTTAATTGGAATGACTATATAAGTAGCAGCAGCATCTCGCAACAACATTTAATTGAAATGATCATATCCGTAGCAGCAACATTTCGTAAGAACCTTTAATTGAAATGACCATATTAGCCTAGTAGCAGCAGCATCTCGTAACAACTTTTAATTGGAATGACTATATAAGTAGCAGCAACATTTCATAACAACCTTAAATTGAAATGATCACTTCTAACTCTAAAAAAATGGTACCAAAGAAGTACAACTGCAGCAATCCTAGCAGCAAAAATACGTGGCTGAAGAAGTCGTAAGACGAAAACGTTTCCTACAAGTGTAAGTTAACAACGCAAGTATTATCAAAAGTGTAATAGGTAATTAACAACCATCATGAACAGCAACAACATTTCGATACGTAAGTGTGTTTGAGTAAGTCATGTATATATATAGTCCTATATATTTCTGAAAACGTGTTCTGAAGTTGCACGTTTCACGTAAAACTACTATAATAAAGATTTTCATTTTACTGAAATTTGTAATATTAAATAACCCCAAAAATACCAACATACGTATTAAAGGCTATGCAAATTCGATGTACTTGGATTAGCTCTACACCATCTTAATCTTGTGATAGGTTCGTTCATTTCGGCGGTCACGCGGTCACAACTGAGATATAACTGTTGTTGTAATCAGACACTAGGATTAACTTCCTGGCCTGGGGTCTTCGTGAGCTTTTGTATCTGCTCGATTTTCATGAATCCGGTTCGTTGAAGAAAATTGAAAAACATGGTGTTAACATACTTTTCTCATAGTTCGTTCAATTTCTGGTTTTATCCAGTTAAAGATGTTAGTTTTTAGTGACAAAAAACAATTAACGATAATATTATCCTATGGTTTGTTTTGTGAAATATTTCTGTATTGCATTTGAGCAATATTTATAGAATTTATAGAAACGTTTAAAAACATACATAATAAAAATATATTTCGAAATGTTTTTCATTTGCCATGTTAGATTTGATGTTAAAATAGTTTTGTTAATATTTCTGACAATAATAATTAAGAAAATACTGTGTAGTGAAAAAATCATTTTAAAATAAAACACTATCATATAGGTCCCCTGTAACCAGTTACTTCTGTTCTTTTATTATTTCTTAACATAACTTATAGGATGTTCCTCCTCAGGCCGTTTATTTCCTTTTTTTAATAAATTATTTTTACTTCTATTAGCTCACACTCTCCAAATATAATATCTTGTACAAATTTTCAATCGTTAATAAAATATGTATTTATTCATCCATTCAAGTCAATTACATTTTCTTAAACCTATTGTGGGGGACAATTGATGTTAATATAATTTTTTCAAATATTTTTTCGTTATTTTAAATTTAAAAATTTGATGTCTCGGTCGGATTCGATACTGTAGATCTAAATGTTTGAAGCCTGGTACGTTTATCACAGAGCTAACTTTCCCTGAGCTAAACATTGCTTAAAGATGCACCATATGAAATTATAAGAAAAAGGGTATTTGAAACAGTGAAGTATTACAAGACGCGCATAGAATGGAAAGTAGTTATAAGCCACTATCAGCTTCTTAAATTGGAAAGGAAAAAAAGAGAGCGAATAAATAATAGCAAACAAAAATCATTGTCCAATATTGTATAAAGAAGAAAATGGAAAATTGTAAGGAAATTCGCTTTACATTTTTCTACTTAATATTATGATTCTGTCATATATATGTATATATGTATATATATATATATATATATATATATATATATATTAATTGTAATTATAAAATAAAAATAATTAAAATAACATTTTCTTTGTCGATTTTAGTAGGAACTGACTCTAACAAATTCTTTTCCAATATTACTTGTTTATTTTAGTTCTTCCATTAAGAACTTTTGTTGTTCAACCTTATTTATATTTACATCAATATTAATTCAGTAAAAAATCTGATAATATTAGATGACAGATAAGAACAAAATAAAATAAGATGGTTTGGTTATCTTGGAACTAGCAGTAGCACTTGTTACTTACTGTAAGCTTATTGGATTTGTTATCATTTCTCCTTTAGCTGGATATGGCCCCACTGATCCTAGTGAATTGTATGTAAATTGAAGAATATCAAATTTGTTAATTATTTTCCCTTACTTAGTTTTTCTGTAACATACAACATTTTAAAATTTATTTATAAACTCGGTGATGTTTATCAGAGGCCTAAAAATTTCAATGTTGTATATTGTATTGGTTGTTTTCAAATGTTTGATCAGTAGACTCATTCCACTATAAGGATTAAGGGGTGAATTCACTTAACTGCCCTCTTTTCCCCTTCTGTCACCCCTAGTCCATTCATGTAAACAAAGCAGAACAATAAATATCACTACAAGTTTAAAAAAATTAAAAACAAAAATAATTTAAATTAAAAAAAAATATGTTTATAGTTTATTGCACAGGCTCTTGCAATATGAACTTGAAATTTAACACAGTTTCAAGCTCTAGTGTGCTATTGTTTTAAAATTTTGAAAACAATTTATTTATTTATTCAAGGATAAATATATGTTCTGGGGCCCTATACAAGCTCCATCAATAGACTACCTATTAATATTACTGATATTAAGGAAATTAGTTTTGCTCAATTATAAAAAGGCTATGTATTATTTAATTTTCTACTTAAGGGCAGAGCCTTCAAATCAAAACCTGATTTGAAACCTGCAAAAAAATTTTTTGTATCTTCCTTCTGATTTCTCTCAGCACTTATTCAAATTTTTTAATTGTTTAATCCAATAATCATAATACATTTTCTGTTCCATACTTTTGATCTATTCATCATTAGTTTTAGTTGATCAATAGTACCACAATAAATTATTTGTCTTCATTATAATATTCAATGTTTTTTGTTTAAAATTCACTTTTCTGATGTAACCTTATTTCTATACTATATATTATTATACATACTATATACTAATAATGAAGAAAAGTCACATAGGATATTATGTCTTTGAAATAACAAAACTAAATTCCCTGCCATTGTTGTTATGGGTTATCTAAACTCATTGTAATGCCAAGGTTTCACCACTAAATGATTAAGTATTCTCCATAAAGTAATCCAAAAAGTTTTCCAAAAACTACAATAGAAACAAGTAATATAGAATTCTTTTAAAAAAGTCAATTCTTACAGAGAAAATTTTATTTCAGTATCTTTTGATTTTATAATTATATTTATTATAAATATGTATATAGCCTACACATGTCAGAATAACAATATTAGGTGACAAAATAAAAAGCAAATTTCCTTGCAATTTACCATTCACCTTTCTATATATGGTTTTAGACTACTATTTTTGTTTATAACTATCTATAGGGTTTTTTTCGTCCCTTGAATTATGTCGTAGTTTTTTTTTGCTTTTCTTTCGCATTCTCTGTTTGTGAAGCAAGATTCGATACCATTAATCCAGTTTGTTTATTTAATTCATTTTTAATCCTTGAGAATTATTTATTATATTGTTTGGTACCCATGGCAACAATTTAAGGTTGTAAAATGGAGGTTTAGATGACAACCAGATAGGGCTAGACGACAAAAATACATATACAACTTTTTGAAAAGTTAATTTCTAGCTATGGAAAAGTTGACTCAGTGCTAGATTTCTAACATGAAGATACTCAGTTCGAATCCACACTAGACACCACAATTTTTATAGTTTTGTTATTTAATGTATATTTTAAAAATAATTATTAACATCAATTGTCATCAACTACAGGCTAAACAATGTATTTCAACTTGATTGGATGAATATAAATGTATTTTATCAACAATTGAAAATTTCTACATATATATATATATGTGTGTGTGTGTGTGTGTGTGTGTCAGGAGAGTGTGATGTAATAGATGGCTTTTAAAAATTGTTTTTAATGAAAGGCCTCTTTAGCCAGTGGCGTCATTATTTCCACTTTCCAATGTATATTACACACACACACACACACACACACACACACACACACACACACACACACACACAGATATATATATATATATATATATATATATATATATATATATATATATATATATATATATATGAATTTTTGGACTAGATAGGAGACTGATAGACTTACCTAGTGGCAATCGTCCAAAACTGCAATCTTTTGGAAATAAATAAATAGACACATTTAAAAACATATCACATTATTGAAATATTTCAATCACACAATGATCTTTATCAATCAAAAAAGAGAAAAAGAAAAGACGGTCGTAGACAACAGATGTGTATAAATATCCAAATGACACAGATCACAGATTTATAGTTTATGATATATTATTATGTTATTTGTATAAATATTGATTATTTTAAAACTATATATTAATAGTTTGTCAGAAGGAAGGTAAATGGAGTTGTTAAAAATGGTAGAAGTTAGTGGGAAGGCAAAAGGAGTTTTTTCTGAAGTTGAGGCTAGGAGGTTCTCTAGATTTGGTATACCACTGGTATGACAACTATCATCTTCTCAATTCTGAAGGGTTGAAATCAGGGTGGAGGGCCTTAATTATTTTAGTGGTATAACAATCATTGAAAGATATTATGTTGTGATTAGCAGCGTGTTGAGCAGTTGGCCTGTCTATGTTCATGGTTTAGAAAACATCCCAACTTTTTTTTCTTATTTTTTCCAAATAGCGTTAGTGTGAATTTAATCTTTGTCAATAGCGGAGGTTTTGTCTGTAAGCGCCCTTTTGTCTAACTCGTTTGTGCAAAGTTCCTCGTCCATGGCTATTTACATTACAAAAGATTTTTTCGGTTAAATCATTACTGTTTTTGTTATTATTATTTTAGTGTTATATGTCTTTTTAGTATCTGAGTTTCACATTTTACTGTTGTTCCATTTGAAGAAGAGAAAAATGGTGGGTAGTGCCAAAAAAAAGGAAGTTCAAGAAAAACGGCCCACCGAAAATTTTGTTTGACAGTTTTTAGATAATTCTGATGAAATCAAGTCTCTGCCAGATGATGAACCTGATGAAGAAGCCAGTGAAATTGAAAATGAAATGAATCAAGACAGAATAAGTGAATCTGAAAATGACAAAAGTGGCCAATTTGTTGTAAATTTTCAATTTTGACATTGTAGAGAAAATTCCGCTACAGGTAGCGATTACAGTGTAGTTTGACTATGGGGGAAAAGCATTTTTTAGTGAAAACCGTAGAATGCTGTGGTATACTGAACCAGTAAGCCAATGCAGGACATCCAGACGAAACATAATTCTCATGAGAGTAAGTCATGTTCACAATACACTAGGGGTGAGTAGTGAGCCTGAAAATGAACAATTATGAATTGATTTTCATTAAAGATTAGGTTTCTGCTAGTTTTATTTAACTGTAGAACCTATTGTGATTTAAAGGCAATATTTTTTTTCATCCACTAACTTTCAGAGTTATATATTTGAAGTAAAACATTCCTTATTGTCACTGAATATTATAATAAATTTCAAACTTATATATGTACTATCATGATTAGATATTTTTATGCTTAGATGTTCAATTACTTTATTACTGAAAATAACCGGCAAACGCCTCTCCTGTAATGAAAACAATGGTCTAGTATAGATTGCTTACACGTTTTAACAATTCAACATAATTGTAGAAATATGAAGTTTGGAAATTTCAAAATTGTCCAATAATGATTTCTAAAATTGTTTACAATGTATTTATATAGTATTTAAGTATAAAGTCACCCAAATATAAACCGAATAAACCTCCGCAAGCACCCTTTCCCATTTGAAAATCTATGCCCCCCTCGAAGGTTAACTAAAGGTTGTTAAATTGTTAACTTACACTTGTGAAGGAAACGTTTTCGCCTTACGACTTCTTTAGCCTCGTTTTACGAAAAAAGTCTGGTCGCAAGTAATATCAAAGCGTAATAAGAATTTTATACACTATATTTTATACAATATAACATTCCTGTAACATAATTGCTTTTACTTTTTATTCTTGTAATATGAAAAAAATGTACTGATATTTGTAATGGTGTATAAGTAAATGACTTGTCTGTTTCAGAAAGTGTTTAAAGAGAGTTTTTTAAAATTATTTCTTGATGTCAATATAGTTTATTGAGTTTTTCAATGTAAAAACTCTGTATATGACTTGGTCATACTTGAAAGTTCAGTAACCTTGTTAGAAACCTGAATTTTTCCATATACTCACCAATCATTATTTGTGTTTCAATGTCATTTTCATTCTATCTGAAAGATGATAGATTAAAATATGTTTGTTTCATGTAAGCATAAATTTATTGAAATCATTATGAAGAATAGTACTTTGTTTATAAATTTATTTATTATAACAAATCTGGTCACTATTTATGAAAGAGCAATTTATGTTCGTTGTAATAGATAAAGCTAAAACGGAAAGAAAGCTAACAAAAGTGCATAATTCACATGGAAAGGTGAAAGACAGATTAAAAATAAAATGGTTTGGTTTCTTAATTTTAAAATTAAGATCAATTAACTTGTAAGACCAAATAATTTTAAAACAGTGTGTAAATTATACAATTTAATATATAGAGAAAAGTCAATATATTTATTTTCAAAAACAAATTTATTATATATGCCATTCAAATAATACATTTTAAAAATACTAGACCAAATAATTTTTGATAATTAATAATCTTCAGTAAACTAAACATTCATTTCTTCTTTTAGTAACATGGAACTCTTGGTTTCATCTCTCCTCGGATAACTTTATTTATAGTTGTTAGTAAAGGATAGGTCCCACAGCCACATACATTGTTGAAATCATCATAGTCCAGGTTGTATATAAATACACCTCCATAATTGTCTGTTTTTACAAAACCTGCCTGAAATATTAAAAATTAAGCTTTATAGCTTGAAAGTTCACCATATTCAACAATTAGATAAACCAGAATAAATTCTTTATAAAAGTTACCTACAGGAAGTATAACCACTTATATACACCTTTTGTTAACACAATCAATATCATCAAAATGTTTTTTATATTCCGTGAAATAATGTTCACAACAGTGGCACACTCAAAATTTTGTTATGGGGGATCAAGGACCTCAACAACAGGGGGGATATCAACTCGGTTGTAATATTGCCCCAAATCAGTGGTTTCTTCAATGCATCTTTCTTTGTTTTACTTTAGGGCACAGACTCAACAATTGTATATTATCAACGGATATTCCTGAAGGATTTAAATATTATTAACATTTTAATTTGCTAATTAACTAATGTTCACAACACTTCAAAGACCAATAAAACTAAAACATGTTCTAATAACACTTATTTATTGGTAAATCTTGATAGTTAAATTTATATTTGTTGATTCCATCTTTACATGAGCTACTAGTTTTCACTAAAACACTTGTAAATATTTACAACCTTGCCTTTAGTAGCAATTACTTATATTCGTTGAGGACGGCCGTTTCGGGATGCCCATTGTCAACTCATTATGGATGTGTGGGTGTACTTTGTGAGTATTAGGAGTTATGATGTCAAAATGTGTGTGTGGGTTATAATGTCATTGCGTATTGAGTATGTGTGTAGTGTGTAGTTTAAAGTGTCTGTATATTTTGTTTTGTTCAGTTGTGTAACGTTGGTTATTTCTGTGTTGTTTATGAAGAATTTTTATGTTAGATGTTAGGTCTATATAGTCATGTTTTGTGGAGATGAGATGATCGGCAAAGTTTAATTCCTAGTTATTGTTTGTTAATGCGTTTATATGTTCTTGATAGCTTGTGTAGAAAGACCTCCCTGTCTGGCCTATGTAAGAAAGACCTCCCTGTCTGACATCACAACTCCTAATAGTCACAAAGTACACCCACACCACCATAATATCCCACCCCTTCCCTAATACCCTAACCTACAAAAACCTTGAGATCAGTTACGGTCTGAGTTGACAATGGGACACCTCTCCCGAAACAGCCGTCCTCAACAAATATAAGTAAGTGCTACTATAGGCAAGGTTGTAAATATACACAAGCGTTTTAGTTAAATTTGTATATGGCCCACGCACACTATATGTTTTCCAATGAAGGATGACGAACACAATTTCTTTTTTTTATAAGGATGGCCAATGGGGAGGACACAGGCCTTCCCTTGGGCTCTGCCTTTGGTGGCCCACTGGTTTACAATCGGTTTTATAATAAAATAGGTTTTTCTTGTAAATGTTCCAAAGTTATTCTAAGAAAACATGATATTTTTTAAAACGTAATAACAATAACATGGGAAATCATAGCAAAGAAGTAGTTAGCATGGTGCTGTTTATCATCTTGTATATGAGGATTTATTGAAGAATTGTATTGTAAAACTGTTAGAAAAAAAGGAAATTTGAATTACCATATTATAATGCTAAATGACTTTAAAAACTGAAAAAGTAAAAAATAAAAAAAACATGAAGCATAGCTTTGATACACAAAGAAATAAAAAAATTACTACTGTATAAATAATAAGGTAGTCAAATCTGTAAAAATATTCAGTCCTATGTTGTAATAATACGAAACTATGTAATAATATAACCCTTAATTAAGAACTAAACAGATAACAAGTACTAAAATCCTATATATAAAATATTTTCAGTGAAACTTTCGATAATGAATTAAGGAAGGTATTAGTGAAAGATAAATAGGTTTGCTTTCTATTAAAAATTAAAAAAAAAAAAAAAATGAAAGATGTCATTGAAAAGCAGATGTTCAGATGTGCAATAAATTCTAAATGGACATAGTAATATTAACAATACAATATTTAGGAATGACTTTGTTTCACATTTATTGAAGATTCACTTACCCTAATTTCACAGTCATAAACATTGACAAAAGAAGCCATTTGGTTGTTTTGGTATGCTATGGCTCCTTCTGCCCATGAACTCTCAACAGTCCATCCAGAATGTTTAATCAACAAACAAAGCTGGACAAGAAGAAAACAATTCATATAATTTAACACAAAATGAGTTACGTTCATACTATTAAACTTAGTGCTCTAGAAAACCTTAGGTTAAATTGTATAAATTCCATGGCTAAATAGTAATTGCCTAGTACAACAGCTCTATATTTATTAGTAAAATGTACAAAATAAATCCAGTTCTCATATATTTATAGCAAAAATGTTGAAAGTGTTACTACTGGTTTTAAATCTGCTTACAAGATAGTCCACCTTGATAAAGCATAGTGACCAAAATAACTTATGTAATTTCAGAAACTTAATTTTAAAAGTACAATAATTAACTTTGATTTATTCGTACTTTTGAAAGATATGTTATTGAAAATTAATGGCAAAAAGAGTTATCATAAAAATAATTATTTTAAAATTTTATGTTAAATTGTTAAACTGTGAGTTTATTATACTACAGAGCATGAGAAAAATGGTCAAAGCATGCTTCTTTATTTTTTACAGTTTGGTGTGAAACTCAACCAGTATAACTTTGTTACATATAACTTTGTCGTCTAGTCAGAAACGGAAGTCAGTGTTCAAACATTTTATAGGAAAACCAGCTGAAAAATATTGTTCAAATTAAAGCCTAAATAGGATGATAATATTAAGTTCTTGCCGTAGTAAAGTTTAAAATCTGAATCTAGTTGGCATAGTGATGAACTGAATAGCCTAGTTATAGATACAGATGGAAGTATAAGATTAAGATCTTGTAGAAGTAATGTTTGAAGTCTGAATTTAAACTGGATTTAGTTTTTACATGATGAGAATATGAAAAACAATGAGTTAATTTAGAATTCTTTCAGATGTTTAGAAACTAAAGAGTTAGTAGGTTTATTGCTACACAATTTTAAAATTTACTAACCTCTTGATATGAAAGCACTCCAGTTATATTTGTAACACTTCCAGCAATTCCTGAACCAGATATTGCTGCACCAAAATTGTGATTAAAACAGTTTGTCATATTATAGGTTCGACCATAAGATGAAATGCCAATGTTTATCTTACACTTTGCGGCCCCTCTAGCTTCCCAGTGTCTTACGCTCATAACCTGGAGTAAAAAATTTGATTTGTCAGTTGATTTTTTCTCTCCGTGATGTTTGATGAGTATTTGAAAATGAAACATTGTAATCTATCAACTTACATGATCTGAAAATTAACATATTCACTACTGAGTGGTGCATGTATGCACTGCCTGGTTTAAAGTGACAGGGTGACGTTAAAATATGATCTTTGTAGAAACATGGAGTTAACAAAGGTGTGACTTTCAATACTGACCAAGAGTAAAGTGCTGTAGGAATAATTAATTATACTACATAATAACAATTGTTGCTGTTTTTCAGCAATTGATGAACCTGTTGCTCTGTAGCAGGAATGGCCAACTTCCTATCCCAAAGGGATACTTCAATATTTTCAGTGAGGACGAGGGCTGCAAAACTAATTCCACACATACATCATAAACCAAATGTATGCAATATGTATATCATTTAGTATTAAATAATACCAATCAATAAACTTTAATGTAAAACTTTTCATATACATTTAATATCAAGCTCAATATACAAAGGATCAAAATAAAAAAAATATTCAATTTTTAGTTATTGTTTAATCACGTTGTTTACGTTTATCAAAACAAAACATTGGAAAAAAACTCTATTTATTTAAATTAAATCATCCATAAGAATTTACCTATTCACCTAATGAGAACACTGTGGGGGGACATAATAAGTTCAACAGTTCACTAAATCTGATTCGAAATGGTTGCAACATTTAGCAGATCTCAAAGATGGTTGTCTGTGACGCTGTTGTGGTGAGATGATATTTATAAATATTTTTGTTAAAAGGAGCACTCACAAAGAAAACGTATGTGCTTCTAAACATTGAAACTATTTTTGTACCGAAGTCACGTAGTTAAAAATATTTCTCCTCAGGCACTTGACTTCAAAATTCAGTTCCAGTTTCCGACCGTGTCTGAAAAAATGGGACCCTTTGCAAGCTACAGACCTATAACTGGGGGCAAGAGCCTTGTTTAACATGAATTGTATACCAACCTAAATTTTTATGTTTTACATTTATTCATAAATCAATAATCCAATGTTTTTAACATTCCTCTGGTTCCACATAAAACCAGGTCGTGGGGCACTAGTTGGCCATCCCTGGTCTATAGGATTGAAGTCTTATCATAGAGTAAGTGTACAATAAACAAGCCATTTTTTCACTGTATGATATAATATTTTAGATTCTATGTTTAGTTCCAATAATAAAAGAAAATTTTTCCTGAAAAAAAAGTATAATTTTACATATTTAATTTCAAATTATAAGTTCTTTGTATGTTGTCATTTTGAAATTTTCATTAAGTACCAAAGAACTAACACAAAATTGTGTACAGAATTGCAAACAGTGTTTTATTTTACTGTAACATGCTAAAACTTTCATAAAATTGTCTTTAGAAAGCATTTTTACTATAACTAAATTCATAAACATATAACTCTAGCATAAACATGTTATTTCATTGGTTGGTTTATCAATAGAGTCTTTGCAAATGAAGTATGCATAAAATATTTACTTTTGGACTTTGTAGTCCATTACGTTTGGTGAAACTACATTAATAACTTTGCATTAATTTACGACTATCCAAATTTTAATATTGTTTCTGATGAAGATTGCCACGGAGTGAAAATGTTCTGTCTCAGTAAGTTTTTACAATGTTACAAAAAATTTTAGTTCAGTTAGTCGTAAGTTAATGTCCATTTCTTAAATTTAATTTCTCTTATTGAATTTTTCCAGCATATAGCATACCATAGTCGTTTTTCCAGCTTCATTTGCATATTGAAGACTTTTTTTAATAAATTGTATGACATTTTTGTACATTGCCCTTTATAAGTAATTAATAACGTAAATATTACCGTACTGGTTGACACGTTTTGAAACAGTCGTTTCATTGACGAAGCTAATCTGCTACTCAATAGGTTAGCTTTGTCAATAAAACAAATTGTTTCTGTTTCAAAACATGTCACCAAGTAACTTAATATTTTTCAATTAGTTACTTCAATAATTACTTATGATTTACATTGTTCAAAACTTGCAGTTTTTATGTTGTACATCTTGAGGCTTTTTTATAAATTATACTTTTTTGTATTAACTTGGCAAAAAACCACTACTTAATGATTTATTCATCATACTGGAAGGATCAGTAAGTAGTGGTTTTTTGCCAAGTTAATACAAACAAAGTATAATTTACATTGTTCATTATTAGTCTTGAAAATGGGTAGGAAGAAATCTAGCAGTTGATAAATGGTTTTTGTATACCATTGAAGTGATTTCCCAGGTGTGGATCATGTAACTTGACTAACTCAGAGACCAAACGACCCACATTTACTGACACAATACTATAGGAGAAGATACCTATATATACTGATACGAAAATATGAAGCTGTTTAAATAAGCTACTAATTAAGTATGGAAATATAAATAACACAAAAACATTTCCCCAAAGATAAACTTTAGTCTATTTCAGCTCCCCTGACAGGTGCATATGTCATGTTGGATATTGGACCAGAAAAAGAAATATTACAGCAAATATATATCAGCTATTTATGCCTGTCTTTTTTATTTCAAGCCCAACATAAATATAATTAGATTAAAAATACAAAGTTACCATAGAAGTTTTCTAATTATTAATACAATATAATAATTAAAGTTACCATGGAATCATTATGGTCTGCATAAAATGGGGAGTTGGAACGAAATTGTTTGTCTGTCGAGCTGGCAAAGTCATAGTGCATAATATTTATCCAGTCAAGGTAGCATGATAAAACAGGGACATCATAACCTGAAAATATTAAAATAATGAGAATATTTTCTTGAATTTAGCTAACTGTTTTTTATCCACTTACATTAGTTATATTTACTGTATAAGGTAAGGACATACACACCCTGGGTTGGAATGTAGGATTAATCCAATTTCTAGTTCACATGTGCAGAGTTGCTGGCCCCATTCTTTTTGGATCATAGTATCGTTTCTTCCCACTCCAAGAATATATATGCGGTATATATATATATATATATATATATACAGGTATATATATATATATATATATATATATATATATATATATATATATATATTAAAACAACGTCAGGCGTTGTTATATATATATATATATATGTTATATATATATATTTTAAATTTTCCGTCGGGCGCAGCTCGAAGCGCGTATAATACACATATATACATACACACACGTGACGTCACACACATGCACACTCAGACATTACACAAACTGACATTAGACAAGTATAAATTTTTAAACATTTGGTGATATTTTCATTTTATACCCCCTATGTATATATACAGGTATATATATATATATATATATACGTACGTATATAGGGGAGGGGAGAGAGAGAGAGAGAGAGAGAGTTATTATATGTTAATTGTAAACAATTATTCTACCAATAAGTGCAATCAATTTTTACCTTGTGAAGCACCTTTCAGTCAAGTGACCATTGTCAAATCACTGAATATATTTATCTCTGTTTTAGACAGTAAAGGCAGTACCTACTAATATAGCAGGCCTCACACATAAGTCATTCGTTACTAGTGGTGGACTTTGCCATGGTGCCGTCCCTAAGCACAATTCGGCCAGCCGCCCCTTTGCTCCCCGTTCGCGAATTTATTGCAAACGTCCCAACGTAATATAATGCTTTAATTGTTCACCATATGAATCCGTTTTCATGCCTTATTTCATCCTTTTATCCTTATTTGGAGATACCTAAAACATCCGATGGCATGTGCTATCGAATTTTTAAATTTTCCATCGGGCGCAGCTCGAAGCTCGTATAATACATATATATACATACACACATGTGACGTCACACACATGCACACTCAGACATTACACAAACTGACATTAGACAAGTATAAATTTGTAAACATTTGGTGATATTTTCATTTTATTAAAAAAAATTCCAAGATAAAATATTATTTAAAGACTATTTTTATAAAAATAAATTACAAAATTTGTTTTGGTTCCATCAATAAAATTAAAAAAACAATAAAATAAAAGGAAGTTTTCTATTTCCCCTACTGGATCTGCCACTGATTTAACTGAGGTTCACATTATGACATTCACCAAATTTAACTAGGTACTATTACTATTGTCACTAAAACTCATCGGTACAAAAAAAAAAACGGCTGCCGCCTGTCGCCCCCTCGAAGCTGGGCCCCTAGGCACGTGCCTAATGGGAAGTCCGCCACTGTTAGTTACGTGTGATGACCGACGTACAACGTATGTAGACCGACGCTGCTGCTGGATCCTTTGTTGAAACTTACAATTTTAAATGTAATGTTGGTTATGTTTCTTTTGTAAACACCAAATAAGTAATACAAGATAGGTTATCGGTGTTGTGTTCTTAATTATCATGGAAATTATGATAACGGTCCAAAAGTATAAGTATTTTCATTTCCGAAATACAAAACTCTACATCGGAGATGGATTCAAGCATTCACAGGAAAGATTTCAAGCCAACACAATCCTATAAGGTTAGTATATATTTTTAAATTTATTGCATAGTTCTAGTTCATGAATAAATCTAAATTGTCCTACAAAAATTTATAGTTGTTGCAAAGTATTGAATTCTTCCAGGTACTAAAGAAATTGAATCATGTAATAAATCAAATATTATAGGCTTGTGGCTACAGTTTACACACAGCTATGGACATATTTGTAGTGATATATATGACAGCCACTATGAACATTAAAGAATAATAATGCATAATTATAGTGAATCAGAAAAACGATTATTCTACAATAACTACCAATTAAACTTTGCCGATCACCTCAACTCCACAAAACATGACTACATAGATATAACATCTAACCTACAAATTCTTCATAAACAACACAGAAATAACCAACGCTACACAACCGAACAATACGAAATATACAGGCACTTCAAGCTACACCCTACACACTTACTCAATACACAATTACATTACAACTCACACACTCCTTTTGACATCATAGCTCTTAATATTTACAAAATACACCCACACCACCATAATGTCCCACTTCCACCCTAATACCATAACCTACATAAACCTTGAGATCAGTTATGGTCTAAGTTGACAATGGGACACATCTCCTGAAACAGCTGTCCTCAACAAATATGAGTAAGTGCTACTATAGGCAAGTTTGTAAATATTTACAAGTGTTTAATGAAAACTAGTATATCATGTGAAGATGGACTCAACAAATAAAAAATTTACAATGTGCAATTCAAGACAGTTTGATTTCTCACCAAGAATATAATAAACAAAATAAATTTTATAATTTTAAAAGTAAAAGTGCCGTCTGAGTGGAGTGTAGTCAGAAAAGAAGACTGTGTTCTAATTCTTAATATTGAAACATACCTGGTCCCGAATGCAATATGTTCTGCCAGGGTGAGTACCGATTTAAAATTATCTATGCTTGTTAAACAAATAGAACTGAAATGTATAGCCGGTGAAAGGTACTTGATTGTTTTAAATGATGTGAATATTTTAAACAATTCATTAGAATCATTGATGAAATTAAAAAACATTCACAGTTTAAATGAGAAATCAAAATTGAGTGAGTTGATAAGCTTGACTGATGACTATCTCCTCAATCATATTGAAGAGAAATTAAGGAACTCATATTTAGAGACACTGAAGTTCATAAGAGAACAGTTACGTTTATTAGAAGCTAAGAAGTTTTGCTATTTACCAGAGTTTTCAGTGCTGTGTATTATATTTCATTCTATTTCACCACATGCTTATAAATTTTTACAAAGTGCTGGCTTTATAACTCTGCCTTATCCAAATACATTGCATAATTTATGTTTGGCTTGAAATTCAAGCCCAAATATAGAACAAACCAACAAAAACCTCCTCAGTTTTATCAAACAAAAGTTTCATTTATTGAAAGAATAAGATATGATTATTTCATTGATGATAGACAAAATACATGTCTTGCTTATACTGGAGAAAGCATTTTAGGCACAGCACACACTAGCAAAGAAGCTGCAACTTCTGCAAATGTGTTTATGATCCTGAGTCTATGATCACCTTTTAGGGAAGTAATCCATATTCTCTTATGTTACGGTACAAAAATTGATAAGCGAGAATTATGAACGTGAGTTTTAAAATGCACAGAACAACGAGAGTTGGCAATAAAGTTGTCAAAAAACATTGTTAATGAATATATCTTTTTTCTAGAAGATTTCTCTTGCCAAAACCACACCAAAGAAGCAATATTAAATAATATTTTTAAAACATCTACAAACATAATGATGAATAATTATGTAAAAATAAAAAATGACAATATTTCGATTAATAAGTTTAATATTATCAACTGTGTAGGAGTAGAATTTTTCAGGAACATAAAACATCTAAAAATAGTTGAAATGTATATATTTTTTTAAATGTAATCGTAATAATAAACTTTTGTAAATAATGTAAATTAATGCTTTGTAATATTTTTGTACTAATGCTAACTCTTGTAATAATATATAACTAATGTAAACAACACAAACCTGTAAATAACACAATATGTATATACTGTATGAATGAAAGTAATAATTTATTTTAGAAATCAATTACGTGTTCGGAAACCAAATGATTTTTTTTGTTAAGAAACGGTAAGACACAGGCTCTACCGTTTAGCAAGTGTGAAGTCAACGGTCTAGATGTGATGACATCATTAGGCAGTTGTGAGGCCTGTTGTATAAGTAGGTACTGGTAAAAGACGCCTCATCATGAGGTGAAAATTAATTGCACTTAATGGTAGAATAATTGTTTACAATTAATATATAATAACTCAGTGCAATGGAATAATAATGGACAACATTGAATATCACACACACACACACACACACACACACACACACACACACACACACACACACACACACACACACACACACACACACACACACACACACACACACACACACACACACACACACACACACACACACAAACACACACACACACACATTTATATATAGTTCTATTGAATAGGTAGTGATGTGTATCTTGTGTCTGTATTTTGCTTTACCTGTTATTATTCAGTTGGAATTTCTGCAAAACTACATGAAACCATACATTCTAGCAGCAGATAACTAACGCCCCATAAATATTATTGATGCTCAGGAAAGGACAAGGGTCAACATATTTAGAGTTTATAAAATATTCTTAGAGCAACATCAAAACAATCTAAAACCAAGATATTTTTAAAACTAAACTGATATAGATAAAAAATTTAATATATTTCATTTTATGAAGTTTTATTGAAACAAATTTCTCCAAAATAATATTGTAAGATTGGAACTACAACATTCTTTAAAATTATAAAAAGAATACAAAATACAAAAAAACAGACATATTCTAATTATTCCTTAGAAGTTTTTTGAAAACCAATAAAATTTCAATAGTTCTTTCTCTCTTTATTTGTAATTAAATATTATATATATATATATATTATATATAAATCAAGTGACATGATTTCATTTAAGTATTTTTAACTTGATTTAAAAAACTGAAATGAAAATTGCCTAAGAGTAATTAAGATAGGATGTTGCAAAAATAACTAAAAAAATTTAAACACAAATTTTTGGACTTAGTTGAAACAATAGCTAGTATATACCTATCTTACATTGGTCTGTTAAGGATTTTCCTGCAGCAACAGCAGCAGAAAGAGTTAGACCTATGTTTCTGTAGGCGAGATGTAATTCTTTGACAAAAACTCCAAAATTTGAATAATCAGATTGTGGACCTGCACTGCAGTTTCCCTGTCCAAACACACAAAGCATTGAATATATGGCATGTATAAAACAATAAGGTTTATGTTAAACTTAAAAACTTGGGATGTTATTGAAAATTATTATGAATTACAATTTGAAATTACTTGTGACCAGAGATATTCTATTAATATAAGTTGTTAAATTATTAACTTACACTCCAAGAGTAATTTAATCACTTATACTAATAGAATGTCTGATCGCAAGTAATTTAAAATTGTAATAAGTGATTAACAACCACCTCTTCATTAACTACATCAAAATTTAGAAAATTATCATGAACATGAATAAAGTTAATGTAATCTACAACTAAGGGATGTTTTTACAGAAATCTACATAGTACAATCTACTTTGGTTATTAACAGGTCTTTATATACCCTTTAGCTCAGTCCACCTTCAAATTAGTTTGCTTTAAAAACCAGCTATTGAGAATGTAATTCTGACTTTTTACAGCACTCGTAAAAAAGTATTCAAATATCAGCTTGAAATGAGTATTTTTTACTTCCTAGCCAGGTTCGGCCATTTCTCCACAATTATCAATTGAAATAGAAGACTTTTACCGTAAACCAAGTCCCAGAGGTATTAAAGTTTTTTTCATTGTATTATTTCTTTTACAAAATAATATCTCCATGTTAGAGAAGAAATGGTCAGTCTATAATAATGAGATTATCCTGTCATGTACCCACATAGAAAATGCATCTAGTCTATCCATCAGTGTTTCTGTTGCTACCAGGTTCATAAAGAATGCTATTCATTTTGTAACATCATGTGTGTTGAGTTTACTACTGTCCAAAATTTGTTTTAGAAAAATAAATGGTAATTTTTTTAGAGGTTTTCATTAAAAAAATAGTACAAAAAGTCAAACAGCCAAATTAAACAAATCAAAAACATAATTAATAAAATTTTAAATTCTACAACAAAAAAAGTAAAAATTGTATCACACTTTGTGTAAGACAATGAAAAAAATAATAACACAAAAAAATACATTTCAGAACAAATAAGAAATTATTAGTATTACATTTAAAAAAATTAAAGAAACACAAAATCTACAAAAAATCTTTTAAATGAAATGTAGTTAATTATATCTTTCAATTCCATTTCTTCAAAGTACCCTTTCTTATTTTGTCATCTAATAATGAATGAAGCAGGAGACAAATTTGTATGGTATTCAAAATAAAACAACAATAAATGTATAGTTGTTGAAATCAGGGGTGGATCCAAATTTTTTTAAGGGGTACAAAAATAATGTAATGAACCTAAAAGAGTTTCTAGCACATCATACATTTTGTGATAAATATGAAAAAATAGTTTAGTTTAAGGTATATGTTGTGTGATTTTTATAATAACATATTAAGTAATTCATTTAAAAAATTGTAAATAATTGTTTTTGCGAAATCTTTATATTGTAAAAATACTGAAATAAAAACCTCAAGATGAACATAATAAAAAATTCTAATTTATTGAAAAACGGTAAATATTTAAAAATGGAAAGAATTGAAATACCAGGATTGTTCTGTAAAATAGTACATTGATTATGATAAGAATGAAAAGAAAATTTCCATAACATATTCATAGCAAGGATGCTTTTTAATCTTTCAAACTTAGCAAAAGGCTAATAACGGACTTTTATTTGTGGTGAAATCTGGAAATTTAAATAATTCAAAATATTATTGATGGATAAAGGAAACTGTGATTGCATATAAGAATAATGGCAACAAAATGTATTTCACTGAGATAAGTTAATCATATGCTGAGAGAATAGACAAATTAGAAATGTATTGGGGTGGACAAAACTATACCTATAACTAATTAGTGTATAACTGAATGATTACTTTTATTCAACATGAATACTCAACATTTTTAGTAGACTGTAGTTTCATAAATGAAACGATTGTTTCGAAACACGTCAGCAAGTAAGTCCTAAAGTATTCACTCAGTTATGCAATAATTACTTATAGTTTAATCAGTGAATTCAAGATGATTAAAACAAGCAACTTCGAAATTATCAACTAATGAAAAAATACCTGCCAGCACACAGGGTATTCCCAGTTCAGTTCAAGACCAGTAAAGTTGTATTTTAACAAGAAGTTCACAGAGTGCTCAATGAAGTTTTTCCTCAAAGTTTCATTGTTAACGAGGATACTGTATTTGTCACCTTCAGAATCATTCCAGCCTCCTATGGCTAAACTCACTTTTACCCCAAACTCCTTGAGAGAAGTGACTAAACTATAAAAACCTGAGAATATTTAAATTTAATCAGATAATTTTATGCAGAATTTTCAAAATAATATGTTGCAAGCCTTCAATTTTCACATTTATGTAAATTCATTTCTATTAGTAAGATTTATGTTTAAAATTTTTCAAGCTATACCTAATAACAACTTATTTCCTTTTTTAGTGGAATATTCAAGCCAAAGTAAATCATATTTCAAACTCATTAAAATGTGTAATTACTAGCTTTGTTAATATAATATATTCTGAATAATTATACGTATTTATAGGTGTATATATACATTATATAATATAGCTTATTTGGCTTATTTATTTTTGTAATACTAGGTTACACGTTGACTGTTAATTTTTTCCCCTAGTCTTTGGTATCCTATTTAAATATTTCTTCATTTTTGAATGTTGCTTTTCTTCACCTCTTATGATTACTTTCTGTCTGTTGTGTTCCCTGGAAAATGAGGTACGTTTTTAATTTTTGTTAGATTACGTTGACTCTTGAATTTTGTACTTCGTTACATTAGGCAAAACTTAATTAATAACTAGTTATTAGTCTACAACTATCTAAACTTAAATTTTGTTGTAAATTTGTAAAAACATACTGAGACATAATATTTTTAATTGCTTGTGGCGATCTTTTCAGTGTCTTAGTGTTCCCTTTGGAGTTGTTGTTGGGTTGAGTGGTGACAGTTTTAAAGACAGGTTTTTATTATGTCAAAAAGTGTGATTTCCATGGGTCTGTTCATTTAATATGTTTGTGTTTTGTGTGTTTGTAAATTTCATACTGTTCTAGTGAGTTGAGATGTGGTTCTTTTTTGTCGATGTGTAAGATTTCTAGGTTTTGGTTATTGTCTGTGTATGTGTGCCATGTTTCATTTAGTGAATGCTGAGTCGCTGTTGTGTTTCATTTAAAGAGCACATACAATCAATAAAGTACAACACCGACTCAGCATTTGCCAATCATCTTAGGAAATGCGACACACATACACATACATTAACCCTAACACAGAAATCTTATACATCAACAAAAAAAGACCACTTCTCAACATTCTAGAACAGTATGAAATTTACAAAAAACTTTGTACGAGATAAGGCACAGAAGACGTTTATCTTTGGCGAGTTTCTTTCATGTTTAATGCTGGATGTAGATTTTGCAGACCGTGTATGCGTATATTGAGTCTGCTGACTTTTCAGGACTGTCAGAACGTAGCTTCATTGCTGAAAGTCATATGGTGTAGAAATACATGGGATCACGATCCTCCATGATTTGTAGTATATCACCACAAAATTCGATATGCTTCATCTTATCATTAGAGCCTCCTCCAGAAGTTGTAATTGGTAGGGTTTGTAAAGTAAATTCTATTGCAGAACTTTCCATACAGTTGGTTGTGGTATTCTAGTTTTTTTACTAGTTCTGTTAGTAGACTTTCATGGACTGGCAACAAAACTTTATTCAATTCGTCTGACATCATCCTCAGACACACCCTATAGCCCTGAGTTTGTTCCAATAAACACACTTCCAGTTCTTTAAATTGCATAAACCGACATTTTATATCTCTCCTAGTTGCTAGATCAATGTCGAATTTGAGGTGAAATGCCTGCTGCATGGTAACTGGTGACTCACTTTTTCCAAACTCAAGTACACAGAAAACCTAATGCTGCACAACCCCCATCCCTCACTTACAACTGACATTGAAACACAATGGTAGCTGGTGCCATATTGACCTGAGAACTCTAGCTGCCATTTCTGCAACTATCTGTACCCAATTCTGTGCATGAATCGGTTAAAATAAACTTTGAAACTTCCTCTTTACATTGGTGCAACAATTATTCACTTCGAATTTACATTTAAATAAATAAAAAATGATACCAGCAAAACTTCTCTCCTTTTTCTTGAGGCTCTAAATAAATAATGGTTCATACAATCATATTGAATTTCATTTAAAATTCTATATCTGGATAAAGATTGTTTGTAAATTATTGACCTTGTAAGTCCATTTAAATGTGTCTCTTTTATTTTGTGATGTATGTTTACACCATCTCCCTTCTGAAGTCTAGCTTTGGCTCCCATCTTCTATATCATTTTTTAATCAGACAGAAATTTTGAATTGCAACATCAACAAATAATACAAGTATTGCCATTGGTCATTACTTTCCACTGGTATGGACCCACGAACGTTAATTCTATACAGATACATTTTCAAACATCCTGTAAGTTCTAACTATATTTTCATTATATTTGGAAACGATTTGAGACCTATCAGCAATTATAGATTTGGTCCTAATTTATGAATATCTGTGTTTGCATTTCCAAGTACTCCATACTATACGAGTTTGACGCAAAACCAACTACTCTATTATCAGGCCACTTCTACCCAAGGATTCTATTATTCTTTCTCAAACCTGCTTCACTAAAACATCATTTTACTTCCATGAACAGCATGATGGTAACATCATAGAATAACATTAATAGTAACAGACAAAAATAAATACATAGAAGGATAAGACTAGCATTGGTATGGAATTGTAAACTTTTATAGATAACATTAAATTTAATAGAAAGATTCGGAATAATAATTTAGGGTTATAAAATACTTACTCAAAATTAGTAGTCACGATGTTTACTACTAACCATCAAGTGTAAACTTTGGATGTACAGAGAACACAATAGAAAGTAACATTGTTGATAGTACACAACCAGCTTGATGGATGATGGTAACCAAGGTAAATTTCCCTAATCTTAAAATTTCCTACCCAAGCAATTATCATATGGTACTGCTAGACTAAAATAGATTATTAACTTAAATTCTGGCAATCAGAATTGAAAACAACTCATGTTCTTCTCTGCTTGTTAAACATTTTTTGTTAAAAAATGGGTATATGAGTATCTAGTATCTCATGAGAGTACCCTGAAGAGTATGTTTATGCAGAAAAATAAAATAATAAGCTATACTAAGTTAAAGTAGTGTAACTTTTTTTTAACATGACTTATACGAGGGCTGTTTTTTTTTCAACTTCCGACTGTACCGCTAGATGGCAGGGCGAGCGGCATTGGCCAGTAATGCGCGGCAATCGTCTGCGCACCTCTCCCCCTACATACTCACTCATTTTCGGGCGTCCGACGCCATTACCACTTTATCCAGTGACGCATTAACATTGCTACCTTGATAGAATCTCCCGCCAAGTGTGAGTTGCGAAGTGTCATTCGTTTCTTGCAAGCTGAAGGGTTAGCCGCAGCAGAAATTCACCTTAGACTGAAACGAGTATACGGTGAAAGCTTTATGAGTGACAGTGCAGTGCGTGATTGGTGTAGGAAATTTAAAGATGGACGAGTTGACATTCATGATAAGGGGGCCAAGGACGAAAGTTGATCGCAAACGAAGACCTCGTTGAACGAGTTGACCAAAGTGTAAGAAGCAATCGGAGGTTTACGATTACAGAGCTATCCAATCAGTTTCCTGATATTTCAAGGTCAGCCCTATACACTATCGTAACTGATAAGTTAGGCTACAAAAAACTTTGTGCTCAATGGGTGCCCAAGATGTTGACTGATGACCACAAAGCTCGGTGAATGGCGTCAGCAAGGTCTTTTCTGAATCGTTACGAAGTTGATGGTGATGATTTTTTTAACAAAATCGTGACAGGAGATGAGACATGGGTTCTGTACGACACCCCAGAAACGAAACAGCAGTCCTAACAATGGATGCATTCAAACTCTCCAAACAAACCCAAAAAATTCAAAAAAAACGTTCAACAACAGAAAGATTATGGCCACTGTGTTTTGGGATCAAAAAGGTGTTTTCCTTGTGGAGTTTTTAGAGCCAGAGACCACGATCAATGCGGAAGGATACTGTGGTACGTTACAACGTTTGCGGAGAGCTATCCAGAACAAAAGGAGAGGAATGCTCACATCAGGAGTTGTGCTCATTCATGACAACGCCCGTCCTCACAGTGCTGCTTTAACGAAAGTTCTTCTTGACGGGTTTAAATGGGACGTTTTTGACCATCCGGCGTATATCCCTGATTTAGCGCCGAGCGACTATCACCTTTTCCCGGAACTGAAGATGATGCTAGGAGAGCAGAGCTTCCTAACTGACAACGCGCTGCAAGTCGCCGTGAAAACCCATCTCAAATCACTGGCGGCAAACTTCTATGAAAGAGGTATTAAGAAGCTTGTACACAGGTATGAAAAATGCCTCAATTTAAAAGGCAATTATGTTGAAAAGTAACTAATAATGTACCTAACTCTTGATAATAAATTTATTTAATTACTCTCACTAGTTTTATTTTTATACCACATCGGAAGTTGTTAAAAAAACAGCCCTCATACTAAATATAAAATTTATATATTGTAATGATAGTTATTTGAATAATGTATAATAACTTAATTTGTTAAAGAAATGATAGGTATATAACTTACCATTTTCAATATCTGTCCAAGAGTCATAGCTCTTAATGGTGTAGGTTTCATTATCCAACACTGCAAAGGCGTATATAACATGTGTACATAATTTTGGATCTATATTACTTGGCAAAAATTTACCATACCCTTCACGATACCATGCCCAGTTTGTAAAGTAGCAAATTATTTTAATCTCATCTGAAAAAATGTCAAGCAATAATTAGTCTAAATTTTTTATTAGAAATAATTAATTGAAATATTAACCACACGTGAGAAATAACATATTTCAACAGCTGATTAATAATTCATTCATTTCTGCTTCACTACATTTATACATTGCATTGTATTCAGCTATAAATGTTCAATTAATTAAGTATAAATGTTTATAATTTAACACAGAAATGTTATTTTTCCAGTTTCTTTAATATTTAATAATACTTTTTTAAACATTACTTCCACAACCAATCTTTCCTAAAATAGCAAAATAGGTTACACTAAAATCAACTGTGGTATACAATAAATAAACTTGAATGTACAGGCTGTCAAAGTTCTGTAAGCGTAGTTCGCGCATGTAGGAGAGTGAGTGGGGAGTACAGCCGGCTGTAGAAGGGATGACTCACGTTAGATGCTTACGTTTGCGCATGCGTGCTTTGACCCGTTCTACTCCAGCTGACGTAAAGAAGGGATACTACTAAGCTATTATGGTTGACTATTTTATTATCTGTGGTCGGTGGACATTAGTGAAAATCCCCCAAGGATACGTCAATCCTTCTACTATGTTGGAGGTCGATCTTTTAAGAAAAAGAGGCTCCCGTAGGCCTAGACCATATAAACCTACAGTACGGAGAAACCAGAAAATTCACTAAATATATTTTGGTTACAGTATTGGCTACATCGTTTTAATACATTACTTGCAACTCATAATTTCATTTATAATGGCACAATGTCATCTGCGTCAGACTCTTCACTGTCACTCAGATTTTCCATCACTGCTACTGTCACTGTCATTTGTAATTATTATACTTTCTAAATGCATCTCCATAATGTCTGTCTCGTAATATTCATTTTCTATTTTTAATACATGAACCTCCTGTTTCACTGGACTATGATTAGTCTTGATCCCTTTAAAATATTTCTTTTGTAGCCGTTAACAGATTCATCAGTCCATGCTAAATTCGTGGTATCCGTCGAGTGAATATAAGACTCATCTGAAAATATTATTGGCCTATTTTCCGCCCTATACTGTCGAATTTTATTTAAATAGCATACTCTTTTAAAGCGTATGTCATGTTTTTCGATCATAACCCTTATTTTATTTTCAGTTTTTTCCATTTAAATCCCATGGATCATAAAATTTTGCGTAAAGTTTCATGAGTGAAATTAAATTCTAATTCCGGATATTCAAGCTTTAAAACTCTTAGCACATTCTTCAATTTTGGGAGCGCATGATGAGTCGTATGAAAATTAAAAACTATTTTTCGTAATGCACATTTTTTAAAATCATCGATGTTGACTTTTTTAATTTTTCTTGGACGAATTTTACCTGGTGTACTGAATGTTTCGTTTTCTGCTAGTCGTTTTTCCTCCGTCAATAATTTCCTTAATCTATGAACTGATATTCCACAAAGGTTTGATACGCGGTCTGGAATTACCGAGCAAGACATGTTGGGATTTTCAGAAGATATGTTGTTAAATACATTAATAATAATGCATTTAGTTTGGCTTCTGAGCACCACTCCTTTGCCGAACAGACTTGTTGTCTTCGGTTGAGGCATATTTAGTATTGAAAAATACTGTTTTGGTCGATACACTAAACGCATAAACACTGTCACATAAACTAAAACGATAACGGTACTATTTGCTGTGTTGTGCATTCCAGCGAGTCAGCTGTAAAATTCCCCTCCACTACTATTTCTCCCCACCATCGTGTCTCTACCAAATCTGTCTCTGCGCACCACGCTAACATAACTTTGACGACCTGTACCTCTCTTTAACTCTAGTAATTACCTTTAAAATTCATGCTTCTAGTAATTGTCCTATAATCATGACTTTTTAGAAGACTTTTGTTGGTATTACTTGGAAAAAACCGCTACTTACTGATATTTTTATTTAGAAAGCTTGTCTGGGACTCACAGCATTGAACAATGCACTGATCTAGTGTGAAACATGTTTGCTGAAAAATATCAGTAAGTATGGGGTTTATACAAACTGATACCAGCAGGAGTAGATTTTTAGAAGCTTTAAATTTTCTTTTACAATCAATTGTTCATTATATGTTTTGAGTAGGTATTTGCTATTCATTTCAATTACCTGACTACATGTAGATATTCTAGTTCAGTCTCAAACTGAAACACTTTAACTCTGGAATGGTAACACCCCTACTCCACACTTTAATGGTAACAACTAGTTTCTTAGGCTAATTTAGCAGAAAAATCAAACAAATATATTAAACATAAGAGTTATCTTTAATTTACATACAAATGTAGTAAACTGAAATGTTTTACAGGTTTTATCATTTTTTTGAGATATTTTGTCCTTTTTCACAGTCTACACATAATTCTCCTCAGTGGTTCAAGCAAATATGCTTATCGTAAATAGCACACTGGAAACAAGTCATCCTTCTTTTTTGGCTGCAAATCGCACAGATATTTTTTGTCTTCAATATGTCGCTTGAGATTTCTAGAGATTATGTATTATTTGTCGTTTCAAAACAAGAGGAGTAGTATGCTATACAGATATGTCTTTAGGAAATGGTCTCCTTGACTTGAGTTTCTTGTTTTCTGAGACTAGATTATGGACATAAAAAACGTATGAGTTGATGAGCAGGCTGTTTACCATTCCAAAAAAAGGAATTTACAGCTCATCTTTTAGTTTTTTGGGAACATGACATCAAAGTTGATATTTCATCAAAAGTGTAGACAGCACGTTAGTGGCATTATAAAATTTGATGATAACTGTTTTTCCTCTTGCTGCCGTTGTTGGCTTTTCGTGTGTGTAGACAGAAGACCTACTTATTTTGATTGTTTAGCCTGGAAAGCTACCATTGGTATTAGCCTGTTAAAACAAAATTTTTAAATACCTGCCTTTTTTGAGCATTTTAGGAGGTATCATGCTACTATGTATCCATGATTGTCAGTTTATATGTTTCTATCATTAATTTGACAAGAAGTACTGTTGTAAACCAGTTCTCTAGAGTGAGGTTTATATTGGTATTGTGAAGGGGTTGTGAAAGCTCACTAACAAAATAAGATGATGAGATAACTATGGGTAGATTGTCAGGGCCCATAGTTTTACTAAGGTATGGAATTCCTTTTATGAGATATTTTTTTCTATCATCGTGCATCATACATATTTGAAAACTATACTTAGCAGATTTATTGGGGATATACATTTTAAAGACTCAGCGACCTCTAAATGCTAAAAATCGCTAGCCAATTGTCAAATAAGAGCCTGGTGTGTAAAACGTTTGACATTAATTAATAAAATCTTGAAATATTTCCCTATTTAGGTGAAACTTGTCATTTACACATCTTTCAATCCCAGTGGTTTTATCACAAAACAAAGACAATTTAATGAAAAATCAAATCTTTTCTTACTGCTTACAGAAATATAATGTGAACCGCTGAATGCTGGATCAAACAGCTCTTCAGCACTCAAATGGTTGTCTTTTGAGCTGTTGTGAAAACTAACAGCCCTTGACAGCCCTTAGCTCAACAAAGCTAGTTTCTTTTACAGTTGCACTAGATTTGCTTTATTTTTTCTGTTGCGAAAAGATTTATTCGGCAATATTTTAAAAAACATTTTATATTTTGCGAACAATGAAAATGCTTCAATTGGTTTTGTTGCTGTATTTGGTTCATTTTCAGGCTTGGGTGAAGTGAATCACATTTTATGATGGTGTATTGGTTTTGGTTGTACCTTGAGGTTTAGAAGATCATTATTGCTTAGTTTTATCTATTAACATGTTCAGCATGGCTAACATACCGGCATGCTCTGGGTTCCCTTACGAGACACTGAGAGCATGCCGGTGCACTCCCTGCTTCCCTCCTGAGAGACGGTGAGTGGACCGGCACGCTCACTCTCAGTCTAATTAAAACTTCTCTAGTGTCGATAAATGTTTGTATAAAGGTTTGATTTTTATGTCAGTGCTTCAGAAGAGTTTGGAGAGCATTGTGCCTGAGTTGTTTTTAAATTTGACTATCTCAAGTAAACTTTTTAATGCTTCAACTGAAACAATGATTCAGGGAGTTTTATGAACAGATTTAATTTGGTTTAACTTTTATATTTTAATGCTTTTTTAGTTTTAACCGCCTAATGCAGCAAAATATCTGGTAAAAAAAACAATTATAAAAATAAACTGAGCTTTCTGAAGTAATGCAAGAATAAACGATAACTGTCCTATTAGAGTGAATGAACCTACTCGAGGTGGGAACAGACTACTGAAAATATGAGTCATTGACAAAATGCTTGGACACCCGAAAACCTAATGTGTCATCATAAGATTGTAGTAAACAAATGTCAGCTAATCTTGGCTATAAATAGTCTCAGAGTGACACATGCATTATCTATGTCTGCGTTTACATTATCGATCTCTATCTCTTAGTAAGAATAATATTAAGAAAACATATACATCTCCTGTTCTGTGTAAACTGTTGCTTTCTATATTTCTAACATTATTCACAAATAGTTTATGATTGGTGTGACTATTCATTTTTTTCAAATAAGCATGACACATTTGATATTTTTTTAATCTGTTAGAAATGACACACCTGAAAAGAAAATTACAAACAAAATACAAAATTGAAATAAAAAGGTTTACTAAATTTTATAGTTATTAGTTTACCTTTCAACATAAATGTATGTAGTACTTACTGTCACAAGACCTGCATTGTTCTTCTCCACTAGTTCTACTTTCAAGCAGTGCTTCATTTAGATTAAGAAGACTTTCTATCTCTTCAGAAGTTTCAGAAGTGTCAAATTTTTCAACATCAGCACAAACAGTTGTTAGTAGTAAGGAACAAATTACAATCCTTATGCACATGTTGACTATATGGTCATAAAACAACTGCTACAATATTCCAACAATACAACTGCAACGTTATTCCAACAATATGTTGTTACTGAGAAAATAGTGACTAGAAAACCAAGGTATATAAAAGTTGATTATTTTTTAAAGTACAGTAGAGTAAAAATTCTATAAATATCATTTTAGGAATCAAAATAATTTATTTACGGAACCTGAAGAATAATACTGAAACTTGAAGTTTTTATGTTTTGCATCTTAAAGCTTCTTCTAAATCTTTTTATTTTTATTACTTTGTAAAAAACACTACATACTGATATTTTTCAGCAGACACTTTTCACACTAGATCAGTGCATTGTTCAATGCTGTGAGTCATGAATAAGACTAACAGAGAGCCTGCTACAAAATATCAGTGTGTAGTGGTTCTTTTGCCAAATGATATCAATGAGAACAATAATTTTGAGTTTCTCACTCTCATGCTACTTTTAAATTTCTCGAAAGTAAGTTTTAATCTAGTATAACTTTAAAACTCTATATTTGTTAGAATCTTATAATTACATCGGTATGTTAACTAACACTCAAGCAAAATATAAGGCAAAGTGAAGTATTAAAGCTACATAGGCTGTAAGAGTTTGTATAAAAAATGAGAATTATTTTAAAAGGTAATAAGTTCTATAACAAAAAAGTTTTGTTGACACAATACTCTTTGAATTTTTAGGGACATTAAAGTAATATTTTTATTATAAAAATTATAGGGGTAAAGTGATAAAATTTCATAAAATATTATTTATTTCATAAATAAATAACACTAACCATATTTGTAAATACTATATTAATATTTTTTAAAATTCCATGACCTTTGGTTATTATAAAATAAGTAATAAGATTGGAACTTTGTAGTATAATGATTTGCATGAACACATAAAAAAGTAAAGTAAAAGTAAGCCATGGAAACAAAACATTTTTGACCCCAACCATCATAAATATAGAATCAATAGTTTTTTTATTCAGAAATAAAGTTGAGCGTATAAGTACAGTAAATCTAATATCTCCAAACCTTAGGAATTACTGTAATTAATAAACAAAAACTTTTTTTTAATAAATTTAATTTCCACACAATATATTCAAACTATTCTCATTATTATGGAATTAAAGTAATTATTTAGTTTATATTAATTTTTCAGTATCTTAAATTATTATATTTTATTAATGGCCTCTCCTGTTTGTACAATTTTCAATATGTCTGTTTATGTAAACCATTACTATTTCCCCATAACTAAAGTCATATAAGTAGCATATGAAATATGTATTTAAGTACATGTTTCTGCCTTTCTGTTGACGCATTTCAGAATGACTCCATTTTCAAAACTCACAAGCTCAAGAGTACGATTTAAGTTTTGAAATTGGAGTCATTCCTAAATGCGTCAACAGAGCAAAATATTGTAATGTTAGGAAAGCCAGAAACATGTACTCAAATATATACAAATATTCTCAACAGAAACGAAGATGAGCATATAAAGAATTTCATTTTAGCATATAAGGCTTATACTTATAATATCTCTACTCAAATTTCTTCAAATCTTATTCATTTTATGGAGTTATTTTTTTATTATATGTGTTTGAGGTGAATGCTAAAGTGATCTATTAATTTTTGAAAATAATTTATTTCACCAAAGGATATATTAGAATTTTATTAAAGACAGCTTCAAAGACTGCTCCAAAGTGGCCTTTACAAAATTTGACTTTCCAGAAATAAACCTTGAACCCTTATAAAATGGCTTCTTTAATTGTTTCTAGTAAATTGGGTCTACCATTTTTATTTTCAAAGTTAAATATTATTGAACAATCCATACTAAAACTGATGATTTGTCACAGTATTTCTGAAATATTTTTGTATCTATTGTACAAACCTTTTGAGACTATTTAGCGGATTACCTCATTACTTCTACAGAAATAAAACTTGAATTGAAATCATACATAATAGGTCAACAGAAATGAAAAAATCTACAGAGAGGATCATTACAAGCGATTTCATATAAAAAATCGAAATAGGGCTAAAAAAAGAACTAAGGTTGTCTTTAAATCAACAGACAAAAATAATACTAATAAAAAAACATGAACATACTTCCTTCAAAATTAGTGGTTTTATATAAAATAAATACCTTGTAATAAGTGTTTTTGCATTAAACCTTAAAGTGATATTCAATTTTATATATTCTGTTATTAAGTGTCGGATATATTTTTTTCGGTTGGTTTATTTTATTGATTATGCTTTATAAATGTTTATATGTTATGTTAATATTGTTATTTTTTAGTATTTAATTATTCTTTTTGTTGTATCCTGTGTATGTGAATGTAGACTATTTTTGTTGATATTTGTGGTTCATGTTTAGGTTGTTTTAGTTTAGTTAATATTTTAAATTTTAATTTATCCATTGTTTTTTTATTTTATCCATTTTTTGGGGTTATTTGATATGTTATTTTTTTCTTCATTTTTTAATGGTATTTATAGCATTCTCTGTAAGAGTGAGTTGTAAGAAGTCATTTTATTTAATCCGAATTTTAAACTTTATGAATTTGTAAAAACTTGCTAAGACAGAACGTTTTCGATCTCTATGTGGCGATCTTCAACAGTGTCTTCTTCAAGAAAACTTATGTCCCAGAAAGTTTTTACAAATCTACAAAAATTAAAGTTCGAATAGTCATAAACTAATGTTAAAGTGATTAATTAAGATTCACCAAATGTAATGGACTACAAAATTCAAGAGTCATTTTATGTTGTGGGGGAATGGAATATGTAACATCTAATGCATAAATACCAAGTAAGATTCTTGTTTAAGTACATTAAAATGTAGCTTAAAAGATAAGTGAATACAAGAAAACAGTGTTGCAAATTTTAAAATAATATATATTTATAGGTTAGTTTTGATTGGTAAAGATTAATTAGATTGTTTGGACTAGGAGACTGACAGACTTACCTTGGTAAGAGTCCACTCTGTAGTCTTGAAATAGAAACACATAAAAGCACTTAACCAATGATATATTTCAACCACACAGTGGTCTTTGTCAATCAAAAAGAAAACACAAAAAGAAATATGAGAGAATGAAATAAAATAAATATAAGTTGTAGTCACAGATTGTGAAGAGTAGAAATCAGATGTCACAGATGCACAGATTAAAGATATATATACTGTTTCCATGAGCATATGAGTGATTATAGTTTATATAAGTCTGTCAGGGGAAAAGAGATTGGAGACGTCTGATGAGGCTATTAGGAAAAAAAATAAATGGATTTATCTGATGTTGAGGTTAGGGGATTCTCTGGACTTGGTATATCATTGGTATGATAGTTTCCATCTTCTCAGTTCTGAGGGATTGCAATCAGGGGCGAGTGATTTAATTATTTTTGTGGTATAGCAGTCATTAAAAGTTGTGATGTTGTGACTCGCTGCATGTTGAGCTGTTGGCCTATCCATATTCATAATTTTAACATCATGTCTGTGGCCATTCATTCTGATATTCAGACCATCCGTGGTCAGGCCTATGTACTGTGCTGAGCAAAATTTACATTGTAGCTGGTATATGACATTTTTCGATGTACAATTATGATGACCCTGTATTTTGAAGACTTTTTTTGTTGTTTGGCTGTTGAAACTATTTGCTGAGGGGGTATTGGACCCATCTTGCATCTAGGTCTATTGCATGGGAAGGAACCATGAGGAAGTTTGTGTGGTTTCTCTGCATCAGGGTCTGGTAGTTTAGGATGTACTAGGATGTTTTTCAAGTTGGGAGGTTGCTTGTACCAAATTTGCGGTGGATCGGTGAAAAGATTTTTGGTGTGGACAGAAGCTTGAAGAATTTTGAAGCCATCTCTCAATATCTTGTTGAGTTTATGTAGACCAGGATGGTAGTCTGTTATTAAAGACAGTTTATTTTGTTCTGTTTGTGGTTTATGGTGAACCGAGGATTGTGCTGAATGAATTTGGTTTTCAATGAGTCTTTTTGGGTATCCTCTTCTCTGGAAGGCTGTTGATATCTTTCTATTAAAATCTTCCAATTCCCTATCATTCGAACAGATTCAATACCCCTGATTGCTTGACTGTATGGAATGGATCGTTTTATGTTTATTGGGTGGTTGCTGTCGAAATGGAGATATTGTAGGTAGTTTGTCGGTTTGATGTGAATTCCTGTGTTGATATTTCCATTCTGGAGTGTTACTTCTACATCCAAAAAAGTGATGGCTGATGTAGATTTCTCCAAGGTAAATTGAAGTGTGGAGAATTGTATCAGGCTGTCTAAAATTGCCTCAAGTGTTGAAGCACCCTGTGTCCAAATTAGGAAGATGTCATCTATATATCTATACCAACATAATGGCTGGTGTGTTTGTGTCTTTAGAAAATTTTCTTCCAACAATCCCATGTACAGATTTGCGTACGATGGGGCCATTCTAGTGCCCATTGCTGTTCCCTTTATTTGAAGGTAGTTCCTTCCTTCAAGCTGAAAGTTGTTCTTCTCGAGGATGAACCTGGTCAGGTTCACAAGAAAAGGTGTAGTGGGAAAAGGCTTGCCTGGGCGTTTGTTTAGAAAATTCTCTATTGGAGATAGGCCGTGTGCATGAGGGATGTTGGTATAGAGAGAGGTGACATCTATGGTGACCAAAATAGTTACCGGGGATAGAGATACAGATATTTGTGAAAGTCGATCTATGAAATGGTTGGTGTCCTGGGTGTGTGATGGAAGGTCCTTTTCTAAGGGTTGAAGGTGTGAGTCGAGGAAAGCTGAAATTCTTTCCGTTACTGAATTGCAGCCAGCAATTATTGGCCTACCAGATGGAGAGATTATGTTTTTGTGGATCTTTGGTAATATATAGAATTGAGGAGTAGAGGGGTTTTCATTATATAATAATTTTAGAGATGTTTCCGAAATATTTTGTTCAGGAGCTGTATATTTGAGTAGGTCCGAGAGTAAATTGTTGAATTCTGTAGTGGGGTTATCTGTAAGTATTTTGTATGTTGTGATGTCTGACAGTTGCTTATTTGCTTCTTTGATATAGTCTTCTTTATTCATAATAACAGTGGTTGAACCTTTATCTGCTGGAAGAATCATAATATCTCTATTGTTTTTTAACGAAAATATTGCCGCTCTTTCTAATTTGGTAAGGTTAGGTTTAGTCTTCAGATTTTTAGTGAAATTTATATCGGTGATGCTTTGCATGATAAAGTTGATGTAAAGTTCAATGGGGTGATCAGGTGGTAGTGGTGGTGGATCCCAGTTGGAGGGTGGTTTGAATTTTGCAAGACATACGTCTATGTTTGTATCCGTTTTGAAAGTTGGTGTCTGAGCTACATAATTTTTTTTCCTAAGTTTTATGGCAAAGCTAAACACATCTTTTTCTATGTTGAATTGGTCTATTTCCTTAGCTGGTGTGAATGAAAGACCTTTAGAAATTACTTGTAGTTCATGTTTTTTTTCCTAATAGCCTCATCAGACGTCTCTAATCTCTTTTCCCCTGACAGACTTATATAAACTATAATCACTCATATGCTCATGGAAACAATATATATATCTTTAATCTGTGCATCTGTGACATCTGATTTATCTGTGATTACAACTTATATTTATTTTATTTCATTCTCTCATATTTCTTTTTGTGTTTTCTCTTTGATTGACAAAGACCATTGTGTGGTTGAAATATATCATTGGTTAAGTGCTTTTATGTGTTTCTATTTCAAGACTACAGAGTGGACTCTTACCAAGGTAAGTCTGTCAGTCTCCTAGTCCAAAAAATCTCTATATATATAACTTTGTACATATATATATAAATAATATATATATAAATTGCACATTCAATAAATTATTCTTGTATTTGTAAATTGTCTTATTTCTTTATATATACACTCCACACACATATCAGGACTAAGGAAAAGTATTTGTGAACTATATTTAAAGTGACCTCATGAAGGAAAACACTTAGACATCAACCTAGAGCCATATTTCATTCCTTTACTTTATGTAAATAATTTTCATATTCATTTAGCTTTTTTTGTACCTATAGTAGTTTGAATTTTTATGAATAGTGGTAAAAAAGCTTTTGAATCTAAGGTTAAAGGAGCTGTACTACAGTAAAACATACAGCTGTTGTAAGAACTTGTGTGTTATCACCAGGGGCAGGGAAGAGTCAGTGACCACTCGGAATTATTGTTATTAGATGAATGAAAATTTAAAGAAAATTGTATAAACCATTGGTCTACTGATGAATTTTGAGTTGCTATACAAGACTTAACACTGAGCACAGTTACCAACACAAATATTGAACAGTCTTAGTGTTAATTGTAAAATACAAAAGTAATTAGTTATGTTAAATATTCTACATTATTAATTATTGTCTGTCATCCATCTAAACATTGCCTCATAACACTTCGAAATAGATTTAAGTAAACCACTGAGTGATATCAAATACAAAAAAATTGTATCTAAGACTGATGTTATAGGGATGGCCCCACGGAGGTTGTGGTGTCAAGCCATAAAGAAACAAAAGTAAAATGAAATAACATTTTATAAAATAAATTTCAATTTAGCTTAAGGGATGAAATTACAAAATAATTATTTTAAGGTTATATGAAAAGGATGAACTAACTCTCACAGGTTGCTAACAGTATGGTCGCTGAGCGTATGAACTGAACTTTCTTTGTGGTATGTTGCATGTCATTCCATACTAATGGCGTATTTCATTTGGTTTTTATTTTGCATATTTTACTTTGTTTTTAGAGATCTTTCTTCATTGACATATATTATAAAACTTGCTTTAAGGAACAGAAACTTATAAATACGACATATTAACATGAACATGTGACATTTTAAACTTGAAAATAATTTTGAAAATTTACTTAAAATCCTAATGCAACAATAAGTAAAATACCCAAATTTCTTATTGTAGATACTCCGGACTGAATTTAATTAATATATTATATACTTTTAAACTCAGGTACTAAGGGTTTCACAATAAAGAATTGCCCACAGCCCCTCAACGTCCAAAGATGCTACTGGTTATCACTTAATTTAAGCTAAATCTGATACACTTAAATCTTTGATGACAAGAACTGAAGTATTTCTGAAGGTCAAAAGTGCCAGGTAGACCTGAAGAAGTTTTCACTTCAAAAATATTGAATATAAAAAAAACAAATATTATAAAACCAGTTGACAATTAATTTTTTAAATATTTATATCTTGAAAATATTGATTGTTAATAACACATATAACAGGATTTAAAGAAGTTAGTGTAACATTTATAGATTTTTTGTTTTAATTTTTACTCCTACATAATTATTCCTCATATCAAATTAAAATGAAAAATGTATTTAGTCATAAAATACAAAAAAATACACTTAGAAATTGTATAATTTAGAAATAGTTGTTCAAATTTTACAGAATCTGTTATTTACTACTAATAAATATTTTACTTACTTATTTATTTTGTTTGATCTTAGATGATAGAAAAAGCAAACTATTTCACAGAAGAATATGTTAAGACAGTTGGCAGTGGTGAAGTGGAAGATAATTTCTGACTAACAAACTAAATATTCAGCATTTGAATGCCACATCTTGTGTAAAATAAAGTAGTCCACATTCAATAGGAAACTAATGACCCAACAAATTAAAATTTGCATAGGATATAAATGGTTTTTTGTCAAATGCTCAAATATTGGTATCAGGAAAATGGTTTTGGTTGTTTAAACACACACATATATAATAGCAAAAGCGAATTCTTACTAATGAGTGAAAGTTTTACTTAAGTTATTAGGTCCTCTTCAAATGAGAAAAAATATTTCTTATTTTCACCTTATCTGCATATTTTCTAAGTTTTTTTTTTACTTTCGAGTTTACATTTTATTAGAACAGTTATTTTATTTGACACTGATAGAACGTTTTGGTAAAATTTTTAGAAAAAGCAAATTTAGTTACACATGAAAATTCTTGTTTTAGAGGTGGAAAACAACTATTCTATTGTTTTATATTTTAGTGTTATCCAGTGTTCTTATAAAAGGGCCTTAAATTTATATATTAAGTGTAACTGACTTTTCAAAATATTGGGGATTTTACAGAGATGGACCAATTCCTAAACTTTTTGATTTTGATTCTAAAATTTTTCTTTTAATTTTTTCAATTCTTATATTTTATAAGTTATATAAGCCTGGATGATATTCTCTAATAGTAATATAGTCACATCTTGGACATTCGGAGAAGCATTTTGAAAGCTCCCTTTTAATGTAATATGTTGCACAAAATGCTCGCTCTTATGATTTATGAATAAGAATTTCTGAAAGCATGACAAACAAATGGGTAAGAAATTGTTCCGGTTGTCTTTGTTGTGTCATAAATAATAATAATATTTTCTTTATCTCAAATCGGCATTCGCTTTAATTGTTTAATTCATTAAAAGCAACTAATACACAAATAAGACATAGTTGATAATTATTTTTTCAATAAAATACACAGAACAGATAACAACTGTTAATTTATAAAGAGTTCTTTCTGTTTTTCTTACTGCTGAAAATAGCTGGCCATTCATAAATAAATTTATAGTAGTGAAAATGTAAGGTAGTAAATAATACACAATGTCAAGAGCACAGTGGTACAATATATTACAATAAAAATATTGGAAATAACCCCAATACCATAAAAAATAACAAATAAAGCAAGTTACTTAAGATTAAACGTATTACACTTTTGCTATTACTTGCGACCAGACTTTTTGTTAACTAAAGGTTGTTAAATTGTAAACTTACACTTGGAGGAAACATTTTTGTCTTACGACTTCTTCAGCCTCCTCAGAAGAAGTCGAAAGACAAAACGTTTCCTCCAAGTGTAAGTTAACAATTTAACAACCTTTATTTAACAAAGTAATGGCAAAAGTATAATAAGTAATTAACAACCAGCTCGTCATGAACAGCAACAAGATTTCGATAGTAAAGATTAAACCCTACTAAAACCTATGATTGAGGGTTTAATCCTAAGTAACTTATTTTATTTGTTATTTTTTATTATTTTTGTGGTATTGGGGTTATTTTCAATATTTTCGTTGTTAATAGTTAATGTTTTAGTAAATTAAAGTTAATTTAATATGAAATCAGTGAGTTTTGTGTTTTTGTTTATAAAGTCCAGAAAATCTTGCATTAATTTTAATCTGTTCAAAAGATCTATTTGACCCCAGTGATAAATTTAATCAACAATATTAAGTAATTAAAATTAATCTTTTTCTTAATAATTTGTTTCATTACATGACAAAAGTAGTGGTTTGTTAAAGTTTACTCAAGTAAGTGAGTGAAGCTTTATAATGTAGGTATAAACAGTATTACATTCTATGTAACATTAAAGCTTAGTTTATCTGGTAGGTCAAATTTCATCAGGAATTTCCATTTTACAAATATGGAAGTAGAAACGATATCTAATTTTGTTTCGGTTTTATATACAAACTCTTTATTAATCTATGCCTAGATATATAAGTAAAGAGGAAACAAACATTCTAAATGATTCATGACTGATTTGAGATGCATGTCAGGAACATTAGACAAAGCCAATTGATTTGTTGGTTGAATATTCAAAATTTTACAACATATGCTTGTCTCAATTGCTGGACCACTCTCTAAAACACTGGAAAACACACATTTTAGTCATAAAATCTAATTTCTCGTGACTCAAACTTAAATTGAAACTTTAATTCCATTAATATTTTAAAGTTCAAGAAAGAGTTTGGTGTTTGAGGTAGCTTTGTAAATTCTAAAATGTAATAAATGGTTAAAAGTAATAATTTAAGTGAAAACACATTAAAATTTATTCTATGGTTTTCAGTCTCAGAATAGTGTTAGATGTTGTTTACATGTGTTTAATTTTTAAGTCTTCTAAGACAGTTCTAATGTCTCCCAGGGTTGGACTTCCCAAAATACTTTTCTTGCAATGGCACTAATAATTTCAAATGTGTTGTAGCAGAAACAGTGTGACTTGGCATGTTGAATATAATAGACATAATACAATTTCTTCTCTTAGAATACAATTTTCTAATGATATTTAGCAAAGGAATCTAAAAAGTGTAATACAAAATAATATGCTATAAAATAAAACATTACACATTAGTTTAGAAATATATTTTTCATCTAGGTATAAACTCTATATGTAAAGGTTTTTCAGGCATGAGCAGAGTATTGTATACCAGCTGCATTGGATGGTCATCTGCATACCTCAGTTGGAAGTTCTGAATTATTTTACTTAGTAAAACATACATGTCTTGTTCTGCAAAGCGTCTCCCTGAAAGAAGAGTTTATGTATAAATTATGTTTGTAGTAGTCACACTAGGCAATTGAATATGAGATATTATGCTTGTTGAAACAGCAGTATGCTAGTCGAAACCATGGTTTATTACTTGACTATGTCTGTCTTGATAATGTGACTTAACAAGGAGCAATCATAAGTTCATTAGCTTACCTGTATCCATAGGAGTTGGTCTCTCTACCTGGAAAATCAAAAAACTAATAATATTGATAGAAAGTAGTACTTCAGGCATGTATTCCATCAAATGTGTTTCTATGATTCTTCCCTATTTCCCAGAGCAGGAGTTTTATGTCTTGCTTTAATCCTATCTATTAGTTACACTTCTTATTGGGCAGCAGCAATCAAATTTTCTTTTGCCTTTAAACAGAAAAAAACCTAATTCCACCAAGATTTGATTGCTTTCAAGATGTTTCATGTTAACTTGAAATGTAATTATGACAGGTCATCACCAACAATTTTTAATTTTGGTTTAGAAAAGTTACTTCCTAATGATGACAATTATCAAAATGTACTTTATAAAATGACACATATACACACATCAGCAAATCACCTCACTGTATGATGATGTAATTCACCAGCTATAATGTATCAACCATGTGGTACAACGGGAACCAAATGCAGACGACTTTTAATATGCAAGGTAATGCTTTAAATATTTTCGAAAGACACAGTAGGATATCATCACTCTTGTGCCCTTGAGTTCACTCACCCATTCACCTATATGTTTTTTGAGCTGTGCCTTGGCTAGAAGTTCTACCCATTAACCGTAGAGGACTCGCGCGGGGTAATTATTCTCCCAGTGAGTTTTCAACAACGATTATAAAACAGTTGCAAATCCTGAAATATTTTTCTGCATCTATTTCTATCCCTACATCACGTAGTTAGACAGTTTTTGTTTACTTGTAAGGGTTTGAAGCTATTGTTGCAACAGCTGGAAAAGTTTTTCCCCGCACAAGTCCTCAGGTTACGTTACTGATCTCTATAAGTAGAATCTATTTCTATTTGTATTTTGCGAGGTTTTTATAAGTGGAGTCTATTTCTGTTTGTATCTTAGGAAGTTTTTATAAATGAAAATTATTTTAAATTGTATTTTGCAAGTTTTTTATCACATAAATGAATTTTTATTTGTTTTTTTTTTGCAAGATTGTTATGAGTGAATTTTATTATGTTTCGTATTTTGTGAGGATTTTATAACTGAAGTTCGTTTTAATTTATAAACCTAATAATCTATTTTAAATTATCCACATTCATATTTTGTCGTGGCGATAAGAGGTGACACAAAATTTATAAATCGGTTGTTACTTGAAAATAAACTATATGGAGGATCTTTAAGAAGAAAGTGATATTGTTCATTACTCCGAGAGTGAACAAATTGCTTACAGTGATGTTGATCAGGCTAGTGTTGTTTAGGAAGACGTTGACTGAGATTTGGATTTTGGAATTAAAAATCCAGATAACTCTGGTTACATAAATAACATGAATGATAGTTTAGAGGAAAAATATGTTAAAAAATGTCGCTTGAAACTGAACTTGAATGAGTACACCTCTGACGAAAATGATTTACCTTATAGTGAAAGTATTACTTGTTACTACGGCAAACCTAGAATTGACAAGAAAGGTAGAGTGATTGTGCCACCCACAAAATGGTATCACAAACCGGCCCATCAAAATGTAAGAACACCTTGCCTTAATTTTAAAACTCATTTGCCAGGCGTAAAGGGAGAAGCAAAAATTTGGATACACTCCTGAAACCATGGAATAAGTTGTTTTATAATGACTTGATTCATTACGTAGTGTCTTAGCTTATACTAATAAATACATACAGACAAAAATAGGTCATTTTTCAAGGGAGAGAGACCAAATGAAATTTCTTTTGAAGAAATTAAAGCTTTGTTTGGGGCTTTGTATATTTGTGGAGCAATGATGTCTTCGTACAAAAATTCTAAAGGTATATGGACAACAGAGAGAACTGGTTTGCATATAGTAATATGTCCAATGTCAAGATACAGATTCTATTTTCTCTTGCAAGTATTACGTTTTGATATATATTGTGTTTGTAAACTATTCTATCTATAAAATATTTTGTTTTCATGATTATTATAACAAAAAATGTGTATTTACAATATAGCTTGATATTTGGCAATATTACAACAGTCATTTTAATTACAGGTGTGATTTTTGCCCTAAATACTTAGGCAAAAAACAAGAAAATGCTGTGCTAATTGTGGGGAAAGTGTTTGTAAATGCCATTCAGTTGAAGTATGTGAAGAGTGTTTTGACGTATAAAAAAGGAAATAATATTGCATGAGTTTGTTCACATCTTCTATAGTATAACAATATATGTTTAAATAATTTTTTAAATTATAACACCAATTATTTTACTGATATTGACCTGAAAACTAGTTGGTGTAAGAAATTACCCCGCATAAGCTCTGGTGTATCGGGTATTAGCGCGAGTCCTCTAGTGTTAAGTTGACCTACACTTAACCCGTTGGTTTACCATGTGAACGTATTGATCCGATGCATAAATCCCAAACCATATGGCCAATCTATGACCTATAGCTATCCCAATCTATAAACTATGAAATTGTCTATGAATGTTTATCGGTTTACTTTCAATTGCTTGTGTTAGAGTGGCTTGCATTGCATCATGAGGCTTTTACATTATGCTTGACCCATATACTGAGCATAACTAACCTTAAATATCATTTATTAATTTATTCATTAAAAATAGCAATAAATTAATTAAAGCTCCATGATTGTCCATAGTAATTGATAAATAAACACACACAGAATTATGTATGTATAATTCAATAATTACTAGAGTCTATTAGCTGTGTTTTAAAAGTTATTATTAGTGTGATTTTTATTGATTACATAGTTTCTTGTTTTATCTGTGCAAAGTTTTGGTAAAAACATCTACATGTTAAAATTATTGAAGTTAACCAAGAGCAGAAAACAAACTGATTAGTAGTTATGGAGGAAAGGTAAATAGAAGAGAAGTTCTGACAAAGGCAATTACAGATGTATTACAAGAAATTTGAAACTAATAGCAAGGAGTGTTGGAAAAAGTTGAATCTGCAAAAGTCAGTTGTAATTTATGCTAAGTGAATAAAATTCATTAAGAATGTATGTACAAGACAGAAGCCTGTTTTGGATTTTTTGTTTACCTGCACAAGTACGAGTTCCATGACCAAACGGAGTCAGAAGGAAGGGATGAACGTATTCTCCACCACCTCCTCTCAGCCAGCGTTCAGGTTTGAAGATTAGAGGATCATTGAAATAAACATCTGACTCAAAATGGACACCCATGTTGATACTAACACTGGTCTGAACATAAACCAAAGACTCCTTATTTTAAACAATACATTTTATTCATGTTTGGTCTATAAAAACTTCTAAAATTGTTGATTGGAGCTTGGTTTGTAGAGGCTCTTATCTAAAAAACAAAATGCTATTTTTTTCTTTGTATCTCTTTTCTGTTTATCAATTCTATTTGTTTTTTTTATCAAACATATCAGAATATGTTTAAGAACGTTATTTCTTATGCGATACTTTTTTTTTCTCTATGTTTCAGCTGATTGCAATCCAATTATGATGTTCAAAATTATTTGACTCCATCCTAACTTGAGCTACTAGTTTTTTACTAAAACACTTGAACATATATTAATATGTTACACCTAACTATAGTAGGACTTACGTGTTTGATTATTGAGGTCAGCTGTTTTGGAAGATCCCGTTGTCAACTAAGACCATAACTTGTACTGTAAATATCAGGTACCGTACCGTCTGAGTTAACAATAGGACACATCTCCTGAAACGGCCAACCTCAATTACCAAAAACTTAAGTGTAACTTATTAATAAATTTTCAAGTCTTTTTAGTAAATAAAATTTACCTTTCTTAATATCAATAATATTAAAATAAAGCTCACAAGTTTCATCTACTAATATATGTTCAAGTGTTTTTAGTTTGCTTTACAGTTTGGAAATAATAAAAACACGTTTTTTTACTTGTTTCTAGGTGAATTTATAGTGCAATTTAGTAATTATTTTGTTAGATAAAACAAAAGATATTGTATTATAAAAGATATTACCACACAAGCATGGGAGAAATCCCATTAATGCAATTTCATTGACAGATAACATTTATTCTGATGTCTAGAAAAATATTTTAGTAAAACTTATTTACCTGAGCAGGAAGCTGATAACCAGACAATACCAAATCCTTCTGTATAATCCTTGAAATCTCCGTCCCATTGGGATACATCCTGTGGAAAAACTTGAAGTATATACAGTGTGTAAAATTTACAGATTTTACCATCTTACAATGAAAAAGAAGCAGCATTATTTCTCAAATCTAACAATAAAACTTATTGTAAAAAGTAGTATTTAGGACAGAAATCACATTTATTGTAAGAATGTTTTTAAAATAGAAATACGAAGTAAATCTGGCTGAAAATTTTTAAAAAAAGTTGGGACTTAAGGCGAAGTTTCTAACCAAGATGATATAATATTATTTGATTCCATCTTCACTTGAGCTACTAGTTTTTCATTAAACACTATTAGCATGTTACAGTTGCTTATAGCAGCACAAAGACAATTGTGAAGTGATGAAGGAAAGGTACAGTGTAATGATTGAAGACTTGAGTGGATGAGTTGTAGAACTGACTGTTTTAAGAATAGTGATTTTAAGGAATAATAATTGTCATGAGGAAAAATATAAGGAAACACACACACACATCCTCTCTCTCTCTCTCTCTCTCTCTCTCTCACACACACACACACACACACATCAAAACTGTCTCAAGGGAAAAGATTGAGGCCAGCCCAAAATCTTTTAAAAAATTGTTATGAAAAAACAGTAAAAATTAAAACAAATGCAACACACAAGGCCGGCAAAGAGCGGCACAACCTGATTATGTGAACAAGGCCGATCCATATGGTTGACTTTGTTCACATAACAGAATGCTAGCATATATGCAATGTTTTCTTTTCAAATAGATAAAAAAAAAAATAATAAATTGTTAATTAGATTAATTAACAAACATAGCCAATGTAACTATAAAATTTTAGAAAATGAACCACCGAAGCTAAATATAAAATAACATAAAAGATAATTATGTTAATAGTAAAATTAATGAAAAGGATATAATTGAAATTAGGTACTAGTAGAGTAAAAGAAGGAATGGTTGTGTAATTGCCCCAAACACGATAAACTGTTCAGGGAAGGAGAACTCACGAACGGAAAAGGTTAGAAATGTCAATCAAGTTTGTAGCAGCATCTCAAATCAAGATAATGGACCATGGTTTAAGGAATTAACTAAAGCCGCACCGCAAGGAACAGTTACAAGGCCTAGCTAAAATCGAACCAAAACAAAAAGAGAAAGTTTAATAGACAACCACCCTTGCAGGTCTGAACTGGCTTGTCTAAAGTAAATAAAAAACAGCTTGTAGAAGGGGTGGGGAACCGCCCTTGGAGAAAGCGAGTAGAGAGACGCATACAAGATTGAGAACCGAACGGACGTATTTTTAGCAGGGACATCCAGAAGCGTTTCCAGGATGATGTTCCGTGGCTAAAGACAACAACTAGCCCTAGATGGACATGAAGATAGTCTGCTTTGCGAGCTTCCGTGAGAACAAAATTTTTATTATTTTTCTAAAATGTAAATCAAATTAGAAAAGTATTAAAGATGGCCCTTAAACCGATTTAGTGCGATTGCTGCCATACCCAAGGACTCCAGGACAACATCCAAAGGGGAACCAAGGATTCCAGGACAACCTCCGAGGGACAAGAGGAACAATCACAGTGAAAGTTTTGGGGCAAGTCTAAATTTTAATAGTATATACCAATTTTTTAAAATTTATAAATTTTTTAAATAATAATTACCAGATTTTGAATTAACAGTAAAATCATCAATTAATAAAAAAAAGTAAATTAAAATTAAGAGAATATATAAGCAATTGACTTATTTTCAAAAGGCTTCATAAAAGATGGTCATAAAATAAAATATTGTTCCAGTAATTAATATCAAATATCGAAAGGAAATGATTAAAGTTACATTTATTTAATGAATAAATTAGTCTATCCACGTGATATTCAAATTAAGAAATAAAGTAATGTATTTAAAATATAATGTCATAAATAATAAGAGAATCTTGAAACAAAAGAATATGAAGTGATTTACTTTATAATCAGAGTTTAAAATGTTCTGTCCATATATCCGATATGAAAATAACAGGATTAGATAATTGATTAAAAATAAATCAAGGGAAATACTTACTAAAGTCCAGCAGCATTATGTGTGGGAGCACAGAAATAATTAAAACACAGTATTAATAAGAAGTAATTTCACCTGTTGCTTTCATGAAAGGGTTATATGGACATGCAATAAAACAAATTAATATAAATTATTTTCTTGTCTAATTGAATATGTGAGAAAATTTAAGGGTGTAATTTGAACTTTAAGATACGATCTGTTCAAGGATAGACTATGAATGTTAAAGAAGGTGAACAATAATATAAGCAAAATGTTGACAAACTTTAAGAAAATGTAGAAATAAATTATAAAAAACAGTTAAAATAATTGTAATAATTGTAAAAATAATTGCTTATTAGAAAAGAAATTTAAAAAGAGTTAAATTTACAGAAAAAGTAAATATCATGTAATAGAATCGATTTTAAATAATATTTCAAATTTAGATAATTAAACAATTTATAACAAACAGTGATTGAATTTATCAAAACCATCCTGTGGTGAAATTAATTAAATAAAATTCATAGAATTTTTCCAATCAATAAAAAGAGTAGAGATTAAATAAATTACATAGAATTAAGAAAAAAGTTCGTTATAAATAGTTTTAACCAAGGTAAAAGAAATGAATTAACTTTTAAATAAGGTATAAACCTCGTGGTTTTTTTTTCAAAACAAAGTCCAGAAATTTATTCACTGGCAGATCGAGCTCGACACACCACAGGTACCAGGAACTGGTAAGTCGAGTGAGATCATATTTTAACCACGGTCGGACTGGAGGGTGATGGCTCCCGCCGAGGAACGAGCATTTCGGGGGAAAGGAAATTTCTCCACGCAAAGGGTGTGAAGTTCGGAAAGGCCGCGGCAACATACACACACACACACACACACACACATACACACACACACATACACACACACACATATATATATATATATATATATATATATATAAATATATATATATATATATATATAAATATGTGTATAAATACATACGGACAAGACTGTTGGTCAGGTGTGTGAGTCTGTTGCTTTGGTGTGAGTCTGTGGTGTATTGGTGTTCTATGGTGTGTTATTGTTCACAAAGTAGTTGTTAAATATGTGCTCAAATATAGTATTTGATTGTGAGGGTGTTTTGTCGTTTGAAATGTGTTGTGGATAGTATTTATGATGTTTGTATATCTCGTAGTTTTCTGTTGTGTTAAGTTTGTTATGCATGTAATACTATCCACTACACATTCTAAACGACAAAACACTCACAATCAAATACTATATTTGAACACATAATTAAGAACTACTATATGAGCAATAACACACCATAGAACACCAATACACCACAGACTCACACCAACAAAACACACCTGAGCAACAGTTTTATCTGTGATTCACAGCATTGAATAATGACCTGACATAGTGCAAAAAGTGTCTGATGAAAATATCAGTAAGTAGTGGTTATTTTGGCAAGGTAATACTTAAAGTTTAATAAGTTTCTGATCAAGTGAAAAGGATCCAGATCTGCTTTTATAACTTGAAAAAGTCAATTAAGTTGTGATTGTGTATCTAAAATGCTAATAAATATTTCTTTTGATTTACAATCTTTGATAAAATTCAAAATAATTACAAGTTGTTTCACACAGGATATATTACTTGTTTCATAAGGGTAATAGAAAATAAAATCTCTATAATTTATTTCAATTTTTCGCTCATTCTTGTCTAAGTTATTCATATGATATGGAAGAGGAATATCTTCTAATAACCTATCCTAATTGCATATCATTGACAACAAATATATGAAGTTACCATGGTTGAAGAAGAGTATTTATATAACCCTTCAAAAAAATTCATGAATGCTGCAAAAACGTAAAAAGTCTTTCGGAATTTTGTTGTTATTCATGATTACCTGGTAGTTAATCATTGGAATTTGAAATTACTTGTGACCAGACATTCTATTAATATAAATTTTGAAATTGTTAACTTACACTTAGAGGAAATGTTTTCGTCTTACGAATTTTTCAGCCTGAAACTTGAGGCTGAAGAAGTCGTAAGACGAAAACATTTCCTCCAAGTGTAAGTTGTCAATTTAACAACTTATAATAATAGAATGTCTGGTCGCCAGTAATTTCAAAATGCAATAAGTAAACAGCCTATTATGCTACCAACAATCTGTCGGTTTTTTTATACATGTTCATTATGTTATAGGACTGAAAATAAATGAATGAGAACACAGTTGATAATAACTCAAAGATATTTATTTTAATAATGCAACTTTTCAGCAACTAGTACATTTCCCTTATCAAGCCTGTTGAGCTGTAAAAACAAAGTTCTTACATTAAACATTCAAATGTGTAATGTGAGGAGGCAAAATATCGAACCCCCTACACTTTCATAAGAATTTCTTTTGAGCTATAATTCTACAAATTTTCCTTTTAGCATTTCTATCGTATGTAAATGTAAATTTGTTTTGCAATATTTATTGCTTCTAAAGTTGTATGTTTGAACAGATTTTTCACTAGAAAGGCATACTTTATGTTTTTAAAATGTTTTCAATTAAATGTTCAAGGTTTCTACAATTGACCTTTTTTAAAATATCTTCACTCCCACTAACAAACAGTAATACTAATTTAAAATTATAAAATTACATTTTTATTAAATTATCCACTGTATTTATTGCAATTTACTAGTACAAAACACATAATATAAAAATAAATAAAATAACAACAATGTTATTATTATATTAATTAATAATACTTCATCACTCAACTCACAAAGTAAAATACCTCATTTCACATCAAGAGATTACATGGGCAATACATAGCAAAGTTAAATAGAGACTAGAGGACTAGATAAGATTGACCCATTCATAATACATATTTTGATTTAGAAATTGCTTAACATAGGCAGAGTGTGAATGACCTGAACATGGTAATGAAAAACATTAAAGAAACGGACAGTTATATTGGGCTTTTGAGTAGTGAATAGTGGACCTCTACCACAAAGCAACCTTTCACTTGAAATTTATAAATTCCTTTTTTCCTAATTATTCAATTTATATTTCCTTTTATTTTGGTGGTGCCTGGCACATTGGATTCTGAAGGGGGATTTACCACAAGCTCTATCGAATTGATGGAAGAAGGCTTCAATGTCTTTTGAAAATCTGTGGACAATACAATTTTCTATAAAATACATTAAAATATTTAAGTTATACTCACCTGAATGTTTCTTTGACAATGGCTTTCACGTATGAAAGTTGGTTTAACTGTTCAACAGTTACAGGTTCATTTTTTTTAATAACAGTTGATATCTCTTTGTAAGCTTTCTCTTGTACTTCAGGGTTGATAGATAAGGCATATAAGTTGTGTAACATACTTGGAACAGTCTAAAAGAAAACAAATATTTTTAATTTCACACACACACTCATCCACAAACAAAACGAGAGTGAGAAAGGGAGTAAGAGAGGGATTAGAGAGAGAGAGAGAAAAAGAGAGAGAGAGAGAGAGAAAGACGGAGGGAGAGAGAGAAAGAGATGGAGAGAGAGAGCGAGAGAGAGAAAGAGAGAGAGAGGGAGGGAGGGAGAGAGAGAGCAAGCAAGAGAGAGAGAGAGGAGGGGAGGAAAGAAGCCTTAAAAAATATTTTTATAATTCCTCTATAAAAATAAATCACTAAAAATTGTGTTATGGTGCTGAAAAATGGGTGTTACTATAAAATCAAGAAGAGAAAGCAGAATAACTTGCAGATTTAAAAAAAAAGTTAAAATTGTGAACATATTAAAAATAATGTTATACTCTAGTGTGTGTTAGAGTCTTTTTTTTTAAAAAAAAAAGTGAAGAACTAAAAAAGTAATAGTCTAAGGAGAATCTTTCAGCTGAAGATATATTGAATGATGTTAGTAGGTGACCTTTATCTATTTAGAGAGACTGAAAACTGTCTCTCAACAAATATTTGAACAACAAAGTCAAAGAGAAAAAAAATCTTACAAATTATGACTTGCACGAACCTAAAATATCCCCCAAGAAGTAGCTTGTAAAAGTATTTTAAACATTATCTAAATGTGAAAAAATTTCAACTATTTTAACTAAATTTAAATCCCACTTTACCAATTCTAGTGTAATATTTTCCTACAATTTTCACATGCATTCCTAAAATAACGAATAATATAATTCTTGAATTTTGTTCATTACGTTTGGTGAATCTTAATTAATCACTTAAACAATAGTTTATGACTATCCAATTAAAGTTTGGATAGTCATAAACTATTGCTTAAGTGATTGAATAATATAACTCGAATATTCTGAATGTTTGTAATATATATATATATATATATATATATATAGGCTATATATTTTTAAATTGAAGAAATCAATTTCATTGTAATTTTTGCCTTTATCATTCATTATTCTAAACAAAATGTATGTCCTTATTTGGTATGTATTTATCTTGTTTTGTATCTTGAAACATAGTAATTATGAGTTTTAAATGTAATTTCTTAGATGGATGCAAATGTATTGAAGACAAATTTCAATACCTTTTGATATATTTAGATAGTAAATATTATTTCCTATATTATCATTTATTTTTGAGTTAAATATATGGATATAAAAGGGATCTTTTGATAATTGATTGTAAAATAATCAATATTTTATTCTAAGCTTGACACTTTAATTCCCTACTTTGAAAAATAAAATATTTCGAATTATTTTAAGTATAGTGAATACTTGCAGTGCTTAAACCATCCATGAAGAGGGAAAATGTAATGATGAAGATGTCTTTTGGTGAGAGATCCGTTTTAGCCAAAAGAGATCTCATGAACACATATTGGTCCTGTTCTAATTTGTTCTCAGACACCAGATCTGAGATTGTTTGCAAGGTCTCTGCTGTGTACTGGTGTGTTGTTCTGGAACAATAGGAATATATGTGAAACGTATGAGAGGTTAAAAGCAAATATATACTTTACATGCTCATAAATAATGTATTAAATTATCTCAAACATTATTTTAAAAAAAATAGATATGAAAAGAGCAAAAAAGAAAATACATGGTTTGTTTAGCATCTCGAATTTGAGCTACTATTATCTCACTCTATGATATAACTGTACTGTTGTGTACAGCTAACCGGGCACTGCTCACTCTCGCTATCTTGTGTACTACAACTTCTGAAAACATGTTAAATTTTCAGAATGTGCTATACATTACCAGCTTTTGGACGCTATGATAAGAATTATATAACGCTACAATCAGCAACACATTTGAACGGAAACTGAGGTGATGCTAGTTTTATAATTACTAACCATGAGTGGTTGACAGTCCTTATCATGTTTGTAAGAAAGTATTCATATTGACCCTCTACCTACCTCCAGTCTCACCTATTGCGATCTCTCATGGTCAATCGCATGGCTAAATGGTCCCTTACTATAAATGTTTTACACTCGACACTCAGAATGGAGAGGGTAGGGGTTCTCGAAACAGGAGACTGGGAGGTTTACGGGCTCACGAAAATGTATGGTTCTAGCAGGGCGGTACCACAGCTAATACTCTCCAGATAACAATGAACATTTTGGGGTAAATATTTCCTGGCAGTTAGATTTCTCAAGGAGAAGACATTGGGTGCCCAGGATGATCTCTTGACCACCCCATGTAACTTTTTTGGGGGGGGGGGGGTTACGTGGAGGCGGAGGTTGTCAAACATCGTCCCAAGAGACTGTCTGACCTGAAGCAAGCAATACTCAAAGATGTCCAGCGCATACCTCAAGCCATGCTGGAGAGAGTCTTTACGAGTATCAGAGTTTGCTTGGAGCAGTGTATTGACAACAAGGGGCACCATTTGTCCGATATTCTACCTAAGCCAAGTAGGAAAAAACTTCCCATGTCATAGAATAAGTTAAACAAAATAAATGCGTTATATTCAGATAAACAAAATTTTTATTTAAATAAATGTACACTCTGTATAACACACTGTTGGAACAGATACTGTTTTTTTTTTACACCATAAAATCCTTAAGGATAGAGGACATTGGGGCTTTGCACGTCTGTTCTAATGATATTTGTCAAATATCAATATGTAGCTATTTTTTAAACCGACCAATACCCTTGAGTTTTTGCACAGCATCTTCTTTACAAGAGCTGCTATCACATTGTTCACTCAAACTTGCCACACTGAAAAGCAAAAAAAAAAAAGATAACAGAACTAATTAAAACTATCACTACTGATGAACAGAACAAGCCATGTCTTCAAACCTGGAGGTACTGTACTGACAATGAGATGTACTACAAGGATCTAGCGGGAGAAATTCATACTGCACAAGCCTTGACCACATCAGAGCTATTCCAGGGACTTATGTGTTTCACTCCTACAGTAACTCAAATAATAAATTCAGAAAAGTGTTGCTTTCTTAATGCTGTTGCTGTTATTTTAACCCTCATGCACGCACGCCTTTTTATCTAACGTAAGTAGGCGCGTTGTTGTATTTTATATAACATCTCGGTTTTCTACATTTTCCTTAACTTTCAATCGAGTTATTAAAGTTTGGTCTTACCAATGAAAAAATTACTTGTGAGTTGATCCCAGCAATGTTTATCAGAGCAAAAAATAATGCAACTGGCCATCTTCTTGTCCTCCGGGCAACGCTAAATGTAGCACAAAGCTGGTCATTACTATCAACTCCACCTTTCGTTCTGTTGTACTGCAATATAATTTCTGGCTTATTTGTTTGTACGTCAACATCATCTGAGTAGTGCATAGTCAAAATCAATATTACAGCTTAATTTTTTTTTTTTTGTCGTATATGAGACCATGGTTCGATCATTCTGGAACCCAAACAAGGAAGTACCTGGCTGATTGGTTTTATTAGGCAGAAATTCTGGTGGAATTTCCCGTTTGTTCTTACGTAGAGTGCCAATCACCTTCCAATTCACTTTCTGAGTTATGATCACTTTTTTCAGCTTCACCGTCGCTCAGATCATCGTCACTTTCAATAAAATCAGCATTATCAATTTCTTCATCAGAAAGATCCTGTAAAATTTTTGAAATGTCTTCCAAATTCACTCCTAAAATCATGAAAATTTATAAAAATGTTGAACAAAACAAATAATTACATAATTCTTTAAAGAAATGTTTATAAAAAACTTATGTTCCATCGTGGAGAAAAAAAACTGCACCGAAAAAATTAAAACGTCAGAAGGCGCCTTGTTGTATTTTGTACAACAGTGATGACTGACCAGAACTAATCGCACACTGAGGCTATATTGATAGAATAAAGACATTGATGACAACTGATAAGAGTAGTGGGAGGACCAATAGAAGAATAGAATGGTGATTTGAACAGATAGCTACCAACAGGTTTCAACAAGAATCAAAATATTAAAACTGTTGTACTTTATACAACAGCGCTCGTCCTTGAGGGTTTTAAATGCTTATATAGATTTATCTTAGACCCAGGTACTAAGTAAATCATATGTAACTAAATAGACTAATTCAGAGTTAATAATAACTTGGAGTAACTGTGATATAATTTTAATTGTGAATGTGTGAGTATATATATATATATATATATATATATATATATATATATATATATATATATATATATATATATATATATATATATATATATATATATATATATATATTTAAAAACAACTCTTTAAAATTCAAAGTTGTTTAAGAAAGCAATTTTTAAGGAACATAATCCTTTCTAATAGATCTACCCTTTCTATGAACATATTATAACCTTTAACAACAGATGGCTAGCTAACAGCAACTTTTGACCTGTCTTTCTGAGTATGTAGAACACTATTATTTTCTGTCCCATTGTAGCTGGATAAACCAGATAGGTAGACAGGTATACAGGTAGACAGTTTTATTGTCCTACCTCTTGAAATCTGTCCTGTTAGTGTTTGAGTATCAAAGGTTCTGTTTAAGAGAGTAACTCATATTTTTGTGGATACCCAACTAGCTTTTGTATATTATTCTGCAATGTGTTTTCCTTTCATTTATAATCTGGTACAGTTTTGTTCCTGGTAGAGTCTATATTTACATTTTTTACTTGTAGATCTCTTTTGGATTTTGAAGTTTATTACTGACTTTATTCCTAATTATTTCCTGTTTCTTCTAAATTTTTTTCTTAGCCAGTTTTCATAGTTTTTATAAGAAGATTTTGCACAGTACAAAGACCTAAGTTATTATTAATTAAATCTGTGTAACTTGTTATATTTAATTTTGTCCGAATTGTTAATGGACTGTGTGAATTCCTTTAAAATGATGGTTGCTTCTTGTGATATCGTAAACAATATTTGGAGAAAATGTCTGCACTTCGTACGTAATGGAAAAAAATCATAATGAGGAAAGGCCTGGTCATATTAGATATAAAGTCCTGGCTGTCCTTGGTTTTCCAGAATTTCTATTAAACCTTCATAGCTACCAAAGCTGTTATGAGAAACAAGGAATTCCATATTTTATATTTCTTGTGCAAGGTAGGGGTTAAAATTACGAGAATTGGCAACTTTACCACAGTAAATGGGAAAATTTTTGTTGATTCCATCTTCGCGTGAGCTACTAATAATCACTTACAACTTTTTTTTAAAAAAATGTGTTAACTTGCCTATAGTAGCACTTACTTTTTTTGTGTTGAGGACGGCCGTTTCGGGAGATGTGTCCCTTTGTCAACTCAGACCGTAACTCAAGTTGACCGAGTTACGGTCTGAGTTGACAAAGGGACACATCTCCCGAAACGGCCGTCCTCAACACAAAAAAAGTAAGTGCTACTATAGGCAAGTTAACACATTTTTTTAAAAAAAAGTTGTAAGGGAAAATTTTATTGAAATGTTATGAGGTTTAACAAAATAAATTATGATTAAAGTAAATGGTAAGTGCATTTAATACTTACACAAAACACTGGAGTTGATAAATTGAAATAATAAATTTTCTAGAACTAATTTCTATAAAACATTTTTTATCACAAAAAATATTTCTAGAATCAGCATCTATTGTGATTCGGAAAAATTAGTTTCAGCAACAGTAACTGTAAAAGTTAATATAATCATAAAATATTAATTAACTACACTACTTACAAACTAAATCAAGTTTCTAAAAACTAAATTTTTAACTTACTTCACCACAATATCTTCAGCTTCCACCAACCTTTTCCATTTTCTAGTTGGTACATATTTATACAGAGGGAGAGAAAACTTGAGTAAACCTGATAAATAGAAGATTTCTTTGTTTGCATCTATTACTTTGTCTATGATTTGTTCTCTTTTATCACCACTTAAATATCCCAAACGTTTATTATAGCAGACTGTACCAGCAGCTGAAATAAACATAATTTTTTATTTTGTTTACCATTTCACATAACAAATACCTTAACAAAAAGACATGATCTTCTTTCTATAATAGAAGCTGCACAAATTTATATTTTAAGTATTTTTTAAAAAACCTAGAGATAAAATGGTTTTGATTGTACTAATTAGTTACCATAAGTATTCAAGCTAGCAAACACGATGCATGTTGATGATTTTGTTGGTCAAACCTTCACTGTGATGATTCTAATTGGCTAGTAGAGTTGAAAACATTTTGCCTCAAAAGGTTTAAAAAAATGGTTTTAACTAAGACGTTTTTATCTTGATAGAAATAGAACTATCATTACATTATTATAATTTGACTATCTTTACTTTTGCTTCTAGTATTACGCTAAAGCATTTCAATATATATTCATATGTTACTCTTGGCTATAGAAACATTTAGAGTTTTGATTAATATGGACTGCCGTTTTAGGAGATGTATTCCATTGTCAACTCAGACCTTAACTTAATGGTCCTCAAGTAATTCAGTTATGGTCTGAGTTGGCAATAGGATACTTCTACCAAAACAGCCAACCTCAATAAAGTACAGTACTACTATAGGCAAGTGTTACATATCAATATGTAGTACAATACCTACATATCCTATATGTACGTACAATACCTATAAGTATGTTACATATCAATACAAATGTTGTATTTTGTATATAGAAAAATTGCATGCATTAAATGGCAGATACATTAAGGACGTCAGATTGGATAAAAAGAATGAGTCAAAAATGAAAATATGATATTTAATCAAACGAGCAAAATGTATAGGTTAGGGTGTATTCAAGAGGAATCTGTATCATGAAGAATAAAGTCATTATTAAAAACCTCCTTCATTTCAAGAAGGAAGTGTACATTTGAAGGAATAATTAAAACCAGACTGCTTCAGAACAGGGAAACAGATGAGATGGTTTTATCCTACTTAAATAAGAAACAACAGGAAGTTGAAGTTTTCATGGAAATTGTAAAAGGGTTTTTAACTTTAAAGAAATGTAATTTATTGGTATTTATATCAATCCCTGATATGTTACTGATATTGTAAAAAATAACTGTACTTTATTATGTAGGTCTTACAGTGTCTTTTAACAATGTAAACGTAATAAAACCTAATGGTGATGTCTGAAAATTCCCAAACTTAAAAAAAAGCAAAAGCAACCCCACTATGACACACACACACACACACACACACACACACACACACACACACAAACACACACACACACACACACACACACACACACACACACACACACACACACACACACACACACACACACACACACACACACACACACACACACACACACACACACACACACACATACACATGCAGACACACACACGTGCAGACTTTCATACACACACAAACCTTTAAAAAGCAAAGCTTTTTTTTATTACACAGAATATTACTTTATATTACAATACAATTAAGCTATAAAGTAATCAGTTCAGACAGATTTGGTTATAAATAAAAAAAGGTTTCTTAACATAAGGTAACAGGTTGTAATTGAATTGCCCTTCATATTAGCATAAGTTTTTGCATCCATTACACCAGATAGAGTTTATCTTTTGCTTTACATATTAACTGGTGATTTAGCATTAGGAAATATTATTATTATTAATTGAATAGCTACCCTATTTTAACCTCATACCTTAAATAAGTAATTTCCAAAACTTCTAATTTTCGGAGTTTCAAAGCCAAGATTTTTTTACTTTTTTGTGTTCCTTGTGACATTCTACATGACCAGCTAAAACTTTTTATTGCAGTGTCAGTGACTTGTGTGGACAATATAAATACCAAATTATTAAATGATTGATTCATATAAAATTCACCTAAGTTGGTACATTGATGCTAATATATTTTATATATTGACATTATATTCTTACATTCTTGTGACCATTTTCCCAGTTCTCTTTTCAAATCTGGAACAACACCTCTGCTATTTCTTTTATGTCTGAGCCGTTCTACAAAATCATCTGCCACTTTTTCAACATCGGGTAGAAACTGTTGCACATCTCTTGGTCTCAACATTAAGTGTCGCACAGCATTTCTGAGTTTGTACCATTGTTCTCCATTACTGGAATTAGAATGAAGAATGGTTTGAGTTTATAAGCTGAAGGAAGCTTTAATTTTTTTTCAATGAGTTTATAAAACTATGGATAAATGTTAAAACTGAATTCTATGGTTTATCTTTTAAATAAGGTATTTTCTGGTGAATACTGATAATGATATTATCTGATGATTTTTTTTTTTATTAACTTGGGAGTGGGTTTAAACTGCCCGAAGCACCGCTACCTTAGGTATATTGTACTTACCTCCCTGATCTAGTCAAAGAGCCCCTTCCCTCTTACCAGGTTTAGAAGTTTCCTGACTAGTGTTTTACCTTCAGCATCCTCTTCCATAGCTGTGCTATCACCAAAGAGGTTGAAGCGCCTCTCGGCAAGTGCTTCACATCTATAAATGATGTGTGTGGCGATCTCCAGTTCTTGCCCGCATAATCTGCACACTGGTTCATCTTTGAAGATACCCGTATTATGCAGATGTTTCCTTAGTCCACAGTGTCCCGTGAGTAGACCTGTGGCTATCCTCAATTCCTGCCTCGACAGATAGATGAGACTTTCCTGCAGCCCCAAGGAAGGTTTCCTAAGGATTAGCTTACAGTGTCTCATTCCTTCAGCCCTGACCCAGTGCTCACAGTGTCTTTCAGCCATCCACCTTCGCACTGAAATCTTGACCATGGATCTGGAAATACCTACCTCCGGCTCCGGTCCAATTAGGAGAGTTGAAGACATCTCTCTGGCCAGTGCATCTGCAGCTTCATTTCCAAATATTCTCCTATGCCCTGGCACCCAACCTATCTTGATTTGGTTGTGCCTTGCCAGGGCTCCTAGGTTATTTAGGCACTCCCTGACTATGGCCGAGGTGACCACATGTCCGTTTAGTGCCTTAATTGCTGCCGGCTCCGGTCCAATCTGCTACAGACTCATGGTTTGCCGTCTCATTGGCTCCCGCTGTCTGTGCAGACTCAACATCAATTTGTGTATTTACTTGGTCCATTAGCTTCCCAAGTATGGGAGAAAGAACGGTCAACCAGAGCACCCCCCACTGCCCTGGCAAGACAACATACAATGAGGTTTTGTCTGGTTCCTCAAGGGGATCGTGTGCTACTGCATTTTATACCCTGCAGCCATTCATCCATCGGCAGGATGCCTTCCACCTTGGATTGGGTATTCAGTCACTGACCTTGAAGCACACCTCAAGTTCAGGACATTATTAACTGTTGCTCATGGAGCGAACAGCCTGCTTTACTCTCTTTTGTTACAACTGTGTCGTTAGTGTAGTTTCCCGCCCATACTTCATAGCCGCATTGCCCTTGATTCACCTGGGAGGTGAGAGTAGCATTGTGAGGACTTAATTCCCAACTACCCCAGTCCCCAGTCAGAGCAGTTATTTCTACCACACCCAACCGGTTGACTGACGAGGAGGGATAATTCCTCACCTTTGAACCATTGCCTTGGTCCGGGCCTGCTTATTCAGAAATCTTCCGGAATCCTTATTCACAAGTAACCTACATATCTGTAGGCCATTCCACTAGCCACCTAAGGCAAGCTATCTGGGATCTGATGGTTACGGTAAGTAGCCTAACAGGGTGCAGTATGAACACTTCAAAACTGAATTTTACTTACAAAATACAAAGTAAGTAAAAGTGAGCTTGTAAGTTTAAAGGGGAGCTTGTAAGTTTGAAGGGTAAGTTTGCAAAGTTTGTAATTAAGTATGTTTAAAATACAGTAAAATAATTAAAGGCATCAATAATATTTAAATTGCAATTAAGTAGGAAATATATCCCCATTTTAAAAGTGAAAGTTTCAAATGAATTTATTTAGTCAAGTTTTCAAACTGAAATTACAAGACAGTAGCTACATTATTTGAATAAATCTCCACTGTAATAAGGGGAGTCACTGTAAATTACTCATATGGCTAGGTTATAAAACGATATACATAATTTAATTTTTTATATTAGTTGATTCCATCTTCACATGGCTACTAGTTTTCAAAAAACACTTTTAAGTATTTCACAACTTGTCTATAGTAACACTTACTTATATTTGTTGAGGACGTCCATATCAGGAAATGTGTAATATTGTCAACTCAGACCGTCTGTCAGTTACAGTTTGAGTTGGCAATAGGATACATCTCCCGAAATGGTTGTCCCCAACAAATATAAGTAAGTGCTACTATAGGCAAGTTGTAAAATATTTACAAGTGTTTTAGTAAATTTATTATGTAGCAAAAATTGCAAAATCAACTTTTCTTATGTTTTGTAGGTAATTTAATAAACGTTTAGAAATATATTACATTTATCTCTGTGTCAGGTGGACAGGTTTTAATAGCTACATGGCTTTTGAGTTATATACAGTTTTACCAGCTGACATGTTCTCTTGGCATAAAATAAAATACTAATAAAGAAAAAATTAAACACACCTTGATTGTTATCGAATGAACAGATATATTTAAAAGTTTAATTAATTAAAAAATATATAATAATTTGTATTATATTTAAAAAACACAATACAAGCCTTAAAGGTAATAGCCTTAAGGTACAAGCCTTAAGGGTAAATGGACAAAAAATTGCAAAAAGAGCAGGCTTACAATATAATTTATAAATAATTTACTAATCATTTAAAAACCAAGTACAATACTATTAAAGTTAAGTATACATATGCCGTGGTTTGTGGAAGTCATATAATGGCAAAGTGTCTTCTAAAACGGATTGTCGAAATAGATAAATGTAAAATATAAGTCAAAACTATTTCTATAAATAGATCCTAATTTAAAGAGGATCTATCCACTTATTTCTTTTCCAATGATGAAGTTGAATCAGTGACTCCAAGATCCTAGATCCTTTTGGAGGTTTGATACAGGCCAGCACATAATTAAATAACCATTAAAGTGTTATGTGCCAGAAATGTTTTTAAAGATTCTAATTATTTGATAAAATTAAAAATTTTCCAAATTGACTAAAAATTAGAGCAATAGTTTATGATATTGATCTAAATTATGGTTTCCATTTCTAAAGAAGTAAGTTTATAAAAGGAACTTTAAGATGGTAAAATTAAAGAAAGGATTTGGTTTGTTTATAAGAATAAAAATTATTTTCGATTGTCCTTTAAATATTAATTCGGATATTTGAGATTTTTTTTGTTTGCCTTGAGGAAACAGCTCCAAACAGATGATTATTTTGACACATGTAATACATTGTAAAAAATATAGTCACTAACAAAGAAATGATATAAGGAAAAACCACTAAAAGGACACAGAAAAAATGGGCAAACAAGACTGAAGTCATCAAAGTAATAATGAAGTTGCTTGATGTAATCATCTTGAATTCATTGACTAAACTATATTTAAAAAGTACTTAACTAAGTGAATATGTAATGGCTTACTTGCTGACATGTTTCAAAACATTTGTTCCTTTTACGAAGCTAACCTTCTACTGACGGCATAGGTTAGTAACAAAGCCTGTAACGGGATGGATTTATGACTGTGAGATGAGGTGGGTTATTTTGGTCGTGTGTCATGTAATGGAAAAGGCTGTTGGCTTC
>JBAIZL010000005.1:251890822-251930822 GCA_036971475.1 Prosapia bicincta | reverse complement strand
ACACATACATATATACAACGGTTTTTGAACCATCCTAAGTCTCTGGGGCAGAGCCCTGTAGATGGATTTGAACCAAACTTCCCATGAACCATCTTGGGAATATGTTTTAAAAAATACTTTCCAAAATTTTTAACACTTACAGTGCCAACCGAATTGCCGCCAGCCTTTCCCCCTATGCCAGCCATTTTCTTAACTTTTTGAAATTATCTTACAAAATAACCACTTTACTTATGAAAATGTTTTTTACCTCATTTTAAAGCTCCTTCTTTGTTCTTTCCAACCATATGAGTTCCAAATTCCCATCCTCACACATTATTATTTATCAATTTTAAAAAAAACTGATTTTCAAGTTTTTGAAAAAGTTGACTGAAATGAAATGTTTTTTTTTTATTGTCCTAAAATTATACTATCTATTCAAAACTACATAATAACACACTACATATATTATTTGTTCTGCATACTGAACATCAGTAGGAAGTATCTTTTCTTTTGGTTTTTCCACTTTCTTTCTTGCCTCTTACAGAGCACACTTTACACATCCTCTATATTCTACTTTTTCCTGGTGGTGCTGAATTCTTTCTATAAAGTGATTGCCAGTAGAAAGCCTACTTATCTGGCCACCACTAGAACTTGGCCATGGAGAATCCTCTTCACAAAGAGGCATTTCAGTACACAGAATTTTTATAAACTGGGTTACTGCCATCTTCTTTCCATTTACTTTATTGTAAAGAATACATGCATTCACCACACACATTAGAAGGCAATGGAATGTAAGCTTTTTCCCCCATTTGACAGTCTTGTGGTCAAATGCCCCATACGACATCAGCTGATCAGTGCGGTCGACGCCAGCCTTATTTTGATTATAGTCCAGAACACATGCTGGCTTAGTTTTATCAGTTCTTCTTTTAGATCTGTATGAAACCATTTCAGCAGCATGTCTGGTACTCAGCATGTACACTGGACGTTTATCTCTCCAGCATATAGCTAGATTTCCAGCCCTGCGATAAATTTGCTCCCCTCTATCAAGAATTGGACGCTTCAAATCCTTTGGCAAACCTCTTCTATTCTTCATTACTGTTCCTACAAGAGCTGTTCTCTCTCATGTTTTCAAGTTCTCTTGCAAGATCAGGACTTGTATAGTTATCTGTCCGTGTACAAGGTACAGCCTACTCCAGATAGGCTGCCTAATAAACTTGTCACAATGTTGATAATAACATTGCCCAGACCACAGTAAATACTAAAATTCCATACTTATCCAGTATCAGCTTCTGAAAGCATGTATAATTTTATGCCATATTTACTCGGCTTCTGAGGCATATACTGCTTGAATTGCAGCCTTCCTCTGAACGCGCACATGCCTTCATCAATTGTTATTTTTTCACCAGGCAGATAGGCCTGCTGAAAACGAAGCTGGATAGTATCAATGAGAGGATGAACTTTATGCAGGGGGTCATAACCTGGTTCACCTTTCTTCAGCGAAGAATTATCATTGATGTGGAAGTTAGAAAGAATAAGTAAAAATCGGTTCCTGCTCATGATATTTGGGCAATAGGCACATGCAATAACAGGGTCTTTACTCCAGTGATCAATAATTTGAGGTCTTTGACTGATGCTCTGGTGGAATACAATGGCAATGAACTTTTTTATTTCTACTAGGGAAACACATTTCCATTCATTCATCTTTGAATTAGGCTTAAAATACTGAGAACTTCTCAATTGTATCAACCTCTGTCTTGCATATAAATTTGTTTGTTGTTTGAAAGTGTCAATCAAATTACTGTCAACAAAATGTGAAAAAAAATCCAACACAGAACTATTTTCATCAGGTTCAAAACTATTTGTCACCCCACAGAAACCATTGAAAACATCTAAAGTTGGGGTTGAATCCATGTTGGTCCATACTATTTCAGAATCAGTAGGCCGGCTGACTCTGGTTCTACACGTGGAGGCAACAGGAATTGGCTGTATTCTGTCAATAATTGTCTGATTCGCAAAGATTTCCCCATTCTCTGAATCCGAATCTGGAACCAAAAATAAAGTTCCTAAAATTCTAGAAGAGAATTTGTACTATTTATATTCACAAAATGGGGAAATATTGACAGCAAACATTTTGTAAACAAAGCCAACTCACGACAACTTATAGGTTATAACACGAAAGAATAGCTCTACTAACCTGGGTTATGTTGAAATTCCTGCTGAACATAGTCAGGATCGTCATCAGAATCATCAAAAATTAAATCTTCATCACCACTATCACTTAGTAGGTCGATGATATCAGAATCAGTCAAACCGTACGAACACATTATGCTTCGAAAATGAACACACCTGCCACGCAACTGCGACTATAGCAGTACTCAACGAAAAAGTAAAGAAACAAGAAATTTCTGTATACTCATGCACTCTATTGACCGTAGTTTGAACTAAATGAACTGCGCTACAATCTAAGATATTTAAACTCCGTCAATAGACGGAATAACACATTAGAATCACACTGAAACGAGCATCACGTCAAATGACGTGGTAAGCATTCTTGCATGTATCGCTGTGTTCCGCCAATTGACGTGGTTGGCACGGTAAGTGTTAACTTCTGGTCATAGGTTTGGGCATCCATAAGACACATATATACTCACATAAAAACATCGGTTTTTGAACCATCCTAAGCATCTGGGGCAGAGCCCGTGGATGGATCTACACCAAACTTCTCAGAAACCATTCTAGGAATATGTCAAACAAACCCTCAAAATTTTATCAACTTTTGTTCAGCAGCTTAGGCGTCTATAACATACATTCACACACACACATACATACATACATACACAGAAAAATTCATTTTTATAGATGTAGATTATTACATAACTAAGTGAATTCTTTAGAGCTAACTTGCTGACGCGTTTTGAAACAATCGTTTCATATATATACTCATAGTAGAGGCTTAGCTTCGTAAAATGAAATTATTGTTTTGAAACGCCTCAGCAAGTAAGCTCTATAGTATTCACTTAGTTATATAATAATTACTTATAGTTTAAACAGTGAATTTAAGATGATTACAACAAATAACTTTTACATTATTAATTTTCTTCAATTCAGTCATTAGGTATAACTAAGATTAGAGTACATAAGTAAAATTATAAAATTTATAGTTACAATGCAAATTTTGAGATACAAAGAAATAAGTTACCAGTTACCAATGAGTTTAAAAGTGTATTAATAGTGTCTCACTATTTAACTCAGTAACATTATACTGGCACATTACAACGAGAAACATTTATATAGCTACTTATAATATAATTGTACTCACGTATTTCCTAGGCCTAGTGATAAATCTGTTTGTTGTCGGTATAACTTTGTAGTTTCTTGCAATGGAACAACATATGGCATTTTGTCTTCATTCTGGTAAATTTGCTTTGCATCATCTGGGTCAAACACATGAATAACAGTAGCTGGCCCAAGACGTTCTTTCACCAATGGTCCATATTTTTTATAAAGATGTTGGAGTACTTTGTGATACTTCAGGACATTGAAAACACCTGAAACATATTAGAAAACCTAACATCTGTCTTTAAGTACAAAAATATAGGTGAAAAAACCCCCAAAACCACAAAAATTAATAAAAAAATAACTAAAATAAGTTACCTAAGATCAAATCCTTATGTACATTTCGATGACAAAGTCATCATCTTCAGAGGTTTCTATTACAAAAATACAATCTAGAATACAAAGAAATTAACAAACTAGACTGATTAGGTCTAGAAAGGTCAGTCTAGTTTGTTAATTTTTTTGTATTCTAGATTGTATTTTTGTAATAAGAACCTCTGAAGATGATGACTTTGTCATAGAAATGTACATAAGGATTTAATCTTAGGTAACTTATTTTAGTTATTTTTTGATTATTTATTGTGGTTTTGGGGGTTTTTCACCTATATTTTTGTAATATATTGTACCACTATGCTCTTGATATTGTATATCTGTCTTTAAAGTGATGGTAAAATTCTCAAGATTTTAACTGGAAATCTTTAATTAGATATAAAAGAGACTTAATTTATTTGGACCAGACTTATTGATATAGAAATTTTATTAGTATAGATTATATACACTAAAAGAAATTGTTTTTATTAAACCTCTGCTTTAAATTAAGTATTCATCAAATAAACCTAGTGAAATATTTTAAAAACACAATTTTAATTAGTAAAATACTCATGTATTTTTATTTAATACTAGCTGACCCAGTGAACTTCGTATCCCCTAAAAGTCAATGAATGAGATGTTAAAATTAGCTAAACTTAATTTATTATTTTATTAATATAATAATAGCTGAACTTATAGTAATGAATCGAGAAAAGTGTAACAATGAAAGTTCTTGATTGAATGTTATTTATTGTAGTGAATTCTGATATAAAATATTGTTTGTATATTGTTTGAAATGTGTTGGAAAATAATTTTAGATTGTTGATTGTTGCCTAGCAACCAAAATTTGGATTGAATTCAATGAAATGACTTAAGATAGAACGTCGTAATTATTAAGATACTGATCTTCATATCTGTTAGGAATATATGTTTGAGTACAGATTTCTGCCATTCCTACATTTCAATATTCTGCTTTGTTGACATGTTTCGGAGTAACTCCAATTAAGTTTAGTAAAACCAGAGTTTATAAAATACAATGTAATTGCAAAGCAACATAAATAAGAGAAACAGGACAAAAATTTGAAACCAGATATAAAGAGCATATAAGGTCGTTTAAGTATGAGAAAAATTATTCGAATTATGTCTCACATTTGAAGGATGCAAGGGAAAAACCAACACAGTCAAAAAAGTTCGTTTCTGTGGAAATTAAAATAAAGATTTAAAACGTTATACTGTCAACATATTTGAATCAATATAATTCATAAATGATTTATTAAATAACCTATTAACTCGGTTATATTAGGCTTTATGTTTATTCACAATTTCTTTTATTCTTACATATTTTATAGGGTTTTTTTTTGTAAAGGGTTGTGACTCTGTTGGTTTTTCCCCTGAGTTTATCAGGTATGCAATAATTAAAGGTTACTGTCAAGGCTTTAGAAAACTTCCAACCAATATTTTTAAAATAATACTTTGCTTAAAATAAAAAACATGTATGATGGAAAAACCTTAAATTTTAGAAAAGTTTTACAAAATGTAACAAACATTTTACAAAATTTGAGAAATTATGTTCATGAAATTCATTGCTGTTTGTACTCAAATTGTACGTAATTGAACACTTAAAAATATGCACACATGTTTCAAATATTAATTAAATAACAAAATGTATGGTTGAGCAACCATTATCTTAGAAAAGTGTTATAAAATAAAAATAGCATTTTACAAAATTTGAAAAATTATGTTTTTAAATAGTCATGGCTATGTGAACTCAAACTGTACATAATAGTACACTTAAAAAAATATTCACACATGATTAAAATAAAACTAATCATCAATCCAAAAATTTGTCTATATATTGTAAAATTATATTGTGAGAGTTAATTTTGTTCTTCTTAAAAGTCACCATCACATTCGTCTTGATCTGCAGGATTCACTTGCACAGCAATGTCTTCGGCACCTACGAGGTTGGTGAAGTATTCCTTTGGACCTTCTTTTTCACAGCACTTCAAAAGAATTTTTAAGTCCACATATTTCTCCTTTGGCAGGCAGAGAGGGCCAATGTATGACTGCTGAGGTTCTTCAAGTACTGCTAGTGGTGGTAGATTCTTTTTCCGTCTTTGGTCTGCTTGTTATTTTAATTGCTGCACTATCAACTTCACTGCTGCAGAAACAAATGCTCCGTTGTATGTACTTCTATGGTAAATAGTTTTTGTTTTTAACACACATGTTTTACAGGTCTAACTGCATAGGAAACGTTTTCTTGTACATCCTTCCAGACAGAAATTCTCCCCCTTTTTTGAACATATCTTGTTCACAAGATACCACGGTAAAAGGTGATGGCTTTATCCGAGCCCCTTCAATTACATCTCGCCAATCATCAGGAGTTTCAGTATTTGCTGTTTTGGGGATAAGGGCCATGTTCTTATCGGTTTCCATGTAAGAATGGCCATGGACAGGGAATGTTACTATAACCTTTTCAAACCGTTTCAACTCAGTCGTAGTGTAGTGAAGAAACTTCATCATCGTATGATTTTTATTTTGTTCCCCCGCATGAATCGGCAAATATGTTCAGGGTTTTAACAGAGCGATCCAAGTAATGTTCAAAAAAATGACTCGACATGGAAGCTACGTCATCAGATCCTTTCCTAGCTATGGTCTGATCGTAAGTGTACATGACCGATTCCCCAGTCGATAAAACATGTACATTAAAAATGTAAAGTGTGAGTTGCCCTCTGAAGTAAATTTCACTGTTTTGGTGTAGGTAAGTTTTACCAAAATCGATAGTTTTACTTTTTCTTGTTTCCTTCTTTGCTTTCTTTTTCAGCTTGTAAAAACTTTTTGCTTTCTTCAAATGAAGTTCTCTTTCAGAATCTTTTTTTTTTAAAATAATTTTGAAGTTGAACTTTTCCCTCTTCATTATCTTCATTAGCTAATTGTCTTTCTATCTCAGTCACTTTTGCCCTTAGCTCATCACAGAAGCAACAGGTGTCAGTCCTTGGATAGCCAAATCCGATATTGAATTCTGTTACAAAGATCTGGTGAAATGACTCATATATTTCAATCCCAGGATTTTTGCTAAGAAACAGTACAAGTAGTTGTTTAACATTACTTTCAGCGGGCAGATAAACTTTCTAGGAGTCTTTTAAGTTATAATGGGCTTTACGGCCCCTTAAAGATCCAAAGAAATTTACAATTGCATTTCGTGTGTCTGTTGACAGTTTGTGAGGGCGGTTTGAATGTTTACCACGTTTATCTATTGGTGGTAATCCTGTAGTTACTAAAGATGATTTTATTGTGTGAAACCTAAAAGGTTTGACTCCAAAAAGAGCCTGAAAGCCCTTGAAACATACTGGGATTTCCACAGCTGTTCCGTCCCTTACTACTCTTACTTTATAGCTATATGAGGTCTCATTCAACCTAGCTAACTCTTCCGGTTTTCTAGGCCTACGCTGTGCGACCGTTTGCCGAGAAATTAGTCCAGACAAAAAACTATTTTGGGCATTCCTACCCCCTTCACGGCCTATATCATTAAATTTTGTTATTAAATTACATTTTTAAAGTTTGCTAATATTCTTGAAACACTCGTACCTTTTACACAAACAGTCGGGTCCAGTTTCATGCTTTGAACACCTAAGTTTCTTTGCAGCGTCAGAAACCTTCCCAAATTTCTTCCGCTTTTTGGTCGAATTCACTTCAGTAGCACGCACATTTTCGTCACTGCTATTATCAGAGTGTATTTCAGCATCAATCATATTGAAATGTAGCAATAAACTGAGTCACAATCATACCAGACACAACAACTACACACCGCACGACTGCACCTGGACTGCAAAGACAGGTGACAGCCGTTGTGGCGCATGCGCGGGTTGACTAACTTAGTTGGGTTTTCCCCAGATCCCAACTGACTGAGTAGTTTTTTACACTGCATGACGAACTAAAATGCTGAAATAGCTCATGACTGCGTTGTTTGTTCCCTTGCGTACCTCGGCATGTTAAAGGGACGACTTTGACGATTCAGATGGCATAATAATCTCAAATTTTCAATATTTTGACTTAATTGGTTTTTCTCCTGTGCACTTCATTTGTTTGAAGAGGGCCATACACCACAAGAAATGAAAAATACAATGAAAATTTTACATTATGTTAATAAAGGAAGACCTTTAAATGTTTTAGAAAATTTAGAAATTTATAATGCAAAGTTAAAAAAGGAAAATATAATAAATAAGCAAATGAATATACAGTCGAACGTTATATTTAAAATTATTAAGTAGTTAAACGCAAGAAGTAAGATTAGGCATGCACCAATAGGAAGTGAGGTCTGGAAGTGGTGGGGGGGGGAGCTAATGGTATGTAAAGATGAACTCAAAATTTGGGCAAACAGTACAATTGAAGTTTTGAAAATAGAGTTACTCCGAACGCATCAGCAGAGAAGAATATTGAAATGTTAGGAATGGCAGAAAACTATAGAAACACATAGAAAGTCATATTTTAACTATTCTGTCACTTCAAAATTAAATGTTGGAAAAAATTATGTCACCAGAAACCTTACCAGGAATGTACTCAAAATTACTCAAAGTTTATGGTTATCTGTTTAGTAATGCATAAGGCTCTACATACATACATCTTAAACCTCTGGGGCAAAGTCCTGTTGATGGATCTGTACCTAACTTCACAGGAACCATCCTGAAAATATGTGAAATAATCCGTCCAAATTTCATTAACTTATGTTTAGCGGTTTAGTCCTCCATAAGAGACATATATACACACATACATACTCACATAGGTTTTTGAACCATCTTAAGCTTCTGGGGTTCATATGAACCATCCTGGGAATATTTTAAACAGTCCCTTTGAATTTCATTAACATCTGATTAGCCTTTTAAGCCTCCATAAGATACAAACATACATAGGTTTTTGAAACATTTGGGGCAGAACCCTATGGATGGATCTAAAAAAGCTTCACATGAACAATTCTGGGGATATGTTAAGCAATCCATCCAAATTTCATTACCTCCTGTTCAGTGGTTTAGTAATGCATAAGGTGCATACATACATACAAACATTCATTTTTCATATATATATATATATATATATATATATAGGTAGAAAATCACTTTATATAACCAGTAGGAGGGCTTTAAATCACAACAGTACTTTAATAAATGCTTTGAGACACAAAATTCTTTAAATTAGAAAAAAAATACAAAATGATCAACTTAATAAGTTTCAAATTAAAATTTTTATTTATTACATTTACAATGAAGTATTTAATATTAAACATTTACATAAACCTACAATTTAAATAAAATTTTAGACTATAAATAGTGAAATCACAACCTAATGATTTTAAAGTCTGGAAAGTTTTTAAAATATTATTTTTGGCATAATCACTTTAAGTAAAATCACTAGGCTGGCTGCCTGTTGGCAGAGTCTTTTATGCATATGCAGAAACAATAACAACCCCCTTCATGACTTGAGTTGATTGCAAAGCTCCCTGCTGACAGATTATTATATACATTCTGAAATGCTCAGCTGAATTTTTATATATTGGAAACTAATAAATTTGTTTGTTGTAATTTTGTAGTTTGATAGTGTTTAATAGCATTGTATGGAACATTATTTTTATAGTGTGAGTGTAGATTTCTTTGAGTAAAATGAATGAGGCACCAGTAACAAGTAGAACTAATAACAAAGACCTGTTATTTATAGTCGGTCACAAGGGATTATTTACAATTTATATAAATATTGAACTACTAATAACTCAGTTTCATCTAAAATGTTGTTGTCAGAGGTGGTAGAAGCTCATGGAATATCCCACACTTCTGTAAATAAGATCATAAAAGCTGGAAAGATAATTGGACAAGAAAAGTTTGTAACACCAAATAAGGAAAGTTCTAGGAAAAATCTGAAAATGGACTGGCACAACATTGATTTCTATGTTATGCATGGATAATTTTAATGTTTTAGAGGGAGTCAACTTTATAAGGAATTCTTTGAGTCATTCAAAGCCAAATAAAATTTTTGGATGAATTAACAAGTTTGAGCTAGTAATTTCAGATTTAGGAGAGAAACTCTAACAGAAAATATTTGACAGAAGAATCAGATGTTAGACTAGCTACGCTAAAATACTTGCAAAAGATTAAAAAAATATTTTTACAATAATACAAATTTTAAAAAAACATGGTAAGTGGCTGAAAGAAAAAACTTGTACCAAACTTGCCAAAGAATAGTGTAGTTATAATTGACAATGCTCCATACCACCAAGAACGAGTAAATCAAGCTTTAACTTCATCATGGCATAAAGCTGATATGGTGAAATGATTGGTTGAACAAGGTATCACACATTCTTCAAATCAACTAAAACTTAGTTGTATGAGATAATTAATCAGCACAAACAAAGATACTCGTATGTTACCTGCAAGACAGCCAAATGCTTTTAACTGCCGGTCACACTGAGACTTACTCCATACACCCCAACTTAAACCCAATTGTAAATGTCCAGTATGGTCCACAGTCTTATCTCATATGAAAAAAATGTTGAATTTTTTATAGGTTCTGTGAAACACTGGTAAGTTCAACTGCAAAACTTAGACAAATTGGATTTCTCAATTTACTATCGGCATAAGGTAGAAAATGGTTATACGTAAACTGAAGGTATGCTGGACAATGTGATTGAACGCCTTGTCATAAATCTAGACTGAGTGAGAGTGAAAAGGACGGTAACAGTGAATCGGCCAGTGATGAGAGTGAAGATAAAGGTGGGTCTGACAAAGTTGTCTCTTGTAATGCTAGAGCATGAGTGGATTTGAAAAGTTGAGAACAGAGAGAGAACTGTTTTTTGAAAAATTTTGGAAAGAAAAATGCTAAAATTGTGAGTTTATATCTTTATAAATATTTTACCTGTGTACAAGGGATATAATATTGGTACTTAGTGATTGTAGCCTGCTGTAAAATACATCCTACTCATATAGTAATCCAATTTGAATTACTGAATTAATATAACACAACTGCACACCTGAATTAATATAATTTAACTAGTAATTTAGTAATATTATAAATACTATAATTATCTATTTTCTATACTTTTTTGATACAATTTGATAATCCTTCAAGTTAAAGTTAGATGTAATTAATTCTACAGTAAATGTAGAGTTATGATTTAAAAATGAAAAAGAAGATTTAGAGGAAATGTTTAAATAATATAGAGTATGATACAGTTTAGGCCTACAAGATTATTTATTTATAAAATTACTTGATGTGTATAGTACATTTTAGCCTAAGTTTATATTTATGTTTATATTGTATCCTAGAATATCCTCAATTTGATTTTATCATCTAACAGCCAAAAGCTAGTAATGTGTTGTTATAAAAACTTCTGCTTGTAAACAGATTCCTTCTTGTAGGTACCTGGACTAAGCAAAATTTCCTAAATGATTCCATTATAGTGAAAAGTGCTTTTAACGTAAGATTTATAAGTATCCTTGATGATGAACAAAAAAAGTTTTTATTTCATGTAAAAATATTTTAAGACATTTGAGGAACATCCCATTTAAGGAAACTATTAGGTTATAATTTTACAATTTTTATCTGAGACATTTCTTTAAATTTTTTGTTAATTTGTTAACATGTTATTGTTTTTAAATACTAGTTTAGTGAATTGTAAATTTTTTAATATGACTAAGTATAGTTTATATCTGTCATTTATTAATAAGATTTTTTAATACTATTTAAATGATCTATTCAATTAATCATCATTGGTACAAACTATTTGTTAAATATAAACAAACTAAACGTTTAAATACAAAGTCTTGTGCAAGTACATTACAGTCTTCTTAAGATTAAAAATTGAATCTAAAACATTTGATACCTTATCTAGTTGTTAGTTTTGACAGACTCTCATAATTTAGGCTGCTTCAACTACGATTTTTTTATTAAATTTCTTGTAACAGTTATTGATTAAGGAAGAGGAAAATATATATGTAATATTGTCATTGGCTTATCTTAAATATAAAATCTCCAAAGCCTATTAAACTTGTAAACTGGAGACTTATAAAAACTTGTAATTTAAAGTAAATTCTGTATGTAATAATTTTCTTGAATATAAAGAGACATTAAGTTATATTTGATTGATTGGAAGAAATGGATTGATCTAGTACACTAAGATATTGTAAAGAGTAGGACTAGAGAATTTATAGTATTTTAAAAGGGGAAGTATTTTAAAAGGAAAACTCATGATTCCTTTATGCAGTAAAATATCCCTGAGGTGGTTATATAGAAATGATATCTTGCTTATAGAAAGATAATCTGACCAATAAACCTTAGTAACCTGGAATGGAAACTGTCTGTACCGTAGAGTCTCGATAATTCGAGGTAGATAGGACCGAGACCCCTTGGAAAACTCAGATTACACAGGAGTAAGTTCCTGTCCATTAGAAAAAATAGGTGTTTCAATGAAATGTAACAGTATAATTAAAAATGCACTAAATAAGTTTATTATAAAACTTTATATGTACATTTCTTGGAAGTCTGACTGATTTACTTTAATGTTGTATTGATATAAACATTTCTTGAAAACCCGACTCATTTCTTTTGCATACCGCATTGGTATAAACATTTCTATTTCCTGAAATAGAAGTAGTTACATTGAGTCTATGAGAAACCGATGAATCTATGTTTGTAGAAAACTATAACAAGAAGTACAAAATTAGTAATAGTTTGAACAAGGTAGATCATTGTTAAGGCATAACAGACAGATACTGTGCCTAAATTTTACATCTACATTTAGGTCTTCTACCCCCCCCCCCCACTCAAGGATTCTTACCAAGGAAAAGCTTTCTTGTTTAGGTTGTGATTGAGATGTCTTAGTAAATTAGGTTGTGCAATAGAGTTTCAATAATTTGAGGTAGATGGGACTGATACTGAAAACTTGAATTACACGAAAATACATTCCTGTTTATTAGAAAAAATATGAGTTATAATGAACCCTAATACTATAAATAGAAATGCACTAAATAAGTTTATAGAACTTTATATTATAATTTCGTGGAAGCTCGACTCATTTTCTTTGCATACTGTATTGATAAAAACATTTCTTGAAAGCTCAACTCATCACTTTCTTAAAAATAGATAAAATAGGCTCACATAGAAATAGGCTCGAACTTAACCCAAGCTTGAAATATTTGGACTCAGAATTTTGAGACTTTACTCTAAATTTTCTGTTTCTATGTACTTTGACCTTTGCGGTAATTTAGACATCACATATTGGTATTCCTAGCGTTTGATGTAAAAGGAAAAACGTTATACGCAATTCAACACAGTGAACATCAGAAGAAGAATTGAAGTAATTGTGCAAATGTTTTTTTTTTAAAAACACTTATAAAAGGCCTCATATAACAAGAAGCCTATAATGTGTCTTAAATAACATTGTTAGTGCTAATTGCCGTAATGTACCATTTGTTTTACATTAAAAAAAAAAAAATGTATTCATCTAATATTTATTCTCAATTTTTATTTATCACCTTCAATTAATTATAGCTGTTTTTGTAGTGCGTGTTGCATCAAAGCCAATCGCTAAGAAATTCCAGGCATTGTGGTTGTTCAGAAAACTGATATACGTAAATTTGTTCAAAACTTTAAGTAAATAATCTGGTTAATAAAATCAAATAAAATAAAATGTATAGCAGACTTTTGGCCTTGTAAAATCACATAATTATAATTTAAATACTATAGCACATATTATAAAGTCTGTAGAACGATCATTTGCTTCCTCTACCCTCCCACCCCTATGCTCGCCCTTCGAGGTTACGTGCCAGCTTACGTGTGACCACCTATATAAGAAATTGTAAAGATTATATTTAGTGTTTATACATCATTTGTGTCACCATCCTCAGCTCCATACCTGGCCTACTCAATCACATATAAGTTTGTCATACTACGTCCGTATCTTACTCTCCAACCTACATTCAAATCTTACTTTCCAACTATCTCCATTTATCTAATTCTCTATGAAAGGAATTAATAAAAGTTTTAGTTATCCTTAAGTAAAATTTTGCAATTAAAATGAATTTTTCATACTAGTTATACATATCACTAATTTAATACCAGTATTTGCATAAAAAAACTGGGTTTAGATTGAGAACCAGCCTTTGGATAGATAAATATAAATTATTTTCTTGACATTTATTTATTGTAAATTTTATCTTAAATAAATATGCCATTAGTATAAACATTAGTCTATTTTGCCTTTTGCTGCAGAAAAATAGAAAACTGACCAAGTTAAATACTTTACCTAATTTGTACAGGTGTAATGATCCCCATACAGGTATGGACAGAGGACCAGGTATGTCTTTGAAAGATTTAGGTGCATAGCTACATAGATGTCTTGATACACAAAATGTTTTGATGAACATTTCGTCAAGCTTCAGACTGACATGTACAGGAAAAGATATCTCTTTGAACTTTGATATTCTTTTATCTGCTAATAGTTCATGACCCAAATAGAATACCAGATACACATAAATATAGATTAAAAAGCGTTATGATTGATTTAAAGACTTGGAATTGGATTTACTTGACATAGTCATTAATAGCTCTTCCATGGGCAACATAATGAAATATAAAACAATCTCTTTAGACTGTAAACAAGTCTTTATTAATATAAACATAGAAGCTGTTAGCTTGAACTCAGTTTAATGCACAAAGTTATTAACCTGACAGTTTGTTTTAACCTGTTAAATGGGTTCGGGGATTGGAAATAAAAATTTGTTGTTGGTAGATTAATGGTTAAACGTCAGAAAACATAGTATTGATTAGTTTTATTAGAGTATTAAAGTTGTTGAAAGGGAAGAACATTTAAAATTTTTTGTGGCAGTTGGTTTGTCAAACTAAAGTAAGCAAATTCAAGAACTAAATTACAAATACTGCTTTTATTTTATGATAAAATACAATATTTAAAAGAGAGGAATGTTAATCTTATTAAGTTGGAAACTTACTTTTTTAGATTTATGTTTTTTGAAACATAATATCTATTTTTATGTTGTAAATTACAATAAAAACATAATTGTAATAAATATCCATATAAATACATATGATAATATTATCTAATAGACTATAATTATATAATACTTAACTAAGTGAATACGTAAGGGCTTATTTGCTGAATCTTTTTTAAACAATCGTTCCTTTTAAGAAACCAAGCCTCTCAAAGGCAGTGAGTTCAAGATGATTACAACAATAAACTTTAATATCTAATAGGCCAAAATATGAAAAAAATTAAAAAGCAATTTGTAACAACAGAGAAGAAAATAAAGGTTTTGGGTTGGAGGACAATTTTTGGTGATACTATTTCATAAATTATAAAAACACAAAATACATTTAGTTTTCATTTTGTGAACTATTAGTTTTAGCCTAACTAGTCTAATTCAATAGGATAATTCTAAATGTCACCACGAGGTAGCGACAGCTGACCGATAGTAAAACAGCTGTGCAGGTAAAGTTAAGGCGAGATTGAATTAAGGCAAGAGAGTTGTCGATAGAAACTGAAATTAGCAAGCCGAGAGAGAACACATCTTCCTGGCGACCAATGGACTGCACAGCTTCCCGAGGGAACCAGTGAAAGGTAACACTTAGTCATTGTATTGACTCATAACAAGTAAACGATTTATTCAATGTTCTTTTTTATATTTGTTAGTAATTCGTATGTTTGTTTGAACACCCTGTTCTCAGCCCCCGGAGGATTTTATGTCATTTAATTGTGCTAATTAAAATTAACATCGATGATTTTCCGTTTTATTAAATTCTCCGTGACGTTACACAACTAATGAAATGTGAACAGAAATAATAAATTATGGTATATGATTAAACCAGTATGTGAGACGGTAGTTTTAACGAAATATCGAAGTTTCCTTAGACACTCAGTCTTGAATAACTAACAATAAGAAACAACTGTTGGTTGGAGACTAGTTTATAGCTATTAAGAGCATGGATTAAATGAACAAACAAATATGCTACTTTTATAAAAATGAAATTTCCTCCAATTCTCACAGCTAGGTGAATAGTTAAAACAATGTGCCTAGTCCTTAAAAAACTATAACTACTTTAAATTTATGTCATTAATATTAACATTATGAATTATAATCTAAGAGAGGTTTTAAAAACGATAGTTGCTAATTTATAGTATTAATATTTAAAAGTAAAAAATAGACAATATTTTAACTCAGAAATTCTTAAAATGCAGTTAGTAACACATAATCAGATTGTGAATGAATAAAGTTACTAACATCAATCACAACATTGATTGTGAAATTATGCTTCCGCTACATAGGCTGTTTATTTTATGTTAGAAAACCAGTAATACCACTTCTTGCATGAATGTAAAATTAAAGGAAAATGAAAGTTTTTGTAATGGGTTTGTTTATTTAACCCTAAATCATGTATACCTCATCAAAATGACGATGCTCCATTAAAAAAATTTCTGTATCTGACAAGTGAGTGGTTCACACGCATCCATCTTCCCAGTACCTTCCTACCTGCAAAAGCCGATGTCAGTTGCTCAGTTTCACCACTATAGTTCGCATGCGTCTTGGTGAAACAGAGCTCGTGTCATTATTTTGATGATAGGTAAGTGATCGTGTGTCTTTTTTTATGATTGTGTTCTCTTTACATATTTTTGTAAAAATTCTTTATTTTATTAAAAACTTGTTCTAAAACTTATTCATTTGTTACAACCTGTGTTTTTTGTAAATAAAATGTGTTTAACATTATTTTAGAAAGACTTTTTTAAACATTTGTGTTTCATTGTTCCAACAAAACATAGTCATTGTAATTATTATTTTTTTTCCAATAGTAGGATTCGTAGCTACTATAATATTTTTTTTCAACTGCTAAGGAAGTATGGCATATTACAATGGTCAACACATTATTAAAAAAAAACATTATTTTGGCAAATAAAAAAAGAAATTGGAGTAGTCACATTTATGATACATAAGTAATCGTGTGACAATATTTAGATATAAGTAATCTAGGGTTAAGGTTGTTTTATATTTTGTTATAGTAAATGTGTAAATTTGATATTATTCCACTTTCTGTTAGACAGTGATTCGTATAACAGCATGAAGAAAACCTCTGAGTGCCATCTTTCATATTACTAATATCTAGGAATGACTAAATATTCTTGTATCATCTTTTACACTTTGAAATCTATAATTTTTTATTTTAGTTCTTTCACGTAGATAGTAATATTATTGTAATTTAAGTATTGATTTAACTTGTACATAATACAAAATTCATTTCAGTGTGTATGTATTTTAACATGGATCTAAAAGAAGACGTAATAATAAATAGTCAATTGTTTAGAGGATTGTGATGTTCAAACTGTTGCATCAGGGAGATGGCTTATTTTTATAACAGTAGTGTAGAATAAAACATAATCATTAATGTTGATGGTGATGATGGTTTGGTGTATTGCAAGAAATTGAAAGTTATGAAAATGAGGATCGGATGATAGTTGAATGCCAAGAAGATAACGATCAAAATCATCAATAAAATCTTTTTTTATTGAATGGTAGAGACGATATTCAAGAGATATCTTTAGCAGAGATAATAAACCATGTAATTTTAACATGAAGAAATGGAAGAAATATAAGCAAAGACAAAAATACACTTTGGGATATGGAAAGGCTATAATTTTTGCAAATAAGAATGGGATTTGTTGATTGCCCATCTAGGGACACTAAAACTGCTTTAGATGTGTGGAAACCTTTTTTATTGGCAATAAGACCGTTAAGACCATTGAAGATACTATTGTTTAAATAGAACAAAAGAAAGAAGACTATGCAAAAAGAGAAACTCCATGTCTATAACACCTAGTGACATAAAGCTTTGATAGAAATTTTGTATATGCGCAGAGTTATAAAAGCTTCACACACAAATTTAAAAAGATTTATAGTCAAGAGATGATATAGTAATTTAATTTTTTTCCCTAGTAGATAAATTGATTCAGCCTTTTCAAAAGATCTAGACAGAACATGATGGTGAACAATTGATTTTGCTCCATCCCACTGTGGATGGAGCTTCTTAAAAATGATTGGTTTATTTTTGTCGGAACATTAAACAAAAAAAGGAGATTTCTTCTTCCTTTTCTGATACAAAAGAGAGACCTGTTAGCTCTGTTTTTTGTTGTATACGGGTACTCTACATTGCAAGGAAGACAAAGAAATTCTTTTAATCTCACCAATGCATGATGGTAATAATGATGCCAGAAATAACTCTATTTTAAAAGTCCAGTAAAGAAGGAGTTGATAATATAGGAAGCTACAAGGAACATTATTTTATAGCCAGAATATATCCAACAGAGGGGCAATGCCAGTTTTTACTCACTGCTAAACATTATTGGAATAGTTACACAGTTTTATAGTTATGAAGGAAAATTTTTGGTGATATTATTATGAAGAAGAGGAAATTCTTGTAAACATTGGAGGCACTTGTGCAAAAAATACATAATGTCAAGAATAAACAGAAAAAGTAAGCTGCACCAAAATGGCTTATAATAAGTCTTTGAGAAATTCATGAAGTTCAATATCAGGAGTGACCTCTTACTAAAACGAAGAATTCTTGAATTTTATAGTCCATTACGTTCGGTGAATCTTATTAATCACTTAAACAATAGTCTATGACTATCCGAACTTTGAATTTAGTAAATTTGTTAAAACTTACTGAGACAGAACGTTTTTGATCGCTATGTACCGATCTGTATCAGTGTCTTCTGCTTGGAGATGTTGGGTTAAGCGGTGACGGTTTTAAAGGTAGATTTTCGATAGTATCAAAGAGTATGTGTGATTTGTATTGTGTTTGTTAGTATGTTAATTAATATGTTAGTATTAATATTAACATTAATATGTTAGTACTTTGTGTGTCTGTAAATTTCATATTGTTCTAATGTGTTTAGATTTGGTCCTTTTTTGTTGATGTGTAGGATTTCTAGGTTGTGGTAAATGTCTGTGTATTTGTGTCCTGTACATTTTATGTGGTTGTAAAATGTTGAGTTGGTGTTCTGTTTGTGTTCTTCGACTCTTTGATTAAAGCTGCGACCTGTTTGTCCAATGTAGAATACAAACCACACATACTCTTTGATACTATAGAAAACCTACCTTTAAAACCGTCACGGCTTGACCCAACATCTCCAAGCAGAAGACACTGATGAAGATCAGAACATAGAGATCGAAAATGTTCTGTCTCAGTATGTTTTAACAAATTTACTAAATTCAAAGTTCGGATAGTCATAAACTACTGTATTGTGTAAGTGATTAATAAAAAGAAGACATGGTTTCGGGGAGTTAATTGGAAAAAATCGTCCATCCAAGAGAAGCTTTTCCATTTGCAGATTTTTTATTTGTGTGAAACCTTATTCCTCAGCAATTTGTCGAGACTGTACTAAAGAATATAATGGCTTAAAGATGAGTAACAGTTAAAGTAAGCAATTACTTTATTTATAAGTAGGTTACATATTATTACAAGTAAATAGTTTAGAAAAAGTAAATAATAATTACTTATTACATTATGAAATTACCAGACATTCTATTTATATAAGTTGTTAAAATTATAAACTTACAGTTGAAGGTAAGAGTTTTTTTCCAACAGCCTAACTCTAACTTCTCCAGCCTGCTAGGGTCGCTGCAGTTGTTTTTTGGTTCCAATTCTTGAAAGCTAGAAGTGATGTGATCGAAATGATAAACACAATACAGATCACACACATATTTCGAATTTAAGAATTGGAACTGGGAAACAACTGCAGCAACCCTAGCAGTAGAAACTTGAGGTGGAAGAAGTCGTTAGACTAAAACGTTATTTCCAAGGATGTGTTAATAATTTTAACAACTTATATTATTAGAATGTCTGGTCGCGAGTAATTTCATAATGTAATAAGTAATTATTATTTACTTTTTCTAACTATTTACTTATAATAGCTTAATATGCAACCTACTTATAAATAAAGTAATTGGTTACCACTCAGGGTTAAAGACAGTTTTTAAGAATATTGGAAACATTATTCATAATTGTTATGAAAAAAAAAATAATCTGTTACATACAGCAAACTTGTTATGGAATATAGCATTATATAAATAAAAACGTAAATCGAAAGTTTTGCATTTTTATTTAGTTCTGCTAGGTTTTGTATACATTATTAGATAGGTTTTGTATTTTTAACGAATTATGTAGGTGAAATATTTTACTTAACTTATTTACTAAGAACAATTGTAAATGATAATTAGAATAATTAATTAATCCAATGTGTTTACCGTATTGTTTAAAAATACAACATACTGTTATTAGTAAGTGCAACAACAAGACACAAAGTTCAGTAAAATCCACCAGATCGCAGATAATGAATAAAGATGAAGAACATGAATTGATAAATTCAATCCTTACTTTTACTTGTCAATCAAGGTAGAGGACGGAATAAAGCTCCAAACCAGCACCTGCACCGAGTATATCAACTTCTAGAGGTACCTTGGGTAAAATGGTCTGCAATACCAAGTTATCCGACTCAAAAATGGTAGGACATTTAGAATTGCAAGTAGAGGGGTGGGCGAATCCACCGAACAGCGGAACGGCCATACAAGCAGGGGCTTCGAGGTTTTTCCTGTCCCAAATGAAGAAGCACTTTATCAAGGAACCTCTGCCTCCATGGGGAGCTGGCGTCCGAAAAAGACACACATGAAACAATGTTGCTCACTAGTGTTTGCTATATGAGGTGAAACTTATAGACAGCCCACAGGTTCTGTACAGTGTTTCAAGGGTCAGAGGTTTGGATGCACCACTTACAAGCAGGGCACTATGATTAAGCCCCAGGCAAGAAAGAAGGCAGATGAGGCTAAAAAGAAGGCCCTCCGAAAAAGCCCCCTCTCGCCAAAACACCAAAAGAGGTGCTTGCTACACAATTGACAATTCCAACTATTTTCTAACCCCAGCATCTGCTCCAGCTATATACGGGAAGCTGGCTTTGCTTCCTACAACCGAACCACCGATATCCTAACCCTCTTCTAGCCCTAACACAGAATCGTTAACTGCACCCCCTCTATTTCAAAGGTCATAGTTAATCCCCCTCCGAGGGAACAAGGGGATATGCGCCTCAAGCCCACAGAGCCCAAGACTCAACCACTGCCAGGTCCTTGCACTATTGCAGTATTCATCATCCCATCACCGCTTCACATCACCTTCCTCTACGGAGTGGACGGGATAGCCTTTAACCCTCTCCTGAGAGTTAAGAACTCTGCTCTGACCTAGCTAACCTTCCCGGGCTGACTGGCCCATTTTATTATTAAGGTTCTATCCTCATCCCAAACCCCTTCTAAGAATTCTTGACCTCTTTCATAGAAATAGGCCTTTGCATGCAATTTCAGTTTCTAGTATGCAGCAGAAACAACTAGGTATTTGTAAGGTAATACCCCTTCTTATCCCCATAACGATATACTGGCCCCTAGGGTTCCTGCATGATCTGTCGCGGAGGGTTTTCCTGACAAGGTTCTTTGCCAGGCTTTCCATTCCGCTCTTACCGTACTGTTTCATTTCACTATCTTTTGACCTTCCATAGAATGAACTTATCAGATTGGTACATGGGCAATATATTCCGTTTCCTTTACGTACGGTAAGGATACTAACCGCAAACGCATCCGAGACGGAGGGGGCTCGCTAGAGAAAACTGTCATGAGGGCTGGGAGGGGGGCTTTGGAGGTGGTTTTTTTTCTTTTTTTTGAGACTCCAGTTATTGCTGTGGCATTTAATTTAGTTGAAAATTATTGTTATTTTATTTTTCTGCTTTTAGATAATTTTATATATCGTTTAAATTTAATGATCAAACTCTCGACTGTTGTATGTTTGCTTTGAAGCTTGCTATGTAATAATATTGAGACATTCGATATTTATTAGTAGGCTAAAATATCAAATATTAAAAGCAATTTCTTTAAAAAGTAACTGATGAGATCGTAGTTAAATGTAATAAATGTGAAACAATTTTTTGAAATTTTTGAACAACAATAGATTTACTCTGCATATTGATAAGTCTAAAAAAAAATTAATTTACGAAAAAATATAAGTTGTATCATTTAATTGTTTATTAAGTTAACTAGAGCTAAGCTAGTGAAAAAAAATTCACAACTGTAAAAATTCAAACAGTTTACTCTAAATCTCACTACACATTAGTTTATTAAAACAAACAGACTAGTTTCGACGACGGTGTCGCCTTCATCAGTGCTTGTCCACTACTACTCAGTCAAGCACTGAGTAGTAATAGCAGTAGGCGAGCACTGATGAAGGCGACATCGTCTTCGAAACTAGTCTGTTTGTTTTGCTAAACTAATGTGTAGTGAAATTTATAGTAACTGTTTGAATTTTTACCATTATTTACTTAGGCGGGCGTTTCGGGCGGTTTATTTCATTATTCACTCAGACAATAACTGACCTCTCGATTATTTTAGGTTAGGGCGGAATAGAGATACTAGGTAATAAATTTTAAAAGAGTTTTGAGGGTTATGATGTCAGTGTATGTTAGTTATAATGTAATTGGGTATTAAGTATGTGCATACACCGAACACTGTAGCTTGAAATGTTTGTATATTTCATACTGTTTGTTCGGATATGGGGCGTTGGTTATTTTGTTTTATTTATGTAGAATTTGCAGGTTTAATGTTACGTTTATGGGGTGTTTTGTGGATATGAGGTGTTCGGCAAAAATTGATTGAGTGTTTTTTCGTGAGTGTTTTTGGTAGCGTGTGTAAAATCAGCTTCATGTTTGGCCTATGTAGAAACTGGGGCACGAACTGCAAGTTAGTTTGTACGAGTAAACACCCGAAATGCATTTATATTATGGTTTAGAGTGTAAATTGCTTGTTGAGGGTGTTGTGTGTGGAGTAGGCTATTCTGTAATTGTATTTACGAAATGTGTTGATTTGATCTGTATAGTAGCGTTATGTATATTATGGGTTTGTCGAGTTGTGTTTTTGGGGTTGGGGTATAGAGTTTATCTTTCAGAGGGTTATAAATTTATCAATATATATATATATATATATATATATATATATATGGGTCTATATATATAACAACTGAGGTTATTCAAATACAAAAATTATTTATTAATTTATATTCAAAGCTTTTCGTTGATAAACAGTACCAACATCATCAGGAATGAATAATACAATAATGCAAGATAATTTATTGAACAAGAAAACATATACTACACACACACACACACACACACACACTTGTTAGCTCAAGTTGAAGATGGTATTAAATAATATTTTTTTAAAAAAATGTTTCAAGAAAAATTAGTATGACCAATAATCATTTCAAATTAAGTGTTCTTTACAGAAATTGAATCGTTAATCTCTTGTATCGACTACCAACTGAACTGTCAAAGTATAATTGATTTTTGGTTTTCTGTTTAAAAATAAGTCTTTTTTATTTCATAATTTATTAATATAGGTATGTAATAATTTTAAAGTTATTCCATTTCGTAAGCAATAATCAATTATTGCAAATTATTTTATAAAAATAATAATAGTCCTTTTTTAAATTCTTGTAAAGCAAGGCCTATTTAAAAAACGGATGAAATAAAATTAACCGAAATTCACCAGGTCCATTCCTTATTACAGTTTCTCTACACGGGGATGTAGATCGATGGAGTTTAAGTCCTTACCTTAACATCACCCATAGTTCACCAGGTAGGTACACTTGTACCTTAGATCGATGGAGTTTAAGTCCCTACCTTAACATAACCTATAGTTCACCAGGTAGGTACACTTGTACCTTAGATCGATGGAGTTTAAGTCCCTACCTTAACATCACCCATAGTTCACCAGGTAGGTACACTTGTACCTTAGATCGATGGAGTTTAAGTCCCTACCTTAACATAACCTATAGTTCACCAGGTAGGTACAATTGTACCTTAGATCGATGGAGTTTAAGTCCCTACCTTAACATAACCTATAGTTCACCAGGTAGGTACACTTGTACCTTAGATCGATGGAGTTTAAGTCCCTACCTTAACATAACCTATAGTTCACCAGTAAGGTACACTTGTACCTTAGATCGATGGAGTTTATGTCCCTACCTTAACATAACCTATAGTTCACCAGGTAGGTACACTTGTACCTTAGATCGATGGAGTTTAAGTCCCTACCTTAACATAACCTATAGTTCACCAGGTAGGTACACTTGTACCTCAGATCGATGGAGTTTAAGTCCCTACCTTAACATCACCCATAGTTCACCAGGTAGGTACACTTGTACCTTAGATCGATGGAGTTTAAGTCCCTACCTTAACATAACCTATAGTTCACCAGGTAGGTACACTTGTACCTTAGATCGATGGAGTTTATGTCCCTACCTTAACATCACCTATAGTTCTTCAGGTAGGTACACTTGTACCTTAGATCGATGGAGTTTAAGTCCCTACCTTAACATCACCCATAGTTCACCAGGTAGGTACACTTGTACCTTAGATCGATGGAGTTTAAGTCCTTACCTTAACATCACCCATAGTTCACCAGGTAGGTACACTTGTACCTTAGATCGATGGAGTTTAAGTCCCTACCTTAACATAACCTATAGTTCACCAGGTAGGTACACTTGTACCTTAGATCGATGGAGTTTACGTCCCTACCTTAACATAACCTATAGTTCACCAGGTAGGTACACTTGTACCTTAGATCGATGGAGTTTATGTCCCTACCTTAACATAACCTATAGTTCACCAGGTAGGTACACTTGTACCTTAGATCGATGGAGTTTATGTCCCTACCTTAACATAACCTATAGTTCACCAGGTAGGTACACTTGTACCTTAGATCGATGGAGTTTATGTCCCTACCTTAACATAACCTATAGTTCACCAGGTAGGTACACTTGTACCTTAGATCGATGGAGTTTAAGTCCCTACCTTAACATAACCTATAGTTCACCATTACGCAGAAAGCATTACCAGATAACTTAGGTCTCGTTTCGTAAAAGATTCACAGAAACCAGATAACATGAATAGAAGTAAGTGTCCAAACCCCTTCATTGTTTCTTGAGTTGGGCCATGGGACGTATATAGACGAAGCCATGAATCTTGTACTTAACGAACGGGAGTAGAAAGAACGTCCATTAGGCCTACTCGATCAATCTTGGCCCTATTTAAAATGAACTTATGTTTCTACAAACTTATAACTATAGGAGGAAAAGAACATCACGTATCCTATGCGGTGCTCTTGTTTGATTCGTCCCCATCAGGAGTAAGCACAGTTTGTAATCCAACAAAAAAAATATGTCCTATTTTTTCAACAAACACTTGATGATGTCCGTGGCTTAATTGTTCAATGTATTCGGGTACATAAAACGGGCTTGTTCAGTAACGGAATTAATGTCCGAGCTTAGTTGTGTACACTTCGGGAATGCTTACATTATTCATGAAACAAGGACGCTATTAGCATCAAAAGGCTTAACGACCGCTACACAGGAGAATTTTAAATGAAAAATCACGTTATTTTCATAGTAACTGGCGACACATAAATAGACAATCTTCAGGCTAGACGGTCAATAGTTTACATATTCATGATTTGAAAAAATCGCAGCATGAAATAAATTTTGGAATATATAAACAATATTTTCGAAAAGGTTTTGATATCAGTCAGAGATTAATGGACTATATAAGAAAATACTTCCAGGCATTAATAGACTGTAAAAAAGAACTGCCACCGATTAGTAGACTATGTGAAATGAACTGCCGTGAATTAATATACTATATCACTAAAACCTACCAGGCATTAAGAGACTATATAAAAAAAGAACTACCAGGCACTAATAGACTAAATAAAGAAGAACTAATTGCATTAAAAGACTATATCAATAAGAACTACCAGTCACTAATAAACTAAATAAATAAGAACTAATAGGCATTAATATACTATATCACTAAAACCTACCAGGCTTTAAGAGACTATATAAAAAATAACTACCAGGCACTAATAGACTAAATAAATAAGAACTAATAGGCATTAACATACTATATCAATAAAAACTACCAGACATTAAAAGACTATATCAATAACAACTACCAGTCACTAATAAACTAAATAAATAAGAACTAATAGGCATTAATATAGTATATAAATAAAAACTACCAGGTATTTATAGACTATATCAATAAGAAATACCAGACATTAATAGACTATATCAATAAGAACTTCCAGGCATGAATAGACTATATAAAAAAGAACTACCAAGGATTAATTGCGTAGCCTATGTAAGAAAGACATGTCAAGTCTGCTCTTAGAGTCGGTAAGCTGCCCTGACCACACGATGGCATGATTTATTCTTATTTCCAGTCTAACAAGTAAAGTATGCCTTTTACTAAGACCTACCTAATTCCTTCTACTCTTTCTGGGAGTGTATTGGGTGGACACTTTATGACTCAGAGATATCATGATACCCAACATAACCTATACTACACTATGGCTCAATATATACATGGCTATACATAACCTATACTACACCAGGTCTATGCCTCAATTTTAGTCCTATACACATCCGCACTTCTCTTATATTATTGTAAGCTTATGCTAGTCTTACAGGCTGATTGGAATTTGCAAAAGTACAAACAACACTAACATTCACCTAAATTTCCATCTAATCTGGAGGACCAAACCTAAATATCATCGTCAGATGGTTTCTTCTCTTCCATGCTTCAGCGAACCTGAATTTGTTTAGCATTCTTTTATCGCCGTTACTATTCTTTCAACGGCAAAAACTCTACATAGTGAAATTCTTCTATAATTGTTACACTGTAAATATTACAAAGTCATCGTGCAATATGCCAGTAATTATGAAACGTTATCTCTCACTTAATTAATCTCTATCTGTTCTCAAGAAGTATCTTTCAAATAATATCGTTTTCCTAATACATCATTAGGAATTCTTTTAAATATTTTCGTTCCGTGATCCTACTTAGCACAAACTACTTCTTATTCATCATAAATCTATGTACTTCTGTGACGTCTTTCTCTTACTCCGTAACCTTTCTTTCATTTCTCCTCCTTCATTTCAGAAAAATCTGATTTTTCTTTGTGAATCATAATTTTATATATACTAGTTCCATGACCCAACTTACCACAAGCTACTTCTTACTCATCGTAATTTCATATAGGCCTTCTTCTATAATGCCTTTCTCTTATTCCGTAACCGTTGCTTTCAACCATCCTCCTTCATTTCAGTGATCTGTGAATTGTTTTAATGTCATATTTTTTAAAATTTTAGTTCTATGACCCTAATTACCACAAGCTACTTCATACTCATCATAATTTTATGTACTTCTATGATGCCTTTCTCTTATTTCGTAGCCTTTGCTTTCAATTATCCTCCTTCATTTCAGTGACCTGTGGATTATTTTAATATCATATTTTTTTAATTTTAGTTCTATGACCCTACTTACCACAAGCTACTTCATACTCATTATAATTGTATGTACTTCTATGATGCCTTTCTCTTATTTCGTAGCCTTTGCTTTCAATTATCCTCCTTCATTTCAGTGACCTGTGGATTATTTTAATATCATATTTTTTTAATTTTAGTTCTATGACCCTACTTACCACAAGCTACTTCATACTCATTATAATTGTATGTACTTCTATGATGCCTTTCTCTTATTTCGTAGCCTTTGCTTTCAATTATCCTCCTTCATTTCAGTGACCTGTGGATTATTTTAATATCATATTTTTTTAATTTTAGTTCTATGACCCTACTTACCACAAGCTACTTCATACTCATCATAATTTTATGTTCTTCTATGATGCCTTTCTCTTATTTCGAAACCTTTGCTTTCAATTATCCTCCTTCATTTCAGTAACCTGTGGATTATTTTAATATCATATTTTTTAATTTTAGTTCTGTGACCCTACTTATCACAAACTACTTCTTACTCATCTAAATTTCATGTAGGCCTTCTTCTATAATGCCTTTCTCTTATTCCGTAACCTTTGCTTTCAATCATCCTCCTTCATTTCAGTGACCTGTGAATTATTTTAATGTCATATTTTTTTAGTTCCATGACCCTACTTCGAACACAACATCAGTCTATGTATTTCTATGATGCCTATCTGTTACTTTCTTTAATTTCATTTCTTTTTCTTCGGTTGTGTAATCGTTACTTAGTATTACTTTTATTTATTCACTTTACAAGACTTGTAAGCTCAGGAAACACTGTCATAGTATATTCAAATGGCCATTGAAACCTAACGCATTAATAAATTGATAAACGGTTGATATATATTTCAAAATTTCGGGAACACGATGGTTACTTTTCCTTTACCTTTACTTGTGTATCCGATAAGTAAGAGAAGCTACTTAAATACATGTGCGCACAGTGATAGGAATGGGAAATGTAGGCTATACATAGCTTCGTTATTAAAAAAACCCTTCAAAATAAATTTGATTTCATTCCTTCTGAAAATGTTTGTTTTGTTTGTTCGCCTTGAGGTTCTTTTATAATTTGTTTTTAATGACAAGTAGCTTGCCATAAACGTAGCACGTCTAGTTCACGACAAAGGTTTGATCAAGCATTCAATGCTGCGTAATAAGATATAGACTAGTTGCTGTAGACAGTCGTGTGTAATGTGTATCTGTGGTTTATCGCCGTGCAATGTATGTTTATGACAATTTTACTCTTTTGTTTTGAGCTTCTCGTTTAATACGTAATTTAATTTACGAATACAATTTTGTCAAACTATTCTAAGCATTGTTTAAAATTATAGGCCTAAAGACTACGAACTTGTTACAATTACGAAAAAATACAAAATTATACAACTTATAAACTAAAACACAAAAATTAATATACGAACTATGAAGAACGTCTTTGGAATCGATTAAAAAACGGCGTTTCCTTTTTTTCTACGAGTATTGAAGTGATACAAAAGTCATGTCAAATATAGGTCAATTTTGTATTTTTCTTTAAAACACATTTTGGAAATTGTTTTTTCGAAATTCAGATTTTCGATTGAACCTCACGATAAAAGAGTAAATTTAATTTAATGAGATATAGGATTATATATGAAATTATAATATTAAAATAGTTAATTTAGAAATGTTCTATCCTTTAAAGCAATGGCTCCCAACACTTTTCACGTACCCCTAAAAGAGTTTTTCCAATGAAAAGTACATCTTATTCCTCGACGTGGTTAAAACAAAAAGTGGTTGCCTGACTGCCTTGTAAGTATGGGTGGAGTAGGAGCAACCGGTTGTGTATACGATATTCTCGTGTGTTCCTTAAACGTTTCCTATCATCAAATCGTTGACCCAATCCTGCATTTGTATTGTTCACCTAAATCTGCAATAGATGTTTCCCATCGGTATTCTATTCTGTGCTTTCAGTCGCGCACAAACATACAAGCTCCACGCAACTTCCGATCAGCAACACGTCGACTATCTTACCAACTACTAGTGTAACCTCGTATTTGTTTCAAATCTAAAGTGAATTGTTGATATCCGCCATTACTGGTATTATTTTGGCATACCCACAAAGCCTTCAACGTACCTGGGGGTACGCGTGTCATAGGTTGGGAACCGCTGCCTTAAAGTGATACTGTTAGTATTACAAATTTATTCTATACTTTAACCGACGTTTAAAATGATAAGTAAAAAAATATAACTTTATTTATTCATACAACTTTACGTACTTGTATTTAACAATTTATCATAAGAAGTAAGAAGTAAGTATTTAACAATTTATGATACTTACAAATTTTAGTCGTTGATTTATCACTTTAGTTTCACCATATTTAAAATGACTGGAATCTAAAAAAAATATGAGTCGAGATAAGTGAAAATTGATAAATGTCCTAAATTTTAACTTAATACTAATGTAAAATACAAAAAGGAGGACGAAAACAAGAAAAGGAAAACAGCGGTTGTATGAAGTCATTTGTTATTCCTTAAATTAACAAATACTAGATATTTCTGAATGTATAGGAAATTCCATTTGAAAATTATTTAAACATATCCTCCTATTAATAATTAAATGACGAACAAAAACATTAGTTAGCATTATCTTCAGCTCATACATGGCTTTCGGAACAACTCATTTATTTTTATCCCGGCGGAAAACCATCTTAAATCTGTCTTATTTCTTCAGTTTCATTGCCATTAAAATTTCTTCAAATAAAGAGAAATAACTCATTGTTAATCTAGTTTAAACTGGCTTAAAAGCAAGCAAGCGTATTAATCCGAAGTAGCTTGGACCGGCGTTTCAATAGGAATAGCAAGTAGTTCAGTCAGTCAGTCAGTCAGAGAAGGAGGGGTTTTGGTGGCCCCCGAGGTTATCCAGCGTCTCTCACACGACACTGTCTGCGGGTAGGAATTTGGGATCAGGACCTTTTATTTGGTTGGACAGCGTAACAAGAACTAACTAACGAAATGTAACAAAACTCGTAAAAACATTCGCGGTCTTTATGTAGTTCATTTGGCGCTAATCTTATTTAACATAAATAAAACAATTACTATTTATTAGGAATATACTGTGGTTGAATTTAATAATAAATACACAAAAACCTCTTAACCACAAACTTTCTTTATTTTACCCTTATGTACATTTCAGTTACCAAGTAACTATCCTCAGAGGGATAACATACAAAGACTGAGTCTTTGTATGTTATCCCTCTGAGGATGGTTACTTGGTAACTGAAATGTATATAAGGGTAAATTAAAGAAGGTTTGTGGTTAATAGGTTTTTGTGTATTTATTAAGATATAAAACAACTGTCATAGAAATCTACATGAAATGTAACACAATTTTTCACACAAAGCAAATATCTTTCTAAAGAGACGAAGGCAGAGACTCGATTGTGAATTGATAGAACGTGACGTCTTCTTTATTTAGGAGTTCTAACGAGAATGTGTAGCCATTTCTTATTTTCTACTAATATATAAATGTAATACTATAGTAATTTTCCATCTTCCTCCTTACATAAAATGTTCCGAAGATTTTCACAAACTAAAATATCGCAGCTATTAAACACTGAAAGCCAATACATAAAGTAAGGCGTAAAAAAGGACCCTAGGAAGGAACTCTTCCTTAAAATTATGCAACGAAACAAATGTTATCTTCAAACGAAAAAATTTGTTAACTACTTCCTTTAGGTGAGGTCAAAGTGAAGAGCTAAGCCTATTCACAAATGCTTAAACATATGCTTGGAAGATCATACCAACAATCTGTCCCCACTTCTGTGTAGATAACATATAATCCCGAATAGAGATTTTAGTTTACAGCACAGCTTAGAAGGTCTAAGCTCAAAGTGCATTAATTTTAATGTTTAATTAATTATTCACCACGTGCAATAAAAACGTTTCCTGAGGTTAAAAGGCGGTGATATCTGCGTCACGACGGGTATACAGGGTGCACTAGACGAGAATATCGAATCCAGAGAATTTACTTATGACTAGTAAATAACAACACTATAGAATCAAAATATTTTAACAAACATATCCAGGTGTATTAGGAAGGTGAAAGAAAACGGAGAATTTGCGGTGACTTTTCATACAAGCGTTGTGCTCTTTTCTTTAACGCTTTAGTACTCTATAGATTTAAAACAGATGTTTTGAAAAACAAAACACTGAGACTGGTTTGTGGAAAAACTATTTTACTGCTACCTATAATTTACCTTCTTGTAGATTTTCTCATATAGACACTATATATATATATATATATACATGCGCACGCGCGCGCATTCACACACACACAGACAGACACACACAAACACACACACACACACACACATACAGGCACAAACACGGACACACAGACAGATACACACACACATAGAAAGACACACACACACACACACACACACACACACACACACACACACACAAACACACACACACACACACACACACACACACACACACACACACACAATAGATTCTCGATAGTTCGAGGTAGATAGGAGCAAGACCCCCTCGGATTACCGAAAACGTGGATTACACGGAATTACAATCCAGTGCATTAGAAACAACAGGAGTTTTAATAAAGAGTTTTAATACTATAACTAAGAAGTTACAAAGGCATTTATAGAACTTTATTGATAACAGTACTTTGAAAAATTGATGTCGCTTTGGAATACATTGTTCATTACGGTTGCTATGTTTTTTTTTAAAGGTTATATGTTTTATGCGTTAGCTTATCAGATAGTGTTTGTGCTACGATGTCGCGTAGACGTCCTAGCAGAAGCACATCTGCTGGCGTGGTGTCTGTCTGTGGTTCAATATAGCGTAGTGCAGTTTCCAAGGCGGTCGATCCTTCACCGTGACTAATTTGTTTTTGTGTTCTCTATCGGCCGAGCTTTCGTTTTTATTCTGTTATCTAAAATTGTTCGAATCGGAATTTTAACAACCAGGAAGTTTCTTGATAAGAAATATCAAATCTATTTCTTCTTGTGGATCAATAACACAAGCGTTAACCGTTTCATGATGACTCAGAATTTTATCTCACGAATTACTTGATACTTGTTTCTTTTATTTTGTTCCTTGATTCGGTTATCCAGTACAAAACGCCCTGAACTGTAACTTGTATTTAGAGAGCCTACATTGCTTTCTTCCTCTTTCAGTCACTTCCAAGACAGATTGTAAAAAGTAACGTGTCCATTTTTCCCATACATTCCAGGAGACACTGATCCATCGGCTGGGTAAGGCTCGTAATATTTGCGGGAAGATACAAAACACGGATATCAGAGCACAGTTGATCTCCATCGGAATGCTACTGTGCATTGTCTAACAGTAAAACAGCCTTCTGAAACAAATTCTTTGCTTTTAAAAATTTTTAGTTTCTGGTATAAACTCATTAAAAACCACTCATTGAGAAGTTTTCTATCCATGCAACCAGGAATTTATTTCTCAAATTAAAACGGCAATGATGACGTGGAATATTTTTTAAACACTGGCGGCTCACCCGATTAATTTCGCGGCTTAGCCGACTCGAAGCCGAGCTCAAATTTAACGGAAGCTCGAAAAATCGGGACTCGGAATTTTAAGACTCTACTGTATATATATATATATATATATATATATATATATATATATATATATACTGTATACACGCCTGTCTAAGAAGCCCTTCTTGGACTACCAAGAAATATCAACATACAATAAGCCCTTAGATTAAGGGTAATGTTCAAATATGCAATGTTATTAATTCGCTCAGTCATTAATTTGTTGCAAGTGAAAAGTAATGAGGATATGATCCTGAAGCAAAAAGAAACATCAACTAAAAACACTTGAACTTATGTCAGTATGTTATCATTGCCTATAGTAGCACTTACGTTTTTAGTTATTGAGAGCGGCCGTTTCAATAAAAGTGTCTCATTGTTAACTCTAACTCAATTAAAATTAAATAGAACCTAGAAAATGTTTACTGTGGAACGTAGCTACAGTACACCACAGTTTTGACTCAACAATCAACAAAGGTTTAAAACACACGGTCGTTGGTCCGCCTCTAGACTTCGGCTTGCATGTTGAAGCTTCAGTCTCTTTTGCTTCATCAATTTGTATTCATATTTATCTTGCTATGGTAACTTTCCAGCTACAATAATGAGGTACTGTGTTCCAACAATGTCAACAATGTGTCGCTTTTACAACAGTTTTTCCTGAGCTACAAAATCAACAAAATTAAATTTTAATCTCTTCTTTAATGGCACCTCAAACTCGAGTAGAATAAATTAATGTTAGCAATTTAAAAGTGACCCCCTACTCTCACTCTGCTATTTCAGCTAAAAGATAAAAAAACGACAACTGATTAATTAATCAAAACGGCACAATGCACTCACAGACACCGTTTTGTAGAAGTTTGATGGCTTTGCGTGTTTACAGGAAATATTCTTTTTGTTATTAAAGACTTTATAAGCTACATATATATATATATATATATATATATATATATATATATATATATATATAAATATCGCAATATGTATTCTTGTGTATTAATAAAGAACAGAAGTCAAAATGCAAATGCAAGAATTGAATTGTAAATTCAAGTATAAATCTTGTATTTGTATTTTGACTTATGTTCTTTATATATATATATATATATATATATATATATATATATATATATTTATACCACATCCATAGACCTCTATCAAATTTAAAAATTCAATTTTCTACTTTTTTTACACAAACACGGATTTTTCCGGTTCCTAATCATGAACAACAAACTTTTCAAAAGTGTCACGTAATTATATAAGTTATTTAACTTAAGAGCAGTCTTCAGAGAGAGTACCGTACCATTTCCCTAAAACTAGAAACTACAATACACAACTGACACGATAGGATTTAAAAAGTTAATAACAGTTTTATTTCATTCATGCAACTTGACAGACAGTTCCAATTACGGCGATGACGTGAAGTGGGAACAGTCAATTCTACCCTTCCTCCTCCCCATTCAGCGCCACGAGATCATATCATCAATTGCGGATCGAGCCCAATGAACGTGACACTTCCCTAAATCATTACATTAAGCATTTCCCCGATTTTATATAGTTTTGTAAAGTTCTAAAACACTTCAGTGACCATGAATATCTGGCCAAAAGACTTGATTCCATGGCCAGGTCTCTATATCTTTTACCTGAAGTTTTTATTCTCTATCTTATTCATGCCTTCGGTCACAATCTATTACTATATATGGTGATACGTATTCTTCAACTGTTGTTGGGTTCGCCTCATCAATTCTAGATGAGAATCTATCGAAACATCGAAACACTACACAATGAACGGCTGTACTCAAGATATTAACTATTCATCATCATTATCATCGTCATCATCATCATAATCATCCTAATCTTCATCATCATCATATATATATATATATATATATATATATATATATATATATATATATATATATATATATATATATATATAACTTTGCAACACTATTTTCTTGTATTCACTTATCACTTTCACTATTGTATCGAAACAAGAATCTTATTTGGTATTTATGCGAGTCAACTTTCAAAGATTGATAGTATCTTCATTGTTGGCTCTATCTCATCAGTGGCTACTGGCTCCTAAAACCTATGACGATTTCAGACCGTAAAGGTGATAGTTATTTTTAAGGCAAAGAAATCGTAGTCATAAAAACTAAAGGGCTATTATAGGGAAAAAAGATAGACACTGCTTAATACTTTGTGATTTATTCTATTGACGAAAATATATTGGCATTTTTTTATATATACAGTACTTATCTAAGACACCAGAATCAAGTAATAGTTGTATTTATTAACAAACCAATCTCAAATAAATCTTAACTCTGAATATCAAAAAAAATCCTGATAAAATCCAAACTAATTAGGCAAAAAAAATAAATAAAGACATAGAACTCAAACATTCGACAAGAAACTCAGAGCGGAGAGCACATACGTCTCTTTGGACGGAGCCAATGTTAATCGAACGCTTCCAAGGCTGCGCAACGTAAAGAGCCTTAAGAATCTGTCTGGTTGTTTCAGTATGTCTGGATGCTTTTTCCAATGCTTTTTCTTCATTAGAAGTGACGTCACTGGGTGTTGCAGGTTTCCCTGCAACCCTTGTGAATGAGTTCTTTATAGTTCTTTATATATATATATATATATATATATATATATATATATATATATATATATATATATATATATTATAATAATAATAATAAATGCATCTGGGTTTAATAGTATATTCTACCAACCTTCCCGCAGACAAGTTTTCAACTGCATACAATGGGAAACGTATCCACTGTTAGATTTGTAACTATGAAGAACTTTATTTAGTAAATTAGAGCTTAGTTAGTGAGAACAAAGCGGTAAAAAATAAAATAGTTAACTCTGAATCTCACCACACATTAGTTTAATAGAAACAAAAAGAATAATTTATAACAAAGACTAGTTTCAACGACGATGTCACCTTCCTCAGTGCTTGGATACTCAAAGTGTGTGGTGAGATTCAGAGTTAACCAATTTATTTTTTACCGTTGTATAAAGGACTTCTTTTTAAGGTCTGTAAAATTGTAAAATGGTGAAATAAAAATCATCTTCCAAACAGAGTTTTTTAATCACGGTGGTTAGTGATTACGCCGAATTATATAGAACCACAGACTGTAGAATACCTACCTACGAAAATGTTTACGTGTTCGACAGTCTCAGACGCTGTGCTGGCATTTTGAATAGAATGCTATTTTACACCAATGCTTCCAGTACTGACTTAATAGAGTAACATCCAACTAACATTTTAAACTTTCCTTTGGTCTAGAATTTATATTAACAGAAATAATCTTCCTATATAAAATAATGAATAACCAGGACTCTAATAATCATCGCAAAACAGTAATGTCTAACTAGTTGAAATTTAATTCAATATTTTCAATATTTTAGGCATTTATATGGTGTAGTTTGTTACATTAGATTTGAAAAGTTTCATAAGATAACTGTAAATTACTGAAATATCTACGTAAGTTAAAAAAAATAAGTAACTTTATATTGTTTCGTGTTTTTGTCACAGTTCTGAATATTCAATTTAACTTCCTTTAGTCCACTTTGATGTTCCTTCACTCTAGCCAAGCTTTGTGTCATCTGAATGTACAAGATAAATAGATTTTCTCCACTTTGATGTTCCATAGCTCTATCATTGTTTTGTGCCATCTGTATACAAAGGACATGGTCCTTTATCCCCTACCTTGTTTCTTACGCGTAGGTCAGGCTGGCATCTTGATATACAAAACAAAATGACCATTTACTTGACTTTCATCCCCCACAGGTTCTAGTCAAGCTTTATTGGTATAAAATTTACCATAATAGATAAACCAATAAACCATAAATAATCAATTTGGTAAATTCTTTACCATAATAGAAATTAACTTCTGATTTAAGTTAAAAAATATTAATACTTTTGTAGGTCTTCAATAACGTCAGTAGTAAACTCTTTCATAAATATTCTCACGTTTTCTTTCATATTTTAAAATCTTACTTTGCAGCACATTTTTATTTTTGAGGTTTTAAGATTTACCCAACCACTGAATAAAATTTAAACCTGTGTCAATACAAGAAGTAATGGCTTTGGGGTAATGTAAGGAGAAGGTCTGAGTTTCAACAAGGTTTTATACGACATATTATTACATAGTTTTATTTGAGTTTTTACTTTATTTGAAAATTCGGCCAACTATTTAAAGTGTTCAAGGAATATTTATTTCTTAATAAAACCAAAAGAAATAGGCGTGACTAGTGAGTTTTAAAATAATTTAGAACAGGCTACGCAAATGCATCAGTTCAGTGGCGGTTCCCCCTTACAAAATTCCTAAATATTTCATAGTTCTTCAATTGCTCTACCAAGTTTCCAACCACTCTACTCAACACTTTTCCTTCAAATTACAACACATTCATCGCTATAGGAAAGTTGATCAATAACCTAATTGTACTTTATCAAAAAGAGACGTTTAAAGTTGGGGTTTCTCTGAGCGAGCTTTTCACTTTTTTTGTTTATAATTCCTGATTACTCCCTATAACTCACAACCTTTTCTCTGTTGCTCACATGCTATTATAGTAGGTTTACAAACATTTATTCTAGGGTGAATTACAAAATGAAGTTTAAGTTGTACCTTCGGATGAAGCTTCGAATAGCATAAAGGTTTTGTTATTAATGTACTCTATTATATCTCGTAACCAAGGGGTTTTCTTGTTAACATATTGTTTTTAGTGTTATTTAGTTCGTTCTTGTCATTTCAGCCATTCGACGCCGCGCTTCCCAGTAGCGTCGAGCGGAGTCCTCAATAGTGCTGGAGAGATCTGGGCAAGAGAGCAGATGGTCGCCGCCCATAACGTCCGTTTGGCAGAGGGGGCAAGTCGGATCATCAGCAATGCCCATCCGGGGCAGATGGTCCTGTAGGTAGTCGTGGTCGGTTGTAATGCGGAATCTGGCTACCGCCTCAATCCATAGGAAAAATCTCGAAATCGAACCCTTGGTTATTAGGAACTCCCATTTTTATTTTTAACAGTTCCGCTATATCTCTTCAGTTGGAGGCGCTCACCATAGCGTGGCTGAAATTAGGGAGCATGGGACCTTAGGATGTTCGGCCTCTGCTTCCCTTCTGGGTAGTTCGTCGGCTTTTTAGTTCCCTGCAACGCCTTCATGGCCAGGAATCCATTGTAGCTGTACATGCCACCCTGCTCTAATGGGTTTCTCCATTTCCAGACGGCAATTAATGGTTCTGAGGCACACTGTGGAGGTGTTTGTGGCAAGTGCTAATATTGCCGCTTGCGAGTCAACGAAGAAAACTACGTTATTAGGTTTCCTGTCAGAGTGTAGCAAGGAGGTGGATGCCTCATGGATGGCGTTTATCTCTCCAACCGTGGAGACGCCACTGAATGCGGTGCAGAACCAACCCTCACCGGCGGATTTACCTGCTGGGTTATATGAGCCGTCGGAGTAAATTTGCAGCCAGCTGTCAGCAGGGCACTGCGTAGCAATCCTTTCTAGTGTGTGCGCCTTTAGGTCTTGCGGCGTTACTTTCGACTGTTTCATGCTGAAGTTTAGAAGCGTTGTAGACGTTTTGGGAAAGTTTTGTACAAGAGTATGTTAACATAATGTCTTTATTAGTTCATTGCTTGCCTGAAAAAGACATTTTCTCTATCGAGGCCAAAAAGAAGTATCCATCGTTGTACCTCCTTTTAAGAAGAAGGTTAAAGAAGATGACGGCTTACGTTAGAGCTATGAAAAAGAAATTTTAATCCACTTTAACTTGGTATAGGGGACATCGAAAATTGATCTTCTAGTATAGTGCACATTATGATATCGCGTCGGCAGAGCTTATAACCGAGTGAACAGTCCAGATCTTTAAGTAGTTTTACTTACTTGTAGGCCTGGATCGGAACATCAAGCCGATTTTCTAAAGCTTGTAATGGTCTCATGCGAAGTGATGTGGTTTTGAGATCAGTTTCGTGGGGTAACGATTGACTACGATAAAGTCTGGACATTGGACAAATGGCAGATGAAAGGTCCTTAAATCTGAAGACAAGGATCTGCCTCTACTAGTTTTGAGATGTGTTAGCTTTCACGATCTGAACAATACAAAACGCAAAAAAGAAAATAATACAGTATATTTGAAACAATTTTTGTTCTGAAATGTTACAGTCAAGTAAAAACGTTTCAGTTAGGTGAAAAAAATCTGAAATAATGTATTTCGATTGTCGAGTTTTAATCATATTCAGGTAATTATGAACTAGCTGAAATTTGTCAACAGCTTGTTTTCTGACATGCGCAAACAGGGTTGCGCGATGAACAAGCTAAGTTATCTTGTAGGTCAGGTCAGTCTACGGATGATCGCTGGCAGCGTCGGTTGGTTTATTGAAAAGTGTTTCCGGTTTTTAAATAAGTTTGTCAAAACCTAATGGCAAGTAAACTTTAATCAATGTTGCATTCTAAAGTAAATACAATTTCGTCATTAGAAACTAAAATCTCGACAAGTTTTGCTATTTTAAAGTAATTTCAATTAATATTAAATATGTTAGAATTTAAAATTGTTCAATCGACAGAAAATGCGTCTACTGTAATTTGGTAACACGTGAAAAAAGTAACAAAAACTCTTTCTCAATATATTACCGTTGAATTTTACTGTTCATTTTATATTTATAAAAAATAAATAATATATTTCCAGATCTGTTCTTTGAAAACTATATTCACGCGAATATACTCATCTTAATACTACTAAAGGTAATTAGAGAAGATTTTAATATATTTTTATGGGTTTTATTGTCCATGAAAATCAGCTGATGTAAGAATTAAAAGTAAGCCCTTTAAGTAAACGTTATGTTCCAGTAAATTTACTTAAACATTATGTTCGGAAAGTCGTTAATTTGTTTAATTAAAACATACAAAATGTTTGTTAAAACGCTAAAATAAATTTTAATCTACAAATTAACTAAGTATGACTCGAGGATAAAGAAACAATATATTTAAATGTATACCGTGTCTATGTACAATTTACAGGTTACAGTTCTAATGGTATTTGACGTAAAATTTTGCAACAGGCCTATTCGTGTAACAGGAAATGAATTATTTAAAAATTAAAGTTAAATTTATGTTGTTATAGTGAATATAAATATATTTACAATTGATACTGGATTTTCCTTTCCGTTCTTACAGTTAGTAATTGTGTGTGGTAATTTTCAAATAGTTTTATTTCCTGTAACATATATGTCTGCATGTGAGAAAATAATTTATTTATTAGGATAAAGTCTGGTGTGAAGATAAATGTTTATTTTACAGTTTAGTAGCCTATTTTACAACATTATACAATGTATATATAGGAACATTAAGATATGCCAAGTTCCTGTAACGCT
>JBAIZL010000005.1:251883322-251885822 GCA_036971475.1 Prosapia bicincta | reverse complement strand
AAAGTCTAGCTTTTCACTCGTAAGCTGGAGTGCGAGATGGAAAAATAAAAAAAAAAAATAGCCCTATCCTACATTTGGATTTTGTAGGGCGTATTGCAACAAAGGCCATCGCTTTGAAATTGCGAGAGTTGCGGTCGTTCAGAAAACTGATATACGTAAATTTGTTCAAAACGTTATGCAAATAATCTGATTAATATGACAAATCAAATAAGATAACATTTATAGCGGCCTTGTAACTTCTTCATTATTGTAATATAAACACTATAGCTCATAAAATTATGTCTGTGGAACTTTCCCCCCCACAAATGCTCACCCTTCGAGGTTGCGCTTCAGCTTATGTGTGACCAGCTATACTGTGGAGTTTAACTGATCTGGTGGAGCATCTTAACCATCTTCCATCTGGATGGTAAAATCTCAATATCTCTCAATCCCCCCCCCACTTTCAAAATTTCAACAATAAAGCGAAGTGACCAACAATAGAGTTAAATGCCCAAAGTCATATATATATTAGGTGACCAGGGAAACGTTGTTTTTCCATACAAATTATTTCTAGAGAATATTTTGGTAGTTAAATAAAAAATGATCAACTCATTATGAGTGTATGGGCTATAAAAAGAGCCAAAACACTAAAACATTCATTTTTTGAATTAATAGTATTTTTATTATCTTGTCTAATAAATTTCAAATTACATCTCTATCACAAATTATGATAATTAAAATAATAAACATTATCAGTCTCTTAGTAGAATGGGGTGTACGATATTTTTAGTGATCCATCTTTACCCAACTTAAAGAAACTGGCTGGTTTAGCCACGCGAGGACATGCCACGTATAATTGTTCGTGTGAAAACACGGTGTGCCCAAACCTAAGTCAGAAACGACATCAATTGGCTTTGAGACTTATCGATTATCATTGCTAATGCCAATCTAACTGGAAATTGAAGATGTTTGAATTCAGTTGTCACATCTGTCGGAATAATAGGGATTCGTGGTAATAATACATTTTTACATAAAATGCTTTGATAACGTTTTTCATCAATGTTTTAATGATTAATTACGTGCCATTGCACAGCCGTGGTGGGCTCAAACTACAAATCAAAATAACTGTAGATCTAACTTTCAGCTGTAAGTGGTGCGTTGCATGCCTGGCAAATCCAATGACTTCAAAAGCTCTACTGGATAATTAACGGCTTCTTTGGTATCGCAAACTGTATCGATAGATTTGTATGACACCGATTCCCAACATCTGTTGTATCTTGAAATTCAAATCGTTACTTCCAAATTTTTTAGCGTCCAAAATTGCGCTTTCCGCCAGCTACTCATGAATCAATTATTGTGTGTGAATATCGGGAAAAATCTGGTCAATGAGAGCATCTTGCAAATTATTGAGTGTGCACAAATCGGTCGCAATTTTATGTATCCAGTATTTTTATGTTTAGCTAGTTTTCCATCACCGATACCTAATAAATGTTTTGAGAATGTTTCAGTGGATGGCTTTAGAAGCATTTGAATACCCATGTTTACTTTAAACTGTGGTATTTAAACATTACGCCACAGTGTAATGCTGAGTTGATCTCATCAGCGTACGTTGAAGGTGGAATGACGGGAAGTGTTTCTCTGAAATCACCTGAAAGGAGTAACAGAGTGCCGCCAAATAGTTTGTCTTTGTTTTTTATGTCTTTCATTGTCCTGTTCAAGCGAATATTTGTGTGCTATAGTGCGTTCATCCCAGACGATAATTTTACACTGTTTCATCACTGTGGCCATGATAATCCTTTTTTTATGTTGCACACTGCGCCTGTATTATTTTGAATACTTAGTGGCAGCTTATATGTTGAATGAGCTGTTCTGCATTTAGCCAATAAAGTTGCTGCAATGCCAGATGATGCAACTGCTAATGCGAAGCCATTATTTGATCGTATTCGACAAGAATTAGAGAAGTGAGGAATGGTTTGCCAGTTCTACATGAACATTATACTGATGATGTATTTTATAAAATAAGTATATATTATTCTTTTAATTAGAAAATGTTTAAAAAAATTTGCGCTCACTGAGTGTTAGGCCTACAGTAATATTAATTGCCGTTTGATAATAAATAGACTAACACATGATAAATAAGAACTAATAAATGTATGAAAATATTCTGGAATGGTTTATGCAGTTAACACAATGGTTGTTGGCGTGAGCATGTCCCGTGTTGAAATATATTGTTTTATGTTAGATCACTAACTAACCGAACGTAAGAACTATCTTGGGAGAAATTGGAATAAATAATTATCGTACTGCAAATTGATAATACAATGACAATATACTTAACATGAGAGTTGCATTGAGGAAGTAAAACGATAAGTATTACCGCCACTTCTACGATCGACGTACAATCAATATTACTGTCCGAGAACGGTGCAATACTAATAAAATATTATTATTTTACAGTCTCTACAGTCTCGATAATTCGAGTTAAATGGGACTGAGACCCCCTCGGATTACAGAAAGCTCT
>JBAIZL010000005.1:251863322-251880822 GCA_036971475.1 Prosapia bicincta | reverse complement strand
AAATAATAAATAAAGTCAACGTTTTTGGCCTTTAGCTTCGAGTTAAGGTTTATGAAAGAGTATTAGTGTGTTCAATAACCGTTTTTCTAATTAAGTTGCCTCTAGTTCTATTGGCGGAACAATTGTAGAGTCATAAATCTCACTTGGCAACGGCAGTGGAGAAGAACCAAACACTTATAAAATGAGATTTAATAAAAATAATAATTATTATTAAAATAATTTGGGTATGTTTTGGGCACAAGGTTTAAAATCAAGAAACTATTATGAGGTAAAAATGAGGGTATAATAACTTTATATGGCTCCTTAATAGTTCCGCTTCGCTTGGATAATTATTGTGTATTGTATAATGTCCTGAATAAAAGGTTTAAAACTCACAAAAAAGAATAGACGTCCTTATTTTTTAATAATATAAAAATACGTTTTAAAATTTAAATTATACAATTTCTCATAATTATATTTTATGAAATATACTATAAACGTTTATTATATAGGACTTAGTTAGATAATTTAACTAATAAATATAGTCCACTACAAATTACTGTATTAAATTTATTTATTAATAAAGGATATACAGTTTTTAGATATAGTATACATTTTAACTTACATCTAGTATATAATAAAAAAGCAACATAATATTAAAGTAGCAAAACAGCTGTTGTGTATAATCAAGTGATTAAAAAGTTCAATTAAATGTATGAAGTTGAAGAATGTGAGAACATTTAAAGTTATTTAAACATAACCTCGAAATCACTTGGTTAAGACGATAACAGCTGTCAGCACTAAACACTATTTTAGTGCTTCGTATTACTTCAGGACAATTCGTTAAACATACTGAAATCTGACATTTAGAATGAGTGGAATTTTCTGGAAATTTATTCTGGTCAAAAACAATATTCACATTTAATTGTAATTAACCTTAAAACATGTTTAAAAAAGGTATGCATTATAGTTATTTTAATTAATATAATAATAATTATTATTATAATAACAATAATAATATTAATATTATTTGGAATTTCTTATATTTAACATTGTAACTAATTCTACAATACAATATATATTATAACTTAATATTAAAAAAAAAAAAACTGTAGGTAATATACGATGAAAATCATCATCAGGTATAATTATGATACAGTTTCAGACATAAACTTGATAATAAGTAGAAATGTAACATTTTAATCTATTTACAATTTTAGTCGAGTTATTATTTGATAATTATCTTGTTTTAGGATATTTTGTACATTTTTAGTTATATTAATGAGCCACGAATCACTGTGATCATTAAATGTGATTTGAAAATTCATTAAATTTGGAATAATTTTGAAATAAAAATAGAGTGATATTATGAATGAAATATAAAACAAATAGTTTATATTTCTTTTCCAGCAATAAAAATATCTTTATTTATTATTAATATTGACTAATTTAAAAATCAGGCGATGAAATTCGACGCTTTGTGGTTTGAAATCGTTAAGGTTTTTAATGAAAGGATAAAAGCTTACGGACCTACCGGTATACCGGGAGCAATCCCTCCCCTCAGGGGCTTTGTGAATTAAAAGCACATGTTTTCTTATTATAAATTTTAAAATCGAAATTTTGTACACTTTATAATAACTTTGTAACGTACAATAAACATTGTTCTATTTTGTTTTGCATTTTTCATTAAAAAGGATTAATAAATTTATACTAAATTTAAGTTTTACAAAAACAACATCACTTATTGTTTGATACAAACCTCCAGTGTCGGTTAAGCAGCCTGTAAATCTCCAGAGAAGAGGATGAAACTCAGATTAAATTTATTAAATATCTCTTTTATTATGGAGTTTATAAGTGTTGCATGTATTGTAATCAATATCGGTTAGCTTTATCTAGCTACCATGACTTAATTCCCATTGCAATCACAACCTCGTAGTCGTTTCACTCCTTTCTTCTCCATAAATATGTTTGAATACTTTGCTAGCAATATCAGTTTTCTTTTAGTAATGGCAATATCGAAGAGTATATCGCCCTGGCTTGCCTACTGCTATTCTATGCTCAGTGCGTTACGTATTTCCACTAAGGTACGAATTTTTTCTTGTCTCTGTTTCTACGTCTTCAATAAACAACTTGGGTTATCTTTAGTATTGTTTCCTATAGTATTATATCTTGCTTTAAATTTTGGAAAGCTGGTTATTTTAAATTTAAATTAATTTGCTATTTTGGCAACAAACTGTACTACCTTGTAATAACGTTCAACCGCCCTCGAATGTCAATATTTGTATAAACCTTATGTACTATTTTGGTTGCAAAGCCATAAAAGCAACAAACAATACAGTACCTCTAAGGATAGTTGTTTTGAAAAAATGGTTTATTGTAGTAAATATTACTGTATATTTGCCCTAAACAGGGCTGCATTGAGATTACACGCATATATATCGTCTTTTAAACTTAAAGGAAAAAATAGCATTAACAGGAGAATGAGGATGTAAAGCAGAATAATAGTACAAAATAGAAGATAGTGATTAACACAAGGAATAAATCAGAATAAATAAAGGAGAAGGCTAAGAGAAAAATACAGGATATAAAGCAGCAAACCAACACTTATCGTAGGATAGCAGGTGTAAAAGGAATATACAAGACATAAAGCAGTACAAGAACACGAATGAAAAGAGAGTAAAGTAAGAGGACAGCAAAATGTAAAAATTCAAAATGTTTAAAAACATGAAATCAGAATAGTATATGTTTTTTAAACGTATAAAGTAGAATATTAAAACTTGACAAATAAGAGTAAAGAATAATGAAAAACCCATGATGCTCTAGAAAAAAAGAAGAAGAGGGAGAAAGTGAAAAATGATACTTAAAGAAATACGCCACTAACTAAGCAGGAGTGAGATTAAGTGGAAGATAGAAGATAAAAAAATATTATGAAACTAATCAAAGGTGAGTTGTAAGTGTTAAACAAAAAATATAAAACAGTCTAATATAACTGATCAAAGGAGAAACGGAACGTGGAAAACACAATGTTAACAAGAAACAATGAGAAGGTATATAACATTCATAAAAAATAGTTGGAATAAGTGGAAAATATTAGATATAAAAAAGCATAATCACACTAAACAATCGACCCACTAAATCTTGTAAGTGTAATATAGTAGATATAAACAGCATAGGAACTCTAATTGTTGAAGAGTAGAAGTAAGGTTATGCATAAGATATGAAACAGTAAACGAACAGGAATTTAGGTAAAGTAATAAGTTTCAAATACAAGATATAAAGCAGCAAAATATCACTAATCAGAGAAGAGTTTGAATAAAGAAAAACACACCAAATATAGAACAACATAATAACACTAATCAATGAGTGGTGGGTTGGAAATAGAAGGTAAAAAACCGCATAATATCAGTGAAGAAGAAAAGAAATAAGTTGAAAATACAAGATGTAAGCAGCAAATTAATACCACTAAAAAGAGTAGAAGGAAAACCAAGCTATAAAATGGAATTTAAATAATACCAATAATAATTAAACAAGTGTAGAAGTAACTGGAAAATGCAACATAGGCCTATAGAATATCAAGAAATAAACATAAAAATAACACTGGAAAAAAGTATTAATCAGGATAAAACACAAAATGTAAAACAGTATAATGACATAAATTAAAGAAAAGAGAAAAATAGAATTCTCCCCAAAACAAATATGTAATAAGGGGAAATAATTATAGATGAAATGATCTGCTCCATTACACCATTACTTCTGGACCAAATATAAATAAATTAAAAAATGAACTGCATACTGTAGCTCTATGCAAGAAACAAATAAATTAAGTATAAACTTCATATTAATGCCATGCTGGATATAGGTAATAAGCAACTAAGATATAAGTCGAACAATTCTGTAATAGTGTCTAAAACAGAAATACACTAAAGTATCATCTGCGATTTACTATTTAAGCTAACGCATATACGTTAACGTATTACCATATATACGATCTTAACTAGAGAAAATAGAAGAATAAAGAAGTAAGTAAGCTAAAATATAACGTGAGTAACGACAATACAACTACAGAAGTAAACTATATCACAATTTAAGTCAACATTGTGTAGGGCTGTCATTAGGTTCCAAAATATATTATGACGCAGGTAGAGCCGTAACTGGAAGTCCTAAAGCCGAGTTTACACGATGCCAGTTGAGGAGACAATAGTCAGAGGACACATTACTGGCATACAATTATTGCCTAAGTATAAACACCTCTGGCCAATTGGCGTGCCAACTGCACTGCCAGTTGTCCTGAAATTCGATGTCTCCAGGAGTAGACAGAGGACAATTGACTGGGCTCAGTGACGCCCTCAACCATTCTATCGATACAGTTATCTAGAGAATTGGCGCCGTGTGAACGTTGTAGTGCCGTAGATCTTTCGTTTTGGCCAGTTTGCATTTATTCTTCCCGCACACTCGGAAAAAATCCTGTAGTCTTCTGTAACTATTTCTTGTAGCTAGAAATGATAGTGACTTCTAATTTTGACTTAGGAGGCAGTGCTATCCTTATTATTGTGTCTTTTCTAGATATTTCACTTTCAACAAGAGGAAATAGTTCGTAAAAACTCTCCGGACTCGTCCTTAAACATGCTTTATATTCCAATGCAGCCTCCTTTCGTAATTCTTTTGTCAGTTGTGATGACGTACCTTGACCATCTTTTTTTTAAAAACCATTTCCTTGTCCACTCCCTCTTCTTATTTAACTCTTCCTCGTGAACTTCGCAAGCTTCAGCGATAAATTCTTGACAAAGATCCTCACTCATTACTTTCACTTCTTCACGAGACACAACAGATAATAAGCACTCTGCCATTTTTCGTCACTGCCGTGGCAATAGTTTCGCCGTGTGAACAAGTTCTCATTCAATTGGACTGGTCTCAGACATTCACTCTACTGGCCCAAGACAACTTGCCTCGACAATTGTCTCTTCGATTGGCAATGTGTAAACCCGCCTTAAAACCGGGGTTTTTTAGAGGCACGTTTTTGTGTGTCAGGACCCGGTTTTTACCCAATAACGTTTATAGGAACGCGAAATGTTCTACACAGCCTAAACGTGTTTGCCTAGAGCAGCGTGTCGATCTATTCAGTTGGCGTACATACAATGCCTAGAGTGTTGAAATGGTTCAAAATCGTAAGAAAAAGAAAATGATAGCATTGCTTATTCTTAAACATATTATGGATGACGATGAAAAAGAGGGCTATATTTTTCGAAAGTATAAAAAAGAAAAGATCTTAGTGATATGTATGAAAACATGGGTAACAGGAACGAGGGGTTTTTTAAAAATTTTAGTCAATAGCCATCTCATTGACAAAAATGATAAGTTTAAAAAATATTAGATCGACGAGTGAAAAGTTAGCATAGCCTATATTTTGAACTTTGTAGAAGAGGATTTGATCACTTCCTGGTGCAACAGACATCTTTTAAAGCAAGGGTTCTCACCCTTTTAGGCTCTGAGCCCCCTTCACACTTTGGTGTGAGGTCACGCCTCCCTTTACGGATTATGTCAATTTAGACTTATAAATGATAAATTTACTTACATTATGTTTGAGTAAAATGACTTTGAACTTAGGCTAGACATACTCTAGTAAGGGTAAGGAATATAAAATCATATTTGCTCAAATACAAATTTTATTTACACAAATCATCGAAAAAATCACAACAAAATATCAATTATGTTACCAGGAAAATTTTCGCTAATTTGTAGTGCTAGTGTGAGGGCTGGTACTGTTTCTCGTTACCTATTTTTTGTATGCTTGGATGAAATTTTGACAAAGAACACTGCAGGTCACTTTCCACATCTAGTCTGGCTCGATATTTAGATTTTATATTAGCCAGGGCTGAAAATCCTTTCTCGCATTGATAAGTTGATGAAAATTGTAGGCTACAAGCAACTTGACTGCCTCCATTGCTACTTCTGGGTAAACAGGAAGATATAGTAGCCAGAAATCTTCGAGATCCATTTTTGGGAAATCCACTTTAGCTTTGGAAGCACATTGCAAGTCAATTGTTTGTTCTTGAATGTGATCAGAAAGTACATCAATGTTGATTTGAAAGGGGTATCTTGTTAACTTGAATTCCCAGTTTTCCGAGCTTATATCTGGGAAATAGGCTCCGATTTTGTTACTCAGAGACAACAAATGCTCAGATAATAGGTCCTTCATTTCATTTACTAGGTCTTTTGGAAGAATTTGGGTATCATCGAGGAGGTTGTTTAATTTTGGAAAGGAAGAAAAGTTCGGCTGTGAAATGTGCAGGCGGCGTTGCCAAAGAGCCATCTTCTCAGCAAAACTCTTAATTGAATCATAGCTCTTCAAAGTACTTTTCTGACCTTGTAGCTTTAGGTTCAGAAGATTTATTGTTTAGAAAAAGTCTGACAAATATGCCAGGTAAAAGATAAATTTGTAATCTGTATATTTCTTGTACAGTTCTTCACTTGAACTCATCAAAAAGATTTCAACTTCTGATTTCAAGTTGAATAATCTTGCAAGCATATTACCTTTGGTCAACCAACAAACTTAGGTGTGAAAGAGAAGTGTTTAATAAACAAAAACCCTGCTATGCTGAGTCACAGATAGTTTCTCACGCCTGGACAGACGCTCACTTACATTTTATTGAGTAAAGAAATAGACATTTATAGCTCTATTAAGCTATAAAGAAATTTCAATGATTGTGTGTTTGTGTCCAACATCAAATTCAATTTTTTAAAACATTTGTTGACGCCTCCCCTAGAATTCTTCCACGCCCCCCAGGGGGGCGCGCCTCCCAGGTTGAGAACCGCTGTTTTAAAGTATTCCGTGTTATCGTTTTTTTTTCAAATATTTATCAAGGACAATATTTTGTTTCCTCCTTTTTGATTTTGGGGGTTACGATACAGCAACGTCAGAGAGTTGACTTTCCGGCAATGGAGCCGTTTGTGCACCGAGGGTTGGAGAGATGAATCATGAGGAAATGATAACGAAGACTTGTTTCATTTCTTAGCGTCTTATTTCTTGTAGGCATAAGTCAGGAAAGTCAGTTTCCGCAGTTATAGTTAATGGTTAGTTGTTGAATGTAGCCAGAGCGTTAGAAAAATTCTCTTTTATATTCCACTACATCTAAAAATTTCAACTGTTCTCAGTAAACACCATTCTTTATTAAAGCAGCACTTTCTGTTGAAGCTTTTATATTTTCTCACCTCTCGTAGTGATCTCTTACACTTATCCATCGTTTCTTGCACCCACCTCATGCAACGGACAAACACGACTCCTGTAAAAAGCCAAAGCTCTATAGAAATCCCAAACAAAACTTCGCACAAGAACAGTTAACACGCAGCACGCTACGCAATAGACTCCTCTCGGAGCAGTCAGGAAAACGGGTCACGCTTACTACGTCAGCGTATAACGTGTAAAGCTCGTTAAAAAACAGTTCAATTAAAAATATGCAGACGGCGTAGGCGACTCAACTCGCTGAACGTAACTCGTCGCGCAAAGCGCAAAAAAACCTTACTAGGAAATCCTAGCTTTAAGCGTGACCTCCATTTCGTCTCTACTACGTCCGAAAATAGAATACCAGTGATAGGCTTTGATAACACATACCGGCTCCCCGATTTCAAATATCTAAACAGCCACCAACACTGCCAGTTAAAACCGATTTGAATTTAATATCAGTTTTCGTTCATCATTAATGTAATCCTATGATTTATTAACCTGAGCCAGTTGATATTGATTTTATTTTGCAAGCTATTCGAGGTTATTGCATGCATAAATCAAAATCACAACCATTGTAGCCAGCTTACATTAGAGTGGGACCGAAAGCAATGTCTATAACATCTATTCCTCATAAAAAAGATTAGGCTCTTTGGAATGACATTGATAAGATATAATAGTATAATGTATAATAATAAGACTCGTTTCTACTTATTTACTGATTTTGCAAGCGAAATAAAACACTCGGTAAATTTTTTTGAAGTGCCACAACTGTTAAACCATAATTCCATTTAGTAACTTACTTGCTAATTCTCAAGTAATAGCAAACAAAGCCTCGCAGATAGTGTTATTGAGTCATTTCTGTGATAATGTTTCTTCTAAAAATTCTGTTTACTATTTTTTTATTATTATGGAAGTTTAACTCTGTCTTCAACTCGCCATACTTATACATTTTCTCTTATATTATGTGTGACATAAATTTGTTGAGCAATGTGGACTAATTTTTAACTAAATAATTAAAAACCACTAACCACAATATAAAAATCTTTATTTTACTACAATTACTTTATGTACATTTCGATTACATGGTAACCATCTTCAGAAGTACTAAAGAAGTTCATAAAGTAATTGTAAAGTAAAAGTTTTTTGTACTGTGTTTAGTGGGTTTTAATTACTTAGTTAAATTATATATGACATTTGACTGTACTAGTGCTTTACTTTTTCTTTAATAAGGACGCCTATCGGGAGATGTATCTTTTTCCCAACTTATACCATAACTCAATTGGGCACATACTATACAGATGTTGATATTTGTATTACATGTAATACACATTTGTAACATGACAGAGGTTTGTAATACAAATGTTGACATTATACAAATTTCAATTGTGTAAGTATACAAATATTGTATTATTATTACCCTATTCAAATTATGTTTTTTAACATTATTTTTATCTTAGCTGTAGGCATACTTTTATTGGTGTTTTATAATTTTCGTTTTTTCGTAGTCTAAAGCAATTCATTGCACTTATTGCTTAAAAATAGTTTTTGTAACCATTGTAACAATATTGAAATTTTTGTTTGTTTATCTTTCAAAAATATTATTACTTGGGAAACCACAGTGTTGCGTGGCACTCTCTCTCTAAACCCACTAAAACAAGGAATGTTTAAGGTACGAGTAGTATCAACCCTGGTCCCTTTACGTAAGGACACCCCATACTCAAGTTTTGTCAATGCATGCTCTTTTTCTTTCTTCCCTAATCACTGTTTCATTTTATTAACTTCTGGTTATCCATAGAAAGAGCTCTGTTTTTTGTTACATGTAAAATTATTAATTATTAATAATAACTTTGAAACTTTCACCTAATTGCAGGCCTATGTGAGACGTAGATTGAAAGGCTGGTCACCACGAAGGGTGGGTGGCTTTTTGGTAGCAATGACCCATTACAAAACATTAGACATCCTTCTCTCAATATTCTGGGCTGAATATTACATGGTCATGGGTGTACATATCATGGAATGTACTCGGTTAAATAGTCCGTTTTGATTAGTTTGTTATGTTTTCTTAGCCAATTGGCTTTTCCTGTAGACAGAAAAATTTCACGATAGATCATTCAGGAGCTTCTGGTGGTCATGGTGTCCTTATCCTAAGGAACGTTCACTAAGGAAAATGTTTTTTTATCCTAAAAATACATTCATTGTTGGTGAATCTATAGAGTACATGCAGTTTCTTTTACAGTACATTTAAATAACACAGATGCGAGTGTTATTTTTTATTTGTTTATATATTAAGAAAAGTTACATTATAATAAATATTCTAATGATATTTTTTGGAGTAAGACTTTGACTTAAGCTTTACAATATTTACAAAAGTTATTTTTATAATGTCCATTTTATAAAATAAATTGTATGTTGTTTATTTCTTTTAATTTTAATTGTAGTCTTTCGCGAAGTGTTTTTTTATATTAAGAAAAGTTACATTAAAATAAATATTCTAATATTTTTTGGAGTAAAAATTTGACTTGAGCTTTACAATATTTACAAAAGTTATTTTTATAAAGTTCATATTAAAAAAAAAAATATGTTGTTTATTTATTTTAATTTTAATTCTAGTCTTTTGCGAAGTGTTTAAAGGTTCTATAAATACTCATGTTACTAGAAATTTGTTTTTGGTATTTTTAAAGTTTTTGGTTAAGTATTTAAGAAGTAATGAGTGGCAAAAGCTGACAAGTAATTTATAATTGTATGGACGCTCGTTGTATTCGAGTTTTTTATTTTCCGAAAACTAATTTCCATTCTATATTACTCAAAGACACCGTCAATAGGCAACCCTTCAAGCCCTGTGGCATTAGCTTCACAATCTCGATAAACCGATTAGACGATATTAATGGATTTATCTATTAATTACAAGCACCTTGCTCGCTAACCCTTAACGTGAAGTTTCATTAAATGCACCCCCTCTCCCGAGTATTTACGTCAAGGCTTATCCTTGTTGACGGAAGCTTCGAGTGTTTACAAGGCCTAAGATAACGTATCTCAACACTGTTGTGATCTCATGTTATTTATGTATACATGATCCTTGTTTTGATTTAGCCTCATCGTTCATTGACACTTTGCCAAATTGTAATGCTACACTTGAGTTAAGTAAAAAAAGTGTTGGGAACTGATAAAGGCGTTTTCCTCGGGGGTGATCGTCAAAGTTTAAGGAATGAGTTCCTTATAAAAAATAAGTAAATCTAAGATTGGAGCACCATCCATTTCGACCAAGCCCTAAGACTCTGCCCTAATAACAAAAAAGCCCTATTACCATACTTAATATGGAGATGCAAATGAGTGACTTAATAGTTGAGAAACATGGTAGATCTGCCTCCATCGAAAAAGAATGTTCTGTTTTGATTGGAAGATCGGTAGAGCAGCCTTTTCCATTCACTTCGGTGACCTTGTGCCTCTTCCAAAACCTTTTTTTACATTTAATTCAAGCATAACACATTTTACTCATATCGCACCGACCGACCTCATCACAGTGCGTTACAGTTCAATTCCAAGTGTTCCGAGTCTTTGAAAGACATAGAAGGTATCGTATTTGAAATTCTGAGAGAGCACCATTGTCAGCTAGTTAATGTTTCCAAGCTAATGTTCTAAAAAAAGTCAGACGCGTCCGTCTTTCATGACAGGCTGTGAGTAGCAGTACGACTAAGGCCTGTTAGTGTTGGCTTGAGATTAGGGTGGAGTGTTTTACCATGCGGGAGGATGATTTATCGGTTCGTGCAAGTCAGGTGCTTCATTCAGGGTGACAGAATGTCTGGCTGACTGACTTGCACAACCTATAAGACTATGAGTAGCTTATCTTAATAATAAGAGATTGAATGAGCACTAAGTATGTGGTGGTTAACTTGGATGATATATTGTAGATGCGTTGAGAAAATTAAAGTTATAAATCGTAATTATTTAAATTTTATTTTAAAACAATAGTTATTAATTAAGAGGTACGTTTACTTTACTTTTACGATGATTTCTAACTAGAAAATTCACGAGTCACGTCCGATTAGGGTCGCGAACCCTACTTAAGGAATGAGTCAGGGATTATTTTCTATTTTCTACTGAGAAGCTCTCTTGATAAGTAATCAGAAGGTATTGAGGTGAAAGAATGGCAAGTATTTGAAAACCGCCTTTCTCTGAAAATATTCTCCTCACTGGTTAATTTGGAATCTCGTTCTTGGGATGTCAAAGGATTTGTGCTGTTTATTCTGGGTGTCAGATAGTAAATAGTTCACATTCCTTGACTAAATGGCCATGATTTCAAAATGTTCACCGTTTTACTTCACATGGGGCTGCTTACACGTTCTTTTTCGTTGTTCATTTTTCTAGTTTTAAAATAATCATTCAGTGCAACTACTATCGTCTTAAAGTTGTGGAAACAGATTGTGGATATTGGTAGGACTAAGGTAGGGACATAAAAATCTATGGGGAAAGATTTAACGATTTATGGGACAAGGTAAGAAATTGTGTATTCATCGTCTAGAAAACATCGGGCACTGTCGTCATCTTTCATCGGGTCTGCCTGCCCGTCCCACGGCCTACCCGTCCCAACTCTTATGCAATTCTATTAGCACGCTTCTGTAAACGCCATATTTGTATTTGTTGTTATTTTTACAATAAAAAGTATTCATAAGTTACAAGATAATGAGTCAACACTATGAGTCATCGGAAGTCCTAGGGTGGATGTTAGAGAAAATGATCTGTGAACACCTTCACCCTCCCCTCGTCCTTAAAGGGCCGCAGCCCCCAACTACCAGCTTATAACATTTTACTTACACTGGTTATAGAAGAATATAGAATATCACTCGTGAAGGGTCGCCTACCTGGTGCAACGGGGATAACCCCTACTAGACTGTAGACTGCCAACTCTACCCGAATATCATTTTTTAAAATAACGTCGGACTTTGTTTTTCCCTTGATTGCCAATTTCTTATATGTTATATTTGAATGTTCAAGTTCCCTAAAACACCTCATCACTATGGCGACAGTCAATTTGACTTTAAGAATAGCGTGATGTGTGCATAACATGACGACGCCCATGTCAGGTGACCTAGTCATAGCGGTAGAAGGCACCGCCCTGCACCCTTTCGGACAAATGCCGAACCACTCATCATATTGCATTGCCTTATAACCCCTAATTAACTTGTTGCCTCAACAACTTTTAATTTTAGCACCTTCCACTAAAAAATATTATATTGAATCTAGAAAAAGAATTCTAAAACGGATAAGATAAAGCCTAAACAAATAATGTGGCTACGGCGTTGAATATATATAATTCTAAATAAATTAGTGTCAGACTGGATAGGAGTGAATGGGATTTGTGGTCGCTACACAAGACAGTTTCGTTTCATATCCCAACATTATTACAATATAAAAAAAGACGTTAGGTTTATTTAATTTTAACAATTTTTAAATCGCTTGTTTGCATTGCCTGTTTTAGAAACGAATTAAATAGGATGTAAATACAAACAGGGCTAATTTTTTTATTTTGGAAGAAATGAATATGTTTATATGACATTCGATTTAGCTAAACATTGTGTAATATTACAGTATATGTAACGTGGAATACTAGACTATTTTTCAAATTTTGATTGTGTTCAATATTTAACAAATAAGTTATAAAGTGCAACGTTGTGAAAATGATTGAACCGTAACCAATTGTATTTGGTTTATAAACTATATAATTTTACTTATATTTAGAAGCAATAAACATACACACACACACACACACACACACACACACACACACACACACACACACACTCACACTCACACACACACACATACACACACACTCTCTGTGTCTCTCTCACTCACACTCACACACACACACACACACACACTCTGTCTCACTCTCACACACACACACACACACACACACACACACACACACACACACACACACACACACACACACACACACACACACACATAACACACACACACACACACACACACACACACACACACACACACACACACACACACACACACACACACACACACACACACACACACACACACACACACACACACACACACACACACACACACACACATTTACAGACACACATAGACAGACTACTTGTTTGCCGACGTGACAAGGTTTTCCTTAGAGACTTGCGACAGTTTCTCTTAGCAATCGTCCTTCTATTTGCGTTGCTCTGTTTGCATTGCGTTCTATTTATTCTGCTGCTTCAGGACACGTTGGAAACCATGTATTTCGGCTGAAACATCAATCCACAGTATATTACCTCCATTATTAGCTTCAATGATATCTTCTTCAAAAGTTTATGGAAATGAAAGAAAATTGAGAAATGTAATTCAGACTTACTAGAACCTTAATCATGAAATTTTTAGAAGTTCAATATCGTTAAACTAAAACAAAATTTTAAAATTCCTGATGATTGCAATAGAAAGAAACAGTAACCTCACCAAGATAAGGCCATCAGTAACTCAATCTATTGCGAGAATAAAAACAATAAACATAGGTTATAAACACTCTGCAGCTTAAGTACCCATGAGTACTGACCATGAGACTCAGAAGTAATAGTATTAAAAACAAAGTTAAAAAAAATATTTATCTGAAATAAAAGCAAAAAAGGTGTAGAGACAAACACTACTTATACTTCTCGGTCGTCCAGGATGTAGAGAACCGCTTCATTAATCAGATTTACAGTTACAAGTTTTAAACGAAGATTTACAGGATTTAAAGATTAATCTAACTAAGTATGTGTTAGTGTGTGTGTGCGTGTGTGTGTGTGTGTGTGTGTGTGTGTGTGTGTGTGTGTGTGTGTGTAGGTGTGTAGGTGTGTGTGTTGATTGTGTGTGTGTGTGTGTGTGTGTGTGTGTGTGTGTGTGTGTGAGAGAGTTTGTGTGTGTGTGTGTAGGTGTGTGTGTGTGTGAGTGTGTGTGTGTGTGTGTGTGTGTGTGTGTGTGTGTGTGTGTGTGTGTGTGTGTGTGTGTGTGTGAATGTGTGTGTGTAGGTGTGTGTGTGTGAGTGTGTGAGTGTGTGTGTGAATGTTGTGAATGTGTGTGTGTGTGCCATAAACCTTTATTATAGAGGTTCCAGGGAATACACTTGTTTCACATGTTCACTTCCTACATGAAGTTATTTCCACCTCATTTCCAAGATCTCCAATAAAATTAGCCATTATCTAATCCACGGTTTTATTTATTTCCATTCTCTGGTACGCCTTTAGAAATTCAACTGCGTTACGCTTCCGTTTTCTCTACCGAACTATAAACTAATATTGTTCCTTAAGAGTTCTGTTGTGCCTGTTTTAGGATCTAGTATTGTGCCATGACTACAATACAGCACAGTTGTTCTAATATGAATTTTACTTGTTTACAAGCGATTCTGATGTTTGCGTCGGGGTTCCGTTGCTATATACGTTAATCTGCGTGTGTTATATGAACGGAAGCGCCTCGTCTCGCTGCGGCGTGAGCAGTAAACTTTAATGGGTAGATAACGGCGTCTAATTATGCCCTTAATTACACCTGTTACAACTAATCATACCGTTTAACTTAAAGCAACACTTTGTGTAATAAGGTTTTTATTATTAGTGACAAAACTAATGCGAAATATCGAGAAATATATATCTTTAAAAAATTCTAAAACTGACCCAGTCACAATCGTCAGTGGGTTAAATACGGCTTATAAAAATTAAAATATAAGTTATGGTAAATTTGTATTAAAACTATTAGGAACCATTTTACAAAACCGTCAAATGGCGTTGATTATACTCTTATTTATTTGTCTCGGCAAAGAGCTATTTCCGCCAGCGGGTGTTTATTGTAATGAATAACCATTGAAACCTAGTTTAGATGATTTACGTTAACCGTAGTTTAACAGAACAAGGTCTTTCTCAACTCAGAGTTTGACTGTCTCTCTATTGTGATTGTAAGAAATGTCTAACAGTTAGGTTCCCGTTTAGAAACAAGATTTGAATAAGAATAAGTAGTGACTAAGGGACAAGTAGTGAAGAAGAAACCCCGACCTCGGCCTTGTAGTCATAACTTCTTTGGGCAGGGACGCTTCTCGTTTCTCCTTTGAAGACAGAATGTAAATACTACAAATCAATACAGCACTGAGAGGTAATCATTACAATCTACTCTAATTTCCTGGAACCTTAAACATTATAGTGAAATTTTGGTACAGAAGCTGTATAGATTTGACCAAGTTACAATTTTATGTATAACAAACTAAATGTTTAAGTAGAATTTATTTAATAAATTTACAATTTAAATCTTAATAGAACATGCAAATAGGGTTTCTTGTACTCTTGTACTTCGTTGTGCCCTAAACTCAGCTGTGTTACAAACACTTCTAGTACAGACAATTTAAGTTCTAACAGTTTTTCGTTTATCTTTGTACGTTGTGTGATTAAATACAAAATGGCGGCTTCGGAACAGAGCACTTGACGCGGAAAGGTAAAGAAATACAAAAATAGATCGGTGCCAAAATAAACGCGTGCATATGGAAGCCGGTACATCATTCTTAAGTACACGAGAGTTTGTTGATTTGGCGGCTTTCGTTTTCTTTTCTACTTTGTTTCCCTTTTGCTAAATATTTACTTCCTTCACAAACAAAAACAAACATAAATGTTGCACAGTAGAAGTGTGTTGAGACTTTCCTTTATTTACCTTTGGAGGCTGAGTTATGCTGCTTTGCTGTAAATCTGAAAGTAAGAACCGATTAGTCGGAAGTATGCCGCTTCCGAAGGTTCTGTTATGAATGCTCAACTATTTTGGTAGTGAATAATGCCATTTGAGCAGCTTGAATACTCAAAGTGAAGTGCGATTTGTACTCATAAAATTGTTTTCTACCGTTGAATCTTAAAACGTGTGAAGATTTGCTGAATGAAATGAGAAACAAGAAGAGACTGGGAGTTTGATAATGCTGATTGATAGGTGGAAGTAACAGAATAGGAACTACATACACAACTACCAATAGAGGATCTCAAACAGTAAACGAAAGCACTAAGCTTAGGGAAACTTGTGAATGAAACTAAACCTTACAACTGAATACAGATACAAACCATTTCAGTTCATATTCAGAGTTATTCATTACACAAATTTAAAATTTGTTTCTGTTGTACTGAATTCAGTGATCTAAAACTTTTCATGAAGGCTAATTGTATGTCGAACGTTTGATATAAGCAGGATTATTACGGTTTTAAGTGTGAAAAATGAGTCTTTAAACCTTCTATAACGTAGTAACTATACGTTACTATTATGTAACTTATTAACTATACGTTACTATTATGTAACGTATTAACTATACGTTACTATTATGTAACGTATTAACTATACGTTACAGGAAACCTTGTTTTACTGTAGTTTCATAGCAACTGTTTCGTGTCTGTAGACTTACCTCTAACATCTACATAGAATTTGTAAACATGATTTCGTAAAAAGAAGCAGAAAATGAAACAGAGAGATAAACTATTTCTTAGACAAAACTTGGAAGCGCCCAGAGTATTAAACTATTCTCCCTCCTGCCGCCGATTGTTTTCCATGAGTTACCTAATACGTCTTGGCCTAAAAAACTAATAATTTGAAACTGTTAGTTTTAGGGAACTTTTATTGACATTTTAGATTCGACATATTATTTCTTGGAAATAACAAACAAGACGAAATGTTGTCGATATTCAATAAATACTTATTGTAATTTAACAAATATCGGATATTGATATTTAATAGCTGTTATCTTTCCATTACATTTAGTCGTGCTATTTCCAGGAATAAAATTTAGAATAAAAAAAATTCAGTAATAACTACCTAAATGTAACAGTCTAAAGAAATTTGGTTTTCTAGAACAACCCTATTTAGTGAGCCAGCTACGGCAGTTAGGCCAGTGGGCAGGGTTAACGTAAGGGTGTGTGTGAGGGTCGCCTAATCCAGTGGGGCGCTTCCTAGTTTGGAGAGAGTATAACGGTAGGCCAATATTTTCTATTTAATCACTGGTCCCGGTTACATTAGGTAGTACTATCTCGATGTCGCGATTTTTAAAGTGGCGAAATAGCCGACGCTGTCTAATAGCTGCCACATTAGGCTTTTACATACCATGTCAGTGTAGAGTTAAAGAGGCTGAATGCTTACGAATACACAGAGTGAGAAACATGTTTTATCTATACTATTATATAAAGATCTAATTGTTTGTGTGTGTGTATATATGTGTGTGTGTTACTCAATCTTGTAAAAACTACTGGACCCATTGAGCTGAGAGTTTACATGGACATTCTTAGGGTCTCTGGTTAA
>JBAIZL010000005.1:251845822-251858322 GCA_036971475.1 Prosapia bicincta | reverse complement strand
AACCCCTCTGGCTACTCACCTTGTTTAAACAACACTCTCATTAGGCACCGTTAAAATTAATTACTTTTTTAAAAATACGTTTTTCCAGATAGTTATCAATATTTTTTCCAGGTAGTCAGTGTTTATCAATATTTGTAACGTAGTGAAGAGTGTAAAAGGCTTAGTGACAGACCAGACATTGTGTGTTGAGTTTAGATAGACTATTAGAGAATTAATAGGTTATTAGTACACCTAATTAAAACAGTGTTTGAAAGGTTTTATACACATTAAGAGTGTAAATAATTTTGCCCATATAAGTGTATAAATTAGTAAATGGTTATTTAGTTTAAAATTTGCTTAGCAGCCGTCTAAATTACTCTAAAATTATCGAGTCCCCTTAAGAACGTTACAAAATACTGTATTTGTAAATGAGATTTTGCTAAAAGTATAAACAAAGAAGAATTATATATACAATAGCAACAGCACAGGTGTACAATACATTACAATACAAATATACCGGATAAAGCGCCAATATCACAAACATAACTAATATTATGTTAACTAATATTATCCATCAGTCTACTTTGTAATTTATTGTATTCTAGACAGTATTTTGTATTAGGATACACTGATGATGATGGCATGGTCATCGAAATGTACATAAGGGCATAGATTCGAAATGTGTATACCTTGTATTATTAGTTAACTTGGATTATTTTGGTGGTAATAGGGGTTTTCCAATATTTTTAATGTAGATACGATTCATATCAGATTAGGGTATTAAATTCGAATGACTTTCTGGCACCTACCCAAGAACGCAAACATAATATATAACATGCCGTAGTGTTCTGAGGAAGTATTTGAATACGATCTCTTTTGAGAGGGGTGAGTGTAACTAGCGGTATACAGAACAAACACTCGTAACAAACATATGAGCTACACATTCATAGCCACACATATACATTCTGAACACGGTAGACTGAATGCAACTTCATTAACCATAGTAGACATGCGGTATATTTCACGTAAGCGATAATTGTCCAACGAACCATAATTACTAGCATCAAGGAATCGTTGATATTTAATTCAACAAATAAAGATCACTTAAAGATATATCCAATAGACTTTTCTATTATCATTATTACAACAAAAAATATAACAAAGAAACATATTTTATTACATATTTATAAAAGTCTATTTAAAAGATACATGTTCGTCACTAAGGTATTGAGTAAAAAACCTGGTCACTGAGTAGTATAGTGTCACGTAGGTAACTGAGTAGTTAGTACATTTAGCTCTATTAGATTTTAGGAGTCGATTTTATCACTTTGATGTCTCGCAGAGATGCTTGAGACGGTCAATAATGTGCTCCTAACTATCATAGTGAGTATCCTGCTGGTAACTGAGTGGGTAGAACCGTGTAGCTCTAGTAGGTGGTAGGAGTCGGGTAATCTCTGTGATTTGTAGGGTATCTCCTTGAGACGGTCAATAATGTGCTCCTAACTATCATAGTGAGTATCCTGCTGGTAACTGAGTGGGTAGAACCGTGTAGTGAGTATCGTGCAGGATACTGAGTGGGTAGTACCATGCAGCTCTAGTAGGTGGTAGGAGTCGGGTAATCTCTGTGATTTGTAGGGTATCTCCTTGAGACGGTCGACAATGTGCAATTAACTAGAATAGTGAGTATCCTGCAGGTAACTGAGTGGGTAGTATTGTGCAGCTCTAGTAGGTGGTAGGAGTCGGGTAATCTCTGATTTGTAGGGTATCTCCTTGAGACGGTCGACAATGTGCACCTAACTAGAATAGTGAGTATCCTGCAGGTAACTGAGTGGGTAGTATTGTGCAGATCTAGTAGGTGGTAGGAGTCGGGTAATCTATGTGATGTGTCTTGTAGCTTTTTGAGACGGCCAATAATGTGCATCTAACTAGAATAGTGAGTATCCTGCAGGTAACTGAGTGGATAGTATCGTGCAGCTCTAGTAGATGGTAGGAGTCGGGTTAATCTCTGTGATGTGTTGGGTAGCTTCATGAGACGGTCAACCATGTTCTCCTAACTAGGATAGTGAGTATCCTGCAGGACACGGAGTAGGTAGTATCGTGCAGATCTTTTAGACTGTAGGAGTCGTTTTATTTACTGTGAAGTTTCGCGTTACTTCTTGAGACGGTCAACAATGTGAATCTAACTAGTACAGTGAGTATCGTGCAGGATACTGAGTGGGTAGTACCATGCAGCTCTAGTAGGTGGTAAGAGTCGGGTAATCTCTGTGATTTGTAGGGTATCTCCTTGAGACGGTCAACAATGTGAATCTAACTAGTACAGTGAGTATCGTGCAGGATACTGAGTGGGTAGTACCATGCAGCTCTAGTAGGTGGTAAGAGTCGGGTAATTTCTGTGATTTGTAGGGTATCTCCTTGAGACGGTCAACAATGTGCACCTAACTAGAATAGTGAGTATCTTGCAGGTAACTGAGTGGGTAGTACCGTGCATATCTAGTTGGTGGTAGGAGTCGGGTAATCTCTGTGATGTGTAGGTTATCTCCTTGAGACGGTCAACAATGTGCACCTAACTAGAATAGTGAGTATCCTGCAGGTAACTGAGTGGGTAGTACCGTGCAGATCTAGTTGGTGGTAGGAGTCGGGTAATCTCTGTGATGTGTAGGTTATCTCCTTGAGACGGTCAACAATGTGCACCTAACTAGAATAGTGAGTATCTTGCAGGTAACTGAGTGGGTAGTACCGTGCAGATCTAGTTGGTGGTAGGAGTCGGGTAATCTCTGTGATGTGTAGGTTATCTCCTTGAGACGGTCAACAATGTGCACCTAACTAGAATAGTGAGTATCCTGCAGGTAACTGAGTGGGTAGTACCGTGCAGATCTAGTTGGTGGTAGGAATCGGGTAATCTCTGTGATGTGTAGGGTATCTCCTTGCGACGGTCAACAATGTGCACCTAACTAGAATAGTGAGTATCCTGCAGGTAACTGAGTGGGTAGTACCGTGCAGATCTAGTTGGTGGTAGGAGTCGGGTAATCTCTGTGATGTGTAGGTTATCTCCTTGAGACGGTCAACAATGTGCACCTAACTAGAATAGTGAGTATCCTGCAGGTAACTGAGTGGGTAGTATCGTGCAGATCTAGTAGGTGGTAGGAGTCGGGTAATCTCTGTGATGTGTAGGGTATCTCCTTGAGACGGTCAACAATGTGCACCTAACTAGAATAGTGAGTATCCTGCAGGTAACTGAGTGGGTAGTACCATGCAGCTCTAGTAGGTGGTAGGAGTCGGGTAATCTCTGTGATGTGTAGGGTATCTCCTTGAGACGGTCAACAATGTGCACCTAACTAGAATAGTGAGTATCCTGCAGGTAACTGAGTGGGTAGTATCGTGCAGCTCTAGTAGATGGTAGGAGTCGTTTTATTTACTGTGAAGTTTCGCGTTACTTCTTGAGACGGTCAACAATGTGATCCTAACTAGTACAATGAGTATCGTGCAGGATACTGAGTGGGTAGTACCATGCAGCTCTGGTAGGTGGTAAGAGTCGGGTAATCTCTGTGATTTGTAGGGTATCTCCTTGGGACGGTCAACAATGTGAATCTAACTAGAATAGTGAGTATCGTGCAGGATACTGAGTGGGTAGTGCCATGCAGCTCTAGTAGGTGGTAAGAGTCGGGTAATCTCTGTGATTTGTAGGGTATCTCCTTGAGACGGTCAACAATGTGCACCTAACTAGAATAGTGAGTATCCTGCAGGTAACTGAGTGGGTAGTACCGTGCAGATGTAGTTGGTGGTAGGAGTCGGGTAATCTCTGTGATGTGTAGGGTATCTCCTTGAGACGGTCAACAATGTGCACCTAACTAGAATAGTGAGTATCCTGCAGGTAACTGAGTGGGCAGTACCATGCAGCTCTAGTAGGTGGTAGGAGTCGGGTAATCTCTGTGATGTGTAGGGTATCTCCTTGAGACGGTCAACAATGTGCACCTAACTAGAATAGTGAGTATCCTGCAGGTAACTGAGTGGGTAGTATCGTGCAGCTCTAGTAGATGGTAGGAGTCGTTTTATTTACTGTGAAGTTTCGCGTTACTTCTTGAGACGGTCAACAATGTGATCCTAACTAGTACAGTGAGTATCGTGCAGGATACTGAGTGGGTAGTACCATGCAGCTTTAGTAGGTGGTAGGAGTCTGGTAATCTATGTGATGTGTCCGATAGCTTTTTGAGACGGTCAATAATGTGCACCTAACTAGAATAGTGAGTATCCTGCAGGTAACTGAGTGGGTAGTATCGTGCAGCTCTAGTAGATGGTAGGAGTCGTTTTATTTACTGTGAAGTTTCGCGTTACTTCTTGAGACGGTCAACAATGTGATCCTAACTAGTACAGTGAGTATCGTGCAGGATACTGAGTGGGTAGTACTATGCAGCTTTAGTAGGTGGTAGGAGTCTGGTAATCTATGTGATGTGTCTGGTAGCTTTTTGAGACGGTCAACAATGTGCACCTAACTAGAATAGTGAGTATCCTGCAGGTAACTGAGTGGGTAGTATTGTGCAGCTCTAGTAGATGGTAGGAGTCGGGTAATCTCTGTGATGTGTCTGGTAGCTCCTTGAAACAGTCAACAATGTGCTCCTAACTAGAATAGTGAGTATCCTGCAGGTAACTGAGTGGGTAGTATCGTGCAGCTCTAGTAGATGGTAGGAGTCGGGTAATCTCTGAGATTTGTCTGGTAGCTCCTTGAAACAGTCAACAATGTGCTCCTAACTAGGATAGTGAGTATCGTGCTGTGTAGTTAGTGTCATGTATGTATGTCATATCGTATGAGTAGTGTTAGTTTGGTCTCTCAGTTAGTTAGCTAGATGCTTTATACTAAAATAATGTCGAGAATCGCCTGTATTAGGTTAGCTTACGGTGACGGAAGACGGTTAGCGCTAGACAGCTCATAAGATAGTAAGCATGGTGCCACTCAGGGAAATAGTGTCGAGGATTTTGCTAATTATAGAAATCGGATTACTCATTGAGACAGTTAATATCTTATCCCTCACTAAGATGTTTAGTCTCACTTACTTCACTGTCTGATAAAAGAATATTTGTTACGAATAAAATTTTTTTGATACATTTTGTATTTCATTTAAAAAAAAATGATAGAAGGAAAGATTTTAAATCGCACTGTTGCTTTTAAACAATTTACTTTGTTTTTGAAAAGGTAATTGAAGTACGTATGAAATCTACTTAAGATGGCTTATTCCTTTTAAACAAAGAATTAACCTTTTTCTTCATGAATCTGTTCGTATTTTGTGTAAGGTTAAATATTTTCAATTTTTGCCACTAAAGATTTGAAAATTTCTTTCCTGTTTTTATTTATTTTCATATTACCTGATGTAGTCTACTGCGCACTTAACATGTAAACATGAGCTTGTTTGAAAGAGTTTACAGAGACCAACTTGTATTTACCCAGTAAAATTGTTTTGTATTTCGACAATTTGATTTTAATTGTTTTAAATAACTGTTTTGATTAGCAACACCTACGTGAACACTTGTGAAACAGCCAACGGACATTCTTGTGAGTGGCAGACTACATGAATATTGCCAACTACACAATAACTGAATTCAGCTGTAAAAACCATTGGAAATGGAATCATAAATTATTAAGTTTATATTAACATAGCCTTTACTAACATCATACTAAAGAGAAAAGGTTTTTCAACTCTCATCTGGAAAAAATTTTTAAAAAATATTTTACCTTATTCAAAATACGCTCAATTATTTGAAAAAGGGAGATTCTCTAAGTAGGATATATCCAATATAGCTTCTATCTGTTTAAAAGGCAGGAGCAATTCTGAGTAGATTTTATTCGTAATTGAGTCTCCGTCTCAGAAACAAAATAAATGCTTTAAAAGGAAGAAAGGGATTTAAAGCTTCCATCATTCTACTATATTTGATTTTCTTTTGAAACGAATAATAATATTACCAAGAAAATTATTCATTCTGTAATACAATTGTAAAAACATACTGGAGATGTAGTCTTGAAGGGTTAATTAAGTTTATATTGACATAGGTTTTAATAGCTTGAAGCCGAACAAAGATGCTGTCATAGTGTTTGTGATAGTTATAATTTGATTAGGCTAAAAGTTGCAATTAAACTGATATTAATTAAAAATCAAATTAACATGATACACTGTTACAGTACTTATTATTCAATGATCGAAGTAACAATCATACAAACCTTCGTCAAAATCGGTTTCCCTTCTTGATTAATGAAATTCATAGTAAAGTAAACACTAATTAGGTACCGTAGACTTATCTCTATGTAATTGAAAGATGTAAGCGCGATTGTGCGTGTTCGTGAGTAATAATAAGAGGTACTATTTTATTTGAAGATTGAGAGGTAGCCAAAATTAACCATTTTCAGAAACTTTAAAGACAAACTAAATTTAATTTATATATTTAGCTCCACTTGATTTTTTTAATGTACGCTCCATTACGATTTGGCTCCTTATAAAAAATGATCGAATTTTTATATGATTTAAACTAATAAATGATCTAAAACTATTTCAACACCGTACAAAGAGTTCTAATGACTTTAAAAAACTCTAATACAGAATGTCAAAGGCAGAATGTTAAATAGACACAATAAGAACATATAATTACCAAATCAAAGGAAGCTTCGTAGGTACGTTATGGAAATAGATATAAATGCCTCACTCTAATTATCTAATCGAAATCCACATTTATCGACCCGTTAGTCAGTTTAAGGTCAAGCGGTAACATTGCCCGTTTTGGTCGGATAGCGACCAAATACTTCTCCTTGAGGGAGATAGTGTAAAGGTCTTTCGCTATGCTAACTTACGCGGGCCTTATAAATTCGACTACTATCAATATGTGAGCTACTGGTGTTCGCTTGTACCAACTTTTTTCAACCTCTCCTTCGGTCTCCATCTATTTAGAGAGTTTCATCATGCGACGTTTCCTAACATCTATGACCTTTCCTACAAAGGATATTAGAGCAGGGGTTTCCAATCTTGTTGGTACCACGCCCCTTCCTCTTAAAATGAATTCCTACTACCCCCTCCAATTTACACTATAAATAAATGGTATGGACATATGAAAAATAATCAAATATTATATATATATTGAAAACAATTGATTTATTTATGCGTACGTTTACAAGAAACATGGCATAACATTTCAAGCTTTATTTTGCAAGGTAAATTTTAACTGATAAGAGAAAAATCTGTTAGTGAGATGCTCGAGCTTGCATCGTTTACACTAGCACGCCTATTTGAGGTTGTATTTTAGTAAGGGCACGATCCAAGTCATTACCAACATTAAATTTGTTCCTATAATATTAACTATATTTAATTAATAATAATATTTTCCAACTGGTCTCGCGCCCCACTTGACCTCCCTTGACGGCTCCCAAAGCCCCCCCCCACAGTTTGGAAACCCATTTATTAGAGTATATAGAGTTACTCTCATACAATTGAATTTCTTTTTCTACACCAGCACTATACAAGTGTACGTATCTGTAGGTAAACTTGCATTAAACAAGTATAAATATCGGTAAACAACTAAGCAATTGCAAGTGTATACTACTGCTCCTCATGTAGCGCATTACAATTTCTACGTATTTCTTTCTACAACCAGTATTTTATATTTGTAATTATTTTGCAACATATAATTCTTCACACTCCAGTATTTTCAATTTTTAGTATCTGTTTTTACTCCAGCCCCATCATTGAACTAGTGTAGGCAACATATTTATTCCTAATAACCGATATTATATAAGTGTAGGGTACATATTTTTTTTCTTTTTCCATCATTATAAAATCATAAATATCCGTTCCTACACCAGTATTTTACAAGTATACATATCTGAATCTACTCAAGCATTGTACAAATGTACAAAATGTTTCCAACACAAGATATATAGAGATATAGATATATTTTCCTGCTCCAGAATTGTACAAGTGTATATATCTTCTAGCTCTAATATTGTAAAAGTATACAAATCCGATCCCATACCAGTATTTTACAAATTACATACCTGAATCTACACAAGCATTGTACTAGTGTACAAAATGTTTTCTACACAAAATGTATAGAGATTTACATATATTTTCCTGCTCCAGCATTGTACAAGTGTATATACCTCTCCTAGCTCTAATATTGTGAAAGTATACAAATTCGATTCTACATAAGCATTGCCCAAGTATACATATCTGATCCTACTCCAGCATTATACAAGTGGACATATTGTTTCCTACACAACATATATAGACATTTACATATATTTTCTTTTACATTGTATAAGTGTATATAGGCCCATATCTCTTCTAGCTCTAATATTGTAATAGTATACAAATCTGGTCCTACACCATTATATACCAAGTATACACATCTTATCCTAATCCATTATTGTACAAGAGTATATATTGTTTTCTACACACGATATAAAGAGATTTACAAAAATTTTCCTGCTCCAGTATTGTACAAGTGTATATATCTCTTTTCTCTCTCTCTTTAATATTGTAAAAGTATACATATCTTATCCTACTCCAGTATTGTACAAGTGTACATATTGTTTCCTACATAAGATATATGGAGATTTAGATGTATTTTCGAGCGTCAGCTTCGTACAAGTGTGCATATTTGTTTTCTACAAGCATTATTGTGTAGGTGTACATATCATTTCCTGCTCAAGCTTTTGTGCTAATGGAAATATCTGTTCTTGCTCCATGATTGTACAAGTGCATTTATATTGCTCCCTACATCAGATATGTACCCATGTACATATATGTTTATACGTAAGTTATTTTGCAAGTTTATATATTTGTTCCTACTCCAGCTTGTGCAAATGTACTTACAGGCTCTCACACCAGTATTTTTAATTTTTTTCATAGATATTTGTTCTTGCCCTAGCTTGTAAGGTGTAGGATGTCATTTAGTCCTTAATTAAAATTTCAAGAACTATTTGATTCGGAATATCAAAGTATCAGTTTGTATTTGCTTCATGCCCTACATACATATTTCTGCTACCATTATTACATAAGTATAAATATTTTTAGTAACTGCACGAGTCTATATTTCTGTCCCTACTCCATGATTCTATGAGTGTATATATCGATTCACCAGTATTTTTAATTATATTTGCATTTTCCTGCTCTATCGTTGTATAAACGTAATTATGTAACTCTAGCATTTCTTTTAATACTATAGTGAATTGTATACCGTTCTTTTGTATACTATCTATAGATAAGTAAATATAGATTCATCATAAAATTAAAATGTTTTTGCACAATAAGTAGTAAATTTGAAGTGTGCGCTAAAGTTAAATAAGGGCGACACGATACTGTTCTTAATGATTCAAGAACGTCAATACTCATAGGGCAACCCTTATTTATACAAAAGGGAATTATTCCGTCATTTGGTCTTATTCAATGACTTTTGAAGAGGATTTTCTTAATAGATACTGTTACAGCTACCTTAGTAGTTTATATTTCTGTTCTTCACAAAAGGTTTTTGATGAAACATTCGGCAGTGAGTTATGCGGAAAATTGTAAGAAGGTATACGATGGTGAAAAGGTATATGGTGACAAGGAGTGCTATCTTTCGACTTTACCTACTTGTAAGAGAATACAAAGACTGATCCTTACTTGGCACATCCCCAGTCTAGTATGAAACCGCTACCCCTACGAATCCAACATTAAACTCCAGACTTCCAACCGGTGACTAGCGTTAGGCCGTGATGGAGGGCTCGGTGTCGAGGCAGGGGGGCATGATACCAATATGGAAGCGTCTTACTATAAGGGTTGGACTAATGACGGGTCTGCTCCTGGGACAAGACGAGCTCCATCCAGGCTCTGCGGTTCGACCAGTTTTCCAGAACTACTAGGGACCAGTAGAACCTTCCGAATATCCCGTCGGATTAGTAGTAACCCAACTGGCCTAATGAAACTATTCTTTGATTTGGGCTTAGTAGTTAGGAATAGGTATGTTTGGAAAATTAGCCGTCAAGGTATCCTGAAGCTAGGAGCAGTAGAAGCAGGCTCAGAAAACGTGAGAATCGGGGAGAGGAGAGGAACGAGGGGCAGGAAGAAACAGAGAGGAACTGAAGAAAAGAGAAGGGAAAGAGAAAAAGTTGAACAAAATGTTTTCTTAGGGAGTGATGAGAGGTAAATTTAATTTGCGAACGTTAGAAGTTAACTGATGGTAAAGGGTGTTTTGTTCCGAAACACGAGAAATGACAATCACTCGTCATATGACAGGTAATTTGTTTTCCTTTCAATTTTTGAATGTGAAACCTTTGCAAAGGGTGTTAAATTCCTCTTTGTTGAAAAGCATCAATATAATCAACAACTATTGTGTGTGGGGGGGATGGAGAGAGAGAGAGAGAGAGAGAGAGAGAGAGAGAGAGACCATTATTAGCTATAAAATCTTTGTTAATTTATTGTACAGTGATAAAATGAATAACTAAGTTTTAATTTCAAATAAAATAAATTTATCTCTTTAAACTTTATGAATAAATTGTGAAATATTTTGATATTAGTTCAAGTTAATTTTACAAATAATTGTCTGAAGTGGTAAAGTAGGATTGAGAGATTTAGTTACCTTTTCAATTTCTCATTGTAAGAAAAAGTTAGAAATTCGTGTGATTTATTTTAAAAATTCGTTTTTATTAATGCAATAGTAATCAAAGTTAAACTTTTTCCAGGTAACCATAATTTCTATTTATAGAAATAAATAACCAATATTTCACAGTCCATGGGAACTTTTATCTCCAGCTCACTCTTGAAAAAAGCTTTCTGAGGTCAATTTCGTTATCTGGTATAGAGGTCTGAAGGTAAATACAGCAGCAAGAGAGAAAGGATGAGAGAGAGAGAGAGAGGGAAAGAGAGAGAGAGAGAGAGAGAGAGAGAGGGAGGGAGAGAGAGAGAGAGGTAAATACAATAACCATGGAACAATGAAAAGTATAATCAGGGCCTAGATATCGTTGAACAGATAAGTACCTGTCTAAATACTTCCTGTATTAGACATTATTGATTTCTAGCCAGGACTTAATTTACTTATGAGTGGGACAAAAGTAAAAAGGACGAGGTATGGAGAACTCCGTAGATATCTACGGCGTTGCATATGTAACGACTACTACTGTTAGAAATACGGGATTGCGATTGTTTATCAGGAAACTACGATGTATGTTTTGAAAACCGCAGTACGGTCGCTTGGTTTTATTATGAAGGTTTTTTTTTAAATACACTAGGACTGGTTATTTCATCTTTTTTGTATAAATTACAAAAGGGAGGATAGTGTCAAAAATTAATTCCTTATATAACTTGATAACTACTACAAAGTTAATTTAATAATGATATAAAATTAATTGTAAAAAAAACTAATAGGGTTTATTGGTCTGGTTGAGTCGGATCATAAGAATGCGGTTGAAAAGTTTTCATGATAGCTCAGCAGAGACAAATTTGCTACCTAATTTTCTAGATTAATGGCCATCAAGAAATGACTGAATGTTACTTCTTAATGATTTAATTTTAAACATTTTTTTTCACTGTAGAAAGCTCTCACTTCTACTGCGTGACCTAAGAGTAAAAACTTAAGCACGACATTGATCACGTTTCGTAGAGTCTTCAATAGATTTTTTAGTTTGTGTAGGATGAAATTTCGCTTAATAGATACGGAAGCTGTGAATAATTTTTGAAAATGAATACTTATCGACAAAGCTCAAATTTCACCTCCCCCCGTCTCTTGAGAATTAATTAATTTCCGCCTTCAAAATAAATTACCGAGAGTGACTACTCGAGCTCAGTTTTCCTGACAAAATGTCAAGTTTTTGCTAAATTTAAACATGAATATTTTGTCATCAATCACCCCACCCTGAAACTTAACTTCCTGTTTGCCAACAGTAAACCTTAAACTTCCGTTTTACAATCTTTTTACAAACCGTTGTCTAGCCTGAGTGAAATCCCGAGGATGAATTTAAGACAGAAAACAAACATTGTGCTTAATTAACAATAATAAACTAAATTTCGGTTATTCTTATTTAGATACCGTCTCTACCAAGAAGGTGAGCTTCGTGAGTTCTTGGAAGTACAAAATTTTAGAGATCTCTTGTAATGCCAGAAAGAACACAAGTAGGAATGAATTGTAAAAAAAACAAAACAAAACTCAGTCATGTATACAATACTTGAACTGGATCCAGTTATGGTAAATCCATCACAATTTACAGATATCTTCAGAATGTCTTACTCAACAATTGAATGATATAAGTCATGAAAGAGGGTATACATATTATTGTTTAATAATTTTGTGAGCACCGTGGACTAGTTTTAACTCAATAAATAAGAACCCCCTAGCCACAGTACACAAATCTTTTATTTTACTAAAAACTACTTTATGTATATTTCGGTTACTTAGTAGGCTAATCGTTTTCAGAATTACTCGTGACTAGTGAGTTTATATTTATTGAGTTAAATAATGTTTTTTGATTTTATTATTATACTAGTTAAAACGTCGTTGATGGCGATTTAAAA
>JBAIZL010000005.1:251715822-251840822 GCA_036971475.1 Prosapia bicincta | reverse complement strand
CGTGGTGTACACATTAAATATTACTAACTGTAATATTTTTTTAGATCTCTAAATGTGTATCCATTTATCTCATCAGTACTTTTTGGTCATGTTTTTATTTTAGAATGGTATAGTAGTTATAAGCATTCGTATACATCTTACTTCAATGACTAAACTCAAGATGCTGTGACTCATGTTGAATACGCAGAGGTCTTCTCATTCGATTGCTTTGTTAAACACCGCAAATATAGTCCGATATTTAGAAAATTCCGTCGCTGCCAAATAAAACAGTTTCAGTGACGTCATCAGTGCTCCAGTAGCCGCGTCTTGTTTATTTACTTTTTCACTTCTCCCTCCTCCGAGTTCTTTGCTTGTTCCAAATTTCACAGTACCACTTTACAGCGTGAGTTGTTGGCATGACGTAGTCGTTTTTGTGCTTTCTAACCTAAAGACAGTTAAGGAAAAATAAAAATCGAAAAATCTTATAATCAATAAAGTAGATCGATATATAATGATAAATACCCACTTGCTGGGGTGGTATAACATTTTGTATTACAGTAGAACCTCTCTAATTTGTCACGTTCGGAATCGAGAGGGTGACGATTTCGATAAAAAGACGAATTGTGGAAGTCTTGAAATTAACATGTAATTGTGGGTAAACACAGCACATAATAAGATTTTAATGTAATTAAATTTGTACTTACAATATTTATGTCGGGTGATAAACTCAACAATACTATTACACAACCTATAAAAACAATAGAAGCCTGCAGTGCAGTTTGTAATTACAAATCAAGTACGGTGCTCTATTTTAATAAAAATCATGCAAAAACATATTAAATTACCTTGTAAAAACAATACAAAAAACAAATACGGTATATTAAATCTATTTACCTTTTAGATTTTAAAAAGTCTATAATTTTCATTTTTATTAAAAAATTCTGTTCTGATGCCTACTGCGTGACAGTGGAGACGATTTCAGTTATTCATATGATGTATATGGAATAGGGTGACAAATTACAGAAGGTGATACATTAAAGAGTGACGAATTAGAGAGATTTTACTGTAAATGCATAAATCTCGGACTATAAGTTTATTTATTTGGCTATTTCCGACTTATGTTTGTATATTTACTTATTGCTTTATTATGTTAAAAAAATTATTCCAGCCCCTTCTATTTTGTGGCTGTATCCCTATAGAGAAGACTCCATATTATTGTATACTTTCTAGTATATCTAATAATTACATCTAAATCTTCGTTAATATTTTAATCTTGTATTTAACGTATCTTGTATTTGTTCCTTTACACTTTAAAGGAAAAAAAAGCGTTGGACTAGATGGGTTCGATTACAGCGATTTTTTCAATTCCTTCTATTAACTCACTTCAGGTTCTAGTTAATTAACACCAATATCAATTTTAACATAAGTTGCATTTATTCTTGACACTTAATTAACACACAATATACCCATTTATCTTAATACCAATTAGTGACAAGATTGATTCCTTAACTAATATTACAATTACATAAAAACCAAGGTGGACTCTTGAGGCTTTAGGTTATTACAATTAAGTTTAAAATGACGATGTTAATTTCTCTTTCTATGTGGTCGTTATTATGGATCTTTTTATAAATTAGAATGTGGTGAAAAAACTAGATTATTATTTTATACTAATTAATTTAAAATTGTTCTGCAATTACTGTTTATAAAGCTCTGTTGACTAATTGTAATGAAATAAAAATAGTACTTATTGTTTGTTGATTCTTTGAATCTTGTCTGTTGATACTGCTTCGATGCACTTTCACATAACTAACTTATTTTTTTAAAATCTTTCTTAAATTGTTTACGACTCACGTTTTTAAATTATACAAATACAAACATTTACATTTCCCTTAATTCTATTAACAAAATTTACCCCTTAATAACATTACTGACACTTGCCCCCCCCCCTAATACGTCTGCCCTCTTCTGAAGTTCTTCCTAGACTCTCTGATCACTTCCTTTTTTCTACCTAGCGTCATCTCTCCCCCCTTACTTATTTTAGTTAATTTGGTTATTCCATAACCATCTACAAAGAGGTTACCATAACGGGACAGTATTATTATAACCCAGGATTTTTGGAAAGACCTATCTTAAAATAGTTGAAGCCTTCTTTTGTTAAAGATTCCCCAGCCCCTTTATGACTACACTCGAAATAGAACAATGGTCATGTATTTTGCCCGTAATTTTAGGAACTATTCTGGTCGATTTGGCTTAATATTTCTGCCGATTATTTTTCTTTTTGGATATAAGCTGAATTTATTCTTTAGCCGGATAGCTATTTTCCTTATGAAGTACTGTACCTTAGTTTTAGTCACCTGTTTTCGTAACTACATAAACGAAACGAAAGTAAATACTCCGCGAATGAAATTAGAGCATGTAGTAACCTTATTATATATATATATATATATATATATATATATATATATATATATATCTTGAACAAATTTTAAATCGTTAATGAAATATCTTTTTATTCATCCAATCCAGTGTATAGCTAAAAATGTATTTCTCTAAGATGTATATGATGTTTTTTGCTTCCATTTGGCTGACTTCGAAAAATGGATGGCGACAAGTCAATCAACAAACAAACATACTGGATTAACGGTATCGAACATAGCTTTACAAACGGCCATTGAGAAAGGAAAGCGGAAATTACAACACAATGCAAGCCACGAAAAAACTTTTAAAGGGTATAAATAGTAACAAAAAAAAATAATAGTACAACTCTATACATAGAAATAAAAATGGAAAGTTACAAGGAAATACGTTTTCTATTTTGTCACCTAATATTGATATGCTGACATGTGTATAGCATATTTATACATAAACATGTATATTTATAAATAAACACACACACACACACACACACACATATATATATATATATATATATATATATATATATATATTTTAACATGTATATACATATTTATAATAATTATGATTACAAAATAAAACGAAACCTAGAAATCGTTTTTGTTGATTTAAGTAAGTATTTACTTAAAACAAGTTTATATTACTTGTTCAGTTTTAAGATGATCAGCCCGTATGACTATAATCTTCTATGAAGGATGAGAAGGGTTGTTAATATAAGTAGGATCAAGGTAGAGACATAAACTATCCTTAGAGGATATAGGGGAAGGTCATGTCATCATATGTGTACATTCAACCTCCTGAAATAGACCTTCTCTCTATCTTCCTAAAAGGTTATTACATTCCATTATAGAAAAAAAGGTAAAGATTGGTAGATGGATGTAAGTAGGGCAAAGAAAAATTAGGTAGGAGTGCATTTTACAGCACAAGTGCACGGTAGGTTAGGCGAATAGTCTTACACTCTAATGGGATAAAGCGTGGTGTACACACAACGAGCACAGAAACATTTCTGTGCTCGCTGTCTACACATGCCATGGTTAGAGATTCAGTAAAGACAACTAAAGCACCTAGTATCCTAATAAATTTTTCAATTCCTTCCATGAGTTTACCCTTTCTCTCTCTCCCTCCCTCTCTCTCTCTCTCTCTCTCTCTCTCTATGTATATATATATATTTAATATGGTGATAGGTTTTCTTGTAATATAGTTAATAAATTAAAAATATTTCAAAAACAAGAATACTTTTAATGAATACATTTATTCAAAGCTTTTCGCCGATAAAATAGTACCAGCATCATCGGGAAAATAATTATCTAATAAAAAAATCTTTTAAAGAAATATAAATATATTCATTTTTTAAGAATAAATATATTCATTAAAAGTATTCTTGTTTTTGATATATATATATATATATATATATATATATATACACGTTGCTCAAATTTTCCCTCGTAAATAAAATACTATTCATCCATCTACTCAAGTTCAAATACATTTGATTAAACTTGTAGTGTATTACCCTTGATGTTGATACAGTGTTTTCAAATATAATTTCATAATTAAATTTAATACTGAATTAATTTTAGTTTTATATGGAAGAAAAACTTTTGACAAAAGTGGCAAGATATGCAATATAGTTATGTTGCATTTAGCTTAGCATTTAGCTTAAAATAACAGATAACGTATTTGATTTCATAAAACAGCTGTTTTAGTGTTTGTGGTAGAACAGCTGTTTTAACGCATAGCCAATGTTACTTTATTTAATAAAAAGCAGTTGCGATACATTTCTTTTGTCCTAATTAGGAATTGATTTAAAAAAAAACGTTTGTTCAAAATTACTTGTAATACACATATATTCGGATAACTATATTCCTTATGAAGTACTGTACCTTAGTTTTAGTAACCTGTTTTTTTTAACTACATAAAAGAAACGAAAGTAAATACTCAGCGAATAAAATTAGAGCATTTAGCTCATAAATCTATTGCGGCACCGCACTCAACGTAAACTAATGGCTTTAAGGATGACGTGTGCCACAAGGGTAGAAGCTTTCATCTTGAGTTAAAGTTTAATTACACCTTCAAAGGTGACGCTAGCTCAACACGTTTCGAATTAAAACAAAATTTTATCTCCTGCCCCTTAATTAGGAAAGAGCAGATCAACTTCTGGTGAAAGACTTTGTCCCCCGACGACATGATTATTCAGGCATTATTATCTCATTTTGTTATTTTGACTAGTCACTTCTACCCTTATTTATCTTCCATCCTCCAGGGGTATATAGAGTAGTTATCCGAAGGATAGTAGGGTTACTTCAGATACGCGACTGCAGTTGTAAAACTTTATTTTCCTTATCTCTAAGGGTGGTTTTATGTCTTCACCTTATTACGGCCCACTACACAACTATTCCCCATCCTTAGTAGGTTCTTACAGTCATACCGACTAATCGCCTCAAAACTATAAAAAAGGAAAGAGGAGTCTTCTACATTATACAATAAGCACCACACCTAAATACATATTGCTCTTGCATTGTTACATTTGAAAATTATTGTAAAAAAATATAAAACTTTATCAATATTTATACCATGAAAGATAAAGCCGACTCCAATTATAAATAGGTCCTAGATATATTTAAAGTTTGCAGATGTCTCTAGGGACCACGTAAGAGCCATCCATGTCGGAGATCTTAGGTATATTTTTTGTATTGAAACCTTAGAATATTTATTTGCTTCTAGTTTCACACAAGATTCAGTTTATTTAAAAGTACTTTTTCTATCGCGTGTTGAAGACACGACGTGTCCGACGCGACCTTGTCACGTCTTGGTTGCACCACAGCTCAAACAACAGAATCTTCTCAATAAATCTGTCTTACTTAATTTACTTAGCAACGTTACATTGATAAAAATATACATTTAGAGCCGCGTTACATTTTATGTGGTAAGGTTTTAATGTACTCGTTATATATGTAAATAACTTGTTTACGTGAATATATTCAAGGACATCGAATGTTTATTCATGAATGATTCTGGTTTGCATTGGAATCACTATAATGTCTCGACCTAGACGTTAGCGTATATTCCAAATAATGTGTGTTTTGAAAAATCTTTTTATGGTCTACAAATATAAAATATTTGTTATTTACTATAGGAAATAACCTTTGTCTCATCAAAGACTTGCAGCTTACGTAGGGGTTCACAAGTATTATCCTATATTCCCTCAGGCCCCATGCCAGCGTTCACTTTTAATCCAGTTATATATATAAACTGCGACACCCATACCAAATTGTTATTAGTAAATATTGGGATCATTTAACTCTGCAACATTATCACGAATGTGGTCGTGGTTCACTTGAGAAATCTAAGTTATGTCTCTCTGACTCGTGGCCCAAACTTGTATGGGTTCACAATTTAGTTCTATGCCATTGTATGTCTTGTATCATCGGGTATCCAATGCCACATATATAATCCAAGCGGTTACATGAATCGTGAACCGTGTGTGTTTTGTATGGAAAGGTTTGAAGAAAGAAATATGGTGAAAATAAAAAGAGTATGTACTTGGATCTCTTTGCCTTTCGGTTCTTACCTCCAAGCCTTAAATGAACACTTAGATGCGCATTTAAGTATCTAATATTAATTATATTGAATTCACGCCCAGACGAATCCAACTTTAAACTCGTGACCCCGCCTGGGAGACTAGCGTGAGATCCGAGACAGGGGAGGGGGTGGCACAACCTATGACACCAGTATTGGGACCTTACTGTCAGGTTTGGCTTGGTGAGCGGCCCACCCCTGGGGCGAGACGAGCTTCAGCTAGACACTACGGTTTCGGCCGATTTTCAAGAACTATTCGGGATCAATAGAATCTTACAACGGCCAAAGTATTCCGCACCTTCAATACCATGTCTGATTAGTTCGATCCAGGTAGTGAAATCGGACCTATATCCACTGGCAGTTAGACTTACCTAAGGGTTTGACCCTCAGACTCGGAACTTGGTCTTATGTGGGCTTAAACGAATCCCGTAGGACCCTGAGAGTTCTAAGCGATGAGAGCACAAACATATTTCTCTCCTTAAAGCTTTAAAAAAAAAAAGGAGGCGTGAAATTCTTTGAAAAGGTAATAGCATTATTAAAACCGCTGCAATAGAATACGGGGATATTTTGTGTACATACTATATCCATTCGATCAACATACCTACACAAATGTTTTCAGTGGAAGCTTCTGTCCGATCGAGTTTGTACTTGGCATAAAATACGTTTCCCTTGGGCATCGTCTTAGAACTAGAGTTCCCTTGGTGGCAGTTACTGAAAACTATATACTACTGTGTTTATGGCGAGGTACTTAATCCTTGCAGATACAAGAATTTAGTGAAACATTGTTTTATACCGTCGGGATACACTGGCAAATAATGAAGATTCAAGACACATCTGTGTATACCGTTTGTTTAAAGTGTGGCTTTCTGTGTGTGAGTATGTTTCTATTTCAAGCAATCGGTTTGCTGAAAATTTTTTGGGGCGGCAACAAATAAATTTTAACGATAGCCAAGTCACGTCTTCCATTGGTGGGTATTAGTATTCCAGCTACATTCCCTCAAGTTACTCCTCCATTTGAGTTTGCTGGTGTACTTCGTGAAGTCAACCACTTTAATCTTTCCACTTGTCATGGTGTACGATTTCTCGTCCATCACTATAGATTCTACTGTTTTTCCGAGGAAAAGCTCATTTATTTTTCCTATCTAAAATTCATGTTTTTGTTCCACATAATAAAATTGTTAGCACGCAATGGGCTTTATTATAGTTTTCAGATATACATGTTTTGAAACGTATGCCCATTCAAATCTAACTCTTGCTTTGATTTTTGCTGTTTGATTTTCTTCATTCACTCAACAACGAGACCTTCCTGCACTCCGGTCCTCTTTCAGCTCATCTCCTTCACTACCTTGCTTTGAAGAATACTATGCAAGAACCAATAGCTTTCAGTATATCTCATGATAATGCCATGGTACTATAGTTATCTCTAGTTCACAAATATTAAAATTTCTAGCTCTGTACTCTTTCTCTGTTGGAAACCTTTTGTTTAGAATATTCCAAGTACAAACCTGTATAGTCACATTTTAAATGCTTAGTTTATTGGCGGTAGTTTTGTCAGATATGAGACTCTGTCCCCACAGGAACACTGTAAATATATACGATTTGTATGAGGTAGATTTTGTTTAAAAAGTTCAGTGAAGTCAAATTTGTATTCTCGATTCTATCCTTGTTAAAGTGCCCCATTGTGCATAAACTGTGACATTAGGTGTATAATTTTCCTCTCTTTCATTAAATCTTCTCTCTCTTTTATCAAAACTTTCGTATACCTTGGGTGCTCATAGTAATCATATATTTTGCCTTTACGTACATAGGTACTCTTCTTCTATCTCGAGATAGTTGAAGTAGTACATTATTTGAGAGTTTTTTCTCATTGGCGTTTGTCGTTGTTTTCATTTTACCAATACGGTGAACCCTCGGTAAGACACTATAAGACGTGTCCGATAGCATGCCTTTACTGTGGCTGATAAAATTCCACTGACACTAATCTGTTTGTGTACATTTTTTTTTCTATAAACTTAAACGGATGTCCGTACCCAGAAATGGAAAGTTGTCCATGTAAGGCAAAGTGTTAGTCAACATTAGTGGAAATATAATTATTATACAGTAGTTTACCAGCGTACACGTTTCAGGAATGCTTAAAAAAGGATTCCTTTTTTACGCTACTGTAAACTGTTAATGGCGTCGATTCTGCTCAACTAAATAACAAATGACTGTTGTAAGAAACAATAAGTAACTGTAAAGCAATGTTTCCAGAGAATAAGAAAATGCGAGTATATTTGAGATAGTCAAATTGGCATTTGAACAGGGTGAATGGTGTTATGAATACTTAGTTAATAAGTTTTATGTACTATAGTTTAGTACTAAGCACATAAATAAAATAAAGTGTAGTAATGTAATTTTATCTGTAGTTTAAAGCATATTGACAGATATCAGCTTCCTATAAAACTAATTCTAAGTGAATAAATTAATTAACAAGGATCTGTATATCATTCTTATATGGATGTGAGTACTAAAATAAGTTTAGGCCATTCATGACTTAAAGTTATTAATATTTAATAATAACGAGGTTTCAAAACAGACCATTAAAAAGCCCATTAAGAAGCTTTACTTTAATTATCTTCATACCTATTTTTGTTTGTTTTTTTAAGCTGTTTAGCATTATTCTGAGTTCTTTCCCAAAATAAGCTATTGTAACATTATTGGTGTATTTAGGGCTGAACATGGGTTTGGTAATAATGCAACAGACCAGCTAATGCTTGAACAGTTCTCACAAGACCAAAGGTTTCGAGGATGTACCACCCCCTCCTTGTTCAATGTTGTGTTATTGGCTTTTTATATGGATGCCATGCTTACCGTAGATATTATTTAAGATTTCTAAATCTAGAATCTGATTTTCAGTTATTCAACTAATTCTCTATCCCCAGACGTTTCAATATGTACGTTTTATCATAATATACAGAGTGTTCATGTCATACTGAACATGCATATTTCTATCGCCAAAATAATGAAAAAAGTCCGTATAAACATGAGTCCGGAAATGCTTCGTTGGCGAGTTTGCAGGGTCAAAGTTTTAACATGAAATTCAGCTCCCTCAGTGAAATTAACTCACACAGAAATATCAGGGCGTTAATTGATTCTGTTAATTAAATATCTTTTATGTAAAATGAGCTGACAGGTCGTAAAACCTGTCCCAGAACTCTATCTCTAATTGAAAATTTCGGTAAAGCAAAAAAGATCAGGGTCGTAAACACACATTTTTGCGTTTTAACTACAATAATTCCGTTAAATTGTTTATAAACAAAGAAAAATTTTAATACAAGTTGTAAAGAATTTAATTCTCAAAAGAATAATATAAATAAAGTCAATAAAAACGGAATAGTTTTCTTTTAAATTCATTTTTATTAAGAAAAACAAACACTAAAAACTATGAAAATCACGCATTGCTAACGATAAGTAGCCTGATGATAAAATGTATGCCAGTGTCTCTCAAAACAATTTTATTACATATCGAAAAAATATTTAAATAATCAACAGTAATAATCATAAAATTACTTAATCAACTTAGGCCTACATTGATAACATTATTACCTCAAACTGTCCCCTCCATTGTTAATACACATTTTAGCCCGACGATTTAAAGAGGCCATTAGATTCTCTAACATCATTGGACTGTTTTTATTTCTCACACAGCAATCATGATTCTGTGTAAAAGTTCATGTTCATTATCCAATTTTTGAGCATATACTAATGAGTTCATGTGTCCCCATGCAAAGAAATCTAAGGGGTTCAAATCGGAGGATCTCCTGAGAGAAAACCTCTCAGTTTTTATTAACATTGTATGGAAAATGTTTTTGAGAATAAAATTCTCTACAAATTTTATTGAACATTTTTCTTTGTTTATAGGCAATTTAAAGAAATTGTAGTCAAAACCCAAACCTTTTTTGTTTTACCCTAATTTTCTCTTAAACTATTAGAGATAGCGTTATGGGACATGTTTTATAAAATTTTTACATAAAACCTCATTTTATCAGCTCATTTTACATAAACCTACCGAACTAACAAACTTAATTAAAGCCCTAAAAATTTCAGCGTGAGTCGATTTATTTGAGGGTGCTGAATTTCAGCTTAAATCTTTGACCTGTAGGCCTATAACTCGCCAACGAAGCATTTCCGGACCCATATTTATATGAATTTTTATCATTATTTTGGTAAAAGGAATAAGCTTGTGCAGTGTGACAGATCCTTCCTGAAGTATTATGGATGTGCAAAAGTAAAAATGCTATTTACTGTCCACTCTATCAGTGTATGTGAGGGGTCTGAGTGTTCAGTGTGGATTTACTTGAGTTGCAATGTTACTTCAATGTGATGGTCTGCTCTGGTTACTTATTAATTTTGATTAATTAATAGTAACTTGTTAGTTATAATATGAAAGAAGAGTTATTATTTGTGTAAATGACGAGAGGGTTGATAATTCTGCAAGACTCTTTCACAGTGATAAAACGTCACCCCTTATTTTTACTGCGTTTTGCAGTCTCTGAATTTTCGTCATGAAGTTCGATTAAAGGTATTTTCAAAATACCCATTGTTTAATTTTTTCTGTAGACTTTTTGTAGACGCACAAAAAAAATCCGTGAAGTCGTTTTAAATACAAGGTTATCAAAAAAGAATGGCGCGGTCTCAGTACTTCGTAGGAAGACTGTAGGGAGACTTCAAGATGTTCTCTAGATGAACTCGAGAAAACATTCATCAACTTCATTCCCAACAAGATGGTGCTCCCCCACACTTCGTGAATTGTTCAAGGACGCTTTGAACGTTGGCCGGCAAGAACCTATGCCGTGGCATCCAAGGAGTACACACCTGACACCTTGTGATTTTTTTGTGGGGGTACACCAAAAGCGTTGTTTATTCACGAAATAGTCGCTACATAAACCACTTAAAAAACAGGATAAATGAAGCAATGACAACCATAACCGAAGAAATGTTAACGAATGTTTGGAGAGAAGTTCAGTATCGTTTGAACGTTTGTTGAGCGACTAAATGGCGCACATAATGAAATTTATAACCTATGTAAAAACAATTCTTAAATACAACAAATTAGATGAATAAACAATATTAACTGTAAGTAATAAGGTTTTTTTAAACACGTTCGAAACTGCACTATTAGTTTATGGTAACCCTGTATTTACTTAAACCAGGCTAGTCGGTGTCAAAGTCCTCTCCTCAGCTGTTTCTTCTGAGTTTTTATTTATTATAAGTTTTTTTTAAGGTGGTATTGAAAACAGTTTTTGAAGAATTTACTCGTAGATTGTTATTATAGCTCTCTATTACTTTTGTTCAATTTAAAAATTTCTCTAAAACTGGCTTCAAGCAATTGACTCTACGATCAGGCCAATCATCTATGGCGATACGTGATAATTTAAAATACTTTTATGTAGTGAAAGACTAGTAAGCAAGGTAAATACAAACCCATAGCGTTATTTTAGACCCATGTTCAAACAACTGCGGACCGTTTAGAACTTTGGGCTGGATATAAGGAGGTTAATGCCTAATTTTCCAAGAGAATGGTTTAGCTGACACGGACATGAAGACCAGTCCTTTGAGAGTTCTCAGCGTACAGGCCACCTGTCCTGTTTATTCTCGCTACATTATCCTATTCATTAATTCAGAATGCCCCCAGTGAATATTGGTTACTTGAGCGATGAGGTAGAAATAATTGTAATGCAATTTTAGGCTAAATGGTTACTGATAGAATTAAACTATTATTTCTCGATAAATACACATGTCAACGCGATTGCTTTCAGGTCGGATTTGATTTTATAACAATAAAACTAATAGTGGAGCATTATCAATGAAAAACTCAAGGTAGTGAAAGATGTACTTATTTCGATCTTGAAATCAAGTCACTACTCATAAAGTAAAAAGAACTGTTTAGAAAAATGGTTATATAACAACTTAAAATTGATATAAAACACTTGTAAATATTTTACAACTTGCCTATATTAGCACTTACTTATAGTTGTTGAGTACTGCCGTTTCAGGAGATGTGTCCCTAGGGTTATGGTGGGATATGGTCTGGGTTTATTTGTTGAGTATTAGGAATTATGATGTCAATAAGTGTGTGTAAGTCATAATGTATTTTTGACATCATAACTCCTAATACTCACCAAACAAACCCGCCCCCACCCTAACCTACGAAAACCTTGAGATCAGTTACGATCTGAGTTTACAATGGGACACATCTCCTGAAACGGGGTCCTGAATTCCCCATGCCTCAGCTATCTCACTCACCTTTACTCTCCTGTGGTTCAATACGATATCGCGCACCTTTGCGATAGTTTACAGTGTGGTTGCAGATTTTGCCCGTCCTTCAAGTCTTGCAGCTGGCCCCGTTCGACCTCATTTAAATTCAGCTGGCCACTTTTTTACTGTTGACATTGAAGGAGCAAAGTTCCTATACATTTTCGTAAATACCCTTAGGGGTTAATCCATCCAAAACGTAAAATTTTATGACCGCACAATATTCAAGTTTAACCATTTTAACGAAAAATACGCAAGACGTCTACTACAAAAAAATCCGGTACACTAACTACTTGAGTGAACAAGTTACTTGATTGTAATTCCACCTCTGGGCCAGGCTGAGAACTCTTCACCCTACCTATTGCAATGGCCTCCTCCGTATAGACTGCCAGGTCTTTTAGGTTTCTTCCTTAATCCTACTATTATCTACTGTCCAATCCTATCCTTATCAGGGAATAGTCCAAGCCATAATTTTCACCGCCTCTCAACAATTTGAGACTAATATGCTCCTTCCTTAATCCTTTACAATCCCACCTGCCTTTCCACAATTAAAAAAAAAAAAAAAAAAAATTAAATTCCAATGATTCCGATTTATAATATTATTCTATCAGGAAGGCAAATATTCATATTTCGCAAACCAGGAGTGTATTTGTTAACTTCATCCTTTCTTAATTAAAAATATTTTTCATATCAGGGGATTGATCGTTTGGTATGTAGCCAAGTTCATGCCATTATCAACATAGGGACATTAAAAACATCTGACAAAGTAACCAATACCGAGTGGAATCGGGCTGGTGGCATTGGCTTTAGTTTAACAGACATGGAACGGTTGTGACTGACACGTTTGTTCCATACGGATAACCTGGATGCCGTTACGTGTAATTTCACTGAGAACATTCACTCTATCTCTTGGGATCTGGAAATGAGAATCAGTAGCTCACTGTTTATTTATCCAAGAGGTTTTGCAGATTCTTTGGAGATGTCAATGTTTGCGTTGTTGGCTCATGTGATCGCAGAGTTGTATGAACTAGGGGAACCAAATGGATTCGCACACAGATGACTTTTAGACTGTGGCAGAGAGGGTTACAATTGCAGCTGAAGTAAAGGGAAGCATTAATTACCCGTTGTCGTCATTAATTTACTAAACAAAAGGAAAGTATCCTTGGTGGCTCAGACAAGGGCAATTTACGGCGATGAAAGTAGCGGGGTAAGACTGAAATCCTTTGATTTACTTAATCACTGTAGTTAATTAATACCCTTCGCCGTACTTACATCAGCCGTTTTACGTCACCAAACTCTACAGCTTTTATTTTCCTCCGTCTGCCCAAATCTCTTCTTAATATCCCTGCAGGAGACAAACGATTCTGTCTGACAGTTTTAAGCAACAAAGCACATAGTTTATTTTATTTAATATTAAATAAGAGGAACAATATTTACTAGATTTAGTATAAAACTCATTGTTTATTTTTTGTTTACATGTGCTCGCGCCGGATCTTGCACTTGCCCTACACCCAAGGTGGCTAGAATACGAGTACATAGTATTCTAGCTACCTTGGCCTACACCTATTTAAACGAAAATCATAAACTATTGAATTTAAACTCATTTTAGGCGAATGTATCATACTTTAATTACTATTCATGCTCTTATAAAAAACACTATTTCTTAAAATATTAAAATCTTTTCTTATTATAGTCTATTATTAATATATGCTGTGACTAATTGTTCAAAACAAATAATTTTGATAACTAATTTACTTTTTTTCATCTTTTTAAACATCACACAAAACCTTATGATCATTTTTACTAAATGAACTGTGACATAATTATAAATATATAATATAATAATATAAACTGTGCCTATTACAAACAGAGTACTTGTATTAAAATTCTAATTCTAATGATTTCATCACTCCATTGTGTAAGATACTGTAAATATTTAAAACTACACAAGAGATCGATAATATATTGCAATGCTTAATATTATAATTTCTCATTTTATTTTAAAGATATGTAATTGTATTATAAATTATATAATGAATTACCGGCCCCATGAGTTAAATTCGTATTGACCCATAATCAGTACAAAACTTAACAAAATTCATTCAATTCATAGGTGTTTGCATTACATTGAACATTGCATCCTCTCACTATCTCTTTAAATAAATATATATATATATATATATATATATATATATATATTGTTTTGTATGTACTGTATCTCTCTCTTCTCTCTCTCTCTCTCTCTCTCTCTCTCTCTCTCTCTCTCTCTCTATATATATATATATATATATATATATATATATATATATATGTGTGTGTGTTTGTGTGTGTGTGTGTGTGTGTGTGTGTGTGTGTGTGTGTGTGTGTGTGTGTGTATTAAATGTTTAAATCAATCTATGAGTAACTAAATGAAAACTTAAAATAATATGTTCACCACTAATAAAGTTTCATTTCTTTGTTTCAAATAAAAAAATATTACAATCAAAATTAATCCAGGTTATCACAATAAAAATATTTACTATCAAAATGTAAACGTTTTGAGCAAACAATAGTAAAAAATATAATCAACTGGAGTCTATCTGTTTAGAGGAATATACGTGTAATAAAAAACAACATACAGTACTAAAAAACACAGAATAGTAAATAATTGCTCGAATGGTAAAGTAAAATATAAATAATAAGAGAAAACCCTTGCCATTCAATACACTAAACATTTTTAACTCGGGGAACACATATTCACTGAAGTTGCAGACAATTAGTTTTGATACTGGGTGAAATAGTTTTAGACCCATCTGGACCTCGCGCAAAGGTTCAACGCTTTGAGACTCACTGCCAACGAACACACTGTCCATCAATTTCTGGGATGAAATATCACTTTGAGTAAACAACTTTTAAATAACACAAGGTAAACAATATTAGACGTTTGATGCAATTGGCAATGACTAAATACACTTCAGTTATCTTCGGTTACAGCTGAAGTGATTTTGAGGAGATGTCTCTCATCCAGTGCTTTTGCATGGTTATAGTAGTTTCGGGAATATTTCTTTCCAGCACTCTGGATTTCAGTATAACTTTAGTTCCGAATAAATATATTTGTATTGAATAATAACGTAGCGAAATGCATTTAAGTTTGGTAAATTGAAAGTGAAAGAAAGAAATGTTTGGAATTAAACTAATTTTGTCTTTAAAACGATTTAACCGTACATTTACTGTACATAAATTTTATATATTTATATCTAAATATGAGAGTAAATTATAAATACCAATATGATTAACCATAACAAATTATGATTGGTTCATAATAATAATAACAATGCAGAAAGTATCATGTCCTAAAACAAATAAAACAGTTTGATAAATTGATTTACTCAAGTATATAATTTTTTCTGTATATATATGAATTTGGATTTGCAAAATGATTTAAACATAATACTCGTATCTATGTAAAGACGAAAACTATTAGCGGTTACTTTTCGGAAATCTTCGGATTAAGTCGTTTGTCTTCGAAAATGATTTTATCCGTCCGAAAACTGTCATTCGCGTCTAAAGAAATTTCACTTTAAAGCGATATTTTAGCTCTTAAGATTAACCAATCTGTAAATTAATGTTTTGCATATTTTCTATAATAAATATTTCTTACAGAAAAAACTGAATAAATAAATACCAAAAACTAAAAAATAATACATAATATTACATCTGAACAACATCGGACATATATTACATCCGATACAAGTTTGGACGTCGGCTGCAAATATAATGGTAAATCGGTAGTCTTGAAGTCACCTACTATGTGCACATAAATAATTGTTTACCTTACGCAATACTGCAATACTCTTATTAATATATATTTGGTAATAAATTACCACGGTATGTACAATTATTCAAGACAAAATGAAACACATGGTACATAGCATTATAGCAAAGCGAATCCGATAGTCGAATATCGATATTAGCATCATATACTGTAAGTAGCACTATTCAGATTGCAGTATTAGTCGCTAAGTGGGGAATATCGTTATGCTACGTGCTTATGCATATTAGACGGGATATCCGATATGAATTATGTAACACAAGCATATCGATTTAATCTGCCTTACCTCACATAATACTTAAGTGTAAGTACGATTATTGAATAATCCATGTTCTAAATATATTAATATTTCTTGATTATTTATAATACATTAATGCACTTCCACAATGTATCAGTTGCGATTTTTATTTTCAGTAAATTATTTTTGTTTTCAATTACAACTAAAAAATTGTTCTTTCAAAAATGAATATTCTGGAACGTTTGTTCTGTATAAAGTTTTTTTACCTCCTTACATTTAGTGTTTTTTAATACAGCTTTTCTCATGCTTTTTTTAGTAATTTATTACCGCCAAAAAAGTAAATGGATGATAGCTAATAGTGACAATAGTTGCCGCGGGAGACCGGCAATTTTCAGCCGACCTGTAATAAACCGCTATTTGTAACGAACATGTATTTTGTGGTCTCTTATTAAAATTTTTTAAAAAGCCTACATAGGTAGCAGTCGTCTAGTAGGAGTCTTACAGCAAGAGTCTAAAGGGTCGTCAGCGTTTAGCTGGTGAATGCGGGAGCGCATTCCGATCGGCAACCCTTCCCAAGGAAACCCGTGAACAGCCCGAGGTAACATAGATATAAAGACGACCCGCAACAGGTAAATAATTAAAATATATTTCTAATATATTCTCATACAAATTGTATACACCCACACCGTCCACGGCCTGAGGAGGATTCCTTATCAGAATTCTTTAAATGGAGGATTTAAATTCGATTTTTTAAATAATAATAATCTCACTATTTAATCTTCTGACGGCGGCGTGTATCACTTACAACTTTTATTTTTTACTTTTAAGTTTTTACAAGAGATTATGAAAAATATATAAATAAAATTGTTTATAAATTATTTTTCTATAAATAAATGTTTCTTCAAATTAAGTACTAGTTTAAGAGTTGGTAATATGTTATGAAAGCAGATTTTAATCACGATAACGCGGAAGTAATGGTGCTGCTTTACCCTACAATTAGCCGGTAAACATGTAGAAAATTACTCTCATTAACATTAACTACTCTCATTATACTACGTTAATCCTTCCAAAACTGAAATATAACCACCGGGAAATGATTCTTTCCAATTAAACAAGTAATATAAAAAAGAATTTCAAGTAAATTCCTACTTAATTAAACAAAGAAAAATTTTATCTTAGTTTCTTTTTATTTCATAACTACAGTTACTACAAATATATATATATATATATATATATATATATATATATATATATATATATATATATATGTAAGAATAACAATATTAAGTGGCAAAATAGAAGCGAATTGTTTTGCAATTTTCCATTTTCCTTCCTATGTATGGTGTTTAACTATAATTTTTGTTTATTACTATTTATACGCTTTCCTTTTTTCGTAACATGCAATGTGTTGTAGTTTCTTTTCGCTTTCATTTCGCTTTCGTTTATTTTATTTTTTTTTGATCATAGAGTATTATTTATTGTGTTAACCGTGGTAACAATTAAAAAGTTGTGCAATGGAAGTTTCGGCGACAAGCAGATGGGAGCAAACAAATTCATATACGTCTTTGAGACATATTTCCATCTATGAAAAATTTCGCTCAGTGCCAAAGCGCTAGACTTCGAACATGAAGATACTTAGTTCGAATTCTACCTAAACCCTACAAATGTATATGATTTAATTATTGAATAAATATTTGAAAAAACTATATTATCATATATTGTCATTCACTATAGGTTAAAAGAAATGTACTTGAAGTTGATTGGGTGAATAAAACCGTTTTATAAAATAGTGAAAATGTGTGCAAATATAATCAGGAGAGTGTGAGCTAATAAAAGGAATTTAAAAATAATTAATACAATCGTTAGATATTTTCGAAATAAATGTTGGTGAAACAAAAAAGAAACATAAAACCTGAATTCAGAATGTCATTCTTTTAAAGTCGCTGAAAGGAATTCAAGCTTTCTATGTTTGACCTTAATCGAACTCTAAAATTAATATTGAGCATTGATTGTTTTAATTTGAATACGTTTTAATTACTTTAGACATATTTTCAAACATTGCTGAACTAAATTTACCTTTAAAACAAAATTATTTGGTATTAACACTAGCCATGCAAAATTTAAATGTTTGAGTTTTTGCGGAGGATAAACGCTTTCGGCTATAAATAAACACTCATGCTACATTTCTTGATTATAGGATGTCCTGCCTACCTTCTGGAGCTCCTAGTTCCCTTGAGCGTATTCACCGGTAAAATTTCACCCAAACGCGAAATCGTTCGTAAGTCGAGAAACTAAAAATCACTTTAAACTGAAGTCGGCTCTTATAATGAACCGAAAGCGAAGCCAATAGCTTGTAGCATTTGACATTTGAGTAAAAGTTTTTAATTCAACTATTGAGAATATTTAAGAAGCTGCCAGGAATAAATACTTATTCAATTCCTTCTATTAGCTTACACTCTTCTGATATAGGCCTACATCTTGTTCAAATTTTCAATTGTTATTAAGATACTTTTTTATTCATCCAATCAAGTTCAAATACATTTCTCGTAACCTCTAGTGGAGGAAAAAATGATGAAAATACAGTTTAAAAAAATATTTATTCAATAATTAAATTATAAAAATTTGGGTGTCTAGGTCGTAATCGAACTGAGTACCATCATGTTCGAAGTCTAGTGCTTTTTGGCACTGAGGATACTTTTCCAAATGAGAGCTAGAAATGAACTTCTCAAAGATCTGTATGAAAATCTCCATTGTATAACCTTAAATTGTTGTTGTGGTTACCATACATCTTAAATAATGCTGTAAGATTAAAAATGAATAAAAAGATTAAGTAGGAATTGACTTTAAAAATTTTGTGTATTACTTGTTATAGCTTATGATTGGACTTCGGTAAATCCGAGACTAAATCAGTGTTTACAATTTGACTGTCTGTAAACTTTGTCTAAGCGTAGTTTCGTTTTATCCTTTGGGAGATGTCTAACAGATATTAATTATAACCCCCTTGAATCATTACCCACGAAAGAAATATAACATTTGGCTTTCCTCTAGACTATTAGACATTGTACAAAACATAAGGAGTTTTAGCTGGAATAATATGCTTCACTAAAGTTTTCAGATCATTTAAAAATATTCTGTTAAAATGAAATTGATTTAAAATGCTTTTTCTTTCACGTTTTGAAATTTTGATTGTCATTATTTTGTTTACCTGTTTTTAGGCCTACCATTATGAGAGCTAATTAAAGTTATTATGAAAAATATTATTTAATATAATATTTTTTCTATCATAAATACTAAATATAAAAATTCAAGTGACGAATAATTTTTCATTGTTTTCCAAAGTCTCATTATTTTGATATTTTTCAAAAACAGATAAATCAACCCTGGTTTTAAATTCATATATAAGTTGTTCTAGTTTGTGTTTACTTTATATTTTTACAACTAAACTAGAACCGTATATTTTTATTATTAAAAACAAGTAATTACATCGTTATACAAAAAACCATTCAAGCAATTGGAAGTTAAACTTGCAGTCTGAAGAAATTATTTCCCTTTAAAACTTTACGTTGACCTTTTTATGACAATGAAAAAAACTTTCATAACTCAGAGCGCAGATATTATTCCAAGATATTCTAAGGGTTTGTATCATACGGTTGAAATAAATATGTTTTATACTAAATATTTACTTCATTCTAAGACTGTTACGTCCACTAATTGGACGTGATTATGTATGCATATCTAAGGGGCACACGCTTTTACATGCACTAGCCTCATTTCCATTTCCAAATTTCCAAATTGAGGAATGATCACTACATTCTGAATGGTTTCCCCCTCCTGATCCCGTTATGAAATTACAAGGAAGAGTGATGTATATCGTTTGACATTTCTCAAATAGTCAATAAAATCTAACCCAAAATTACATCTGGCCCAGAAGCGTTTCAAATACACGAACAGCGTATTTCTCTTGTGTACGTTTTCTCTTTACTATATAATAAATAAATTCTTTATGCGTTTTATTCTTTATAGAGAAAATGGAATAATAAGTAGAAGAAATATCTAGTTTTTCACTTATATATAACTCAGTTTGTGTTATATATAACACACACACACACACACACACACACACACACACACACACACACACACACACGTACACGCGCACGCAAACGCACACACACACACACAGACACACACACACACACACACACACACATACATACATACACACACCCGCACGCACACGCCCACGCGCACGCGCTCACGCATGCACACACACACACAAACACACACACACACACACACACAAACGCGCGCGCGCGCTTGCACGCACAAACACGCACGTACCACGCACACACACGCATACACACAAACACACACACAGACACACATACACACTCACACACACACAAACCCACACACACACACACACATACACACACACACACACACACACACACACACACACACACACACACACACACACTCACACACACACACACACACACACGCGCGCGCACGCACAAACACGCACGTACCACGCACACACACGCATACACACACAGACACACACACACACATATATATATATATATATATATATATATATATATATATATATATATTATATAAAAAAAAAAGTATAGCAATTATGCTTAAATGAAACATAAATCTATAGCATGGAGAGAAAGTATTGTTTTTTAATCAGATTTTTTCTATACTCCTGTTAGTTGTATTTCTTTAAAATAAGTGACTTTAAAGAACGCTACAACATATAAAATATAAAATTAAAATATGGAACTAAGGAAAAGCCAGCTCATTGGTTTAGTTTTTTAAAGAAAACTCTTATTGGGAGAATGAATTTGAATGCAGCTGTGGATCTGTTGCAGTTTGTGGAGAGCTAGTTAGGATAATTCGGCGAATCTAACAGAAAAGACGTGTTTATAACGAGTCGAGTTCTTGTTACTAGCAGCTGTTCTTGAGTTATGATCACTACTGAGTAGTAAGAGTCAGGATCAATACTTAGTTATGATGAACCAGGGTTCTGTTAACATGAGAGACTGATCTACCTTCCACCCGCTACGATAGAGAAAAGATCGTCACGGCGCTGCAATCGTTAATTTTTTTGTATTAGAGTCTTGTATAAAAGTTTAAATAATTTACATTTCAAAATTTAACAACAGTGTGAAAATGTTATTACTGTAGTAAAGTTTCGTTTATTTTATTTTTTAAAAATTCAACTATGTCAAAAGAGTAAAGCCGTGTAACGTTTTAAAATGTGCCAAAAAGCCCAAGTAAGTTCAAGAGATTGCCAAGGTATCAAAAGAATTTAATTTCCTGATACTTTAATCAAATCAGTAAATTTACAAAACCGGAGTGCATTTGACCTAGCGTCGGTCTTATAATTTGTACAAGATATGGATTGTTTGTATTTAATTTTATGCTGTCACACTTGTAATAAGTAAATATTTAAATATTTTAAATATTTTTAGGTTAGTTTTTTTTTTTGAAAATACAAACGAGACGTTTATCAGAACGATTTGATTACAGTTGGCAAAGTCGAATCGTGAGATATAATTAGTAAGGAAACAATCGACCTTACTTTTTAAAATATAAAGAATAATTAAGTTGTGAATAAAGGTAATAAAATAATTGTAATAAAATTAAACTAATGCATAGAGCATTTTCAAATAACCGGAGAGGGGGAGGAGGAGTTACAATATTAATTAAAATTTTCATAAAATATTTTAAATAAAATGTAATCAATGATACAAAACAAAACCAAGCATAATATGAAATTCCATATTTTATTGTTAGTTTTAGGTATCAAGAGTCCTGTGTCTGTATCCATCGTAAAGCAAGCTAGACAACATAAGGGGAATATGAGTGTATTTTTAAAGAAAACATTATTAGTTACTTAAAATGTATTTAATGTCTGTTAGTAGCTATTAAACGTGTTTAAGGTTAATGAGAGATCACAGACCAATTCATCCTTTTACAAATACACTCTACCTTCCGGGTTTCTATCCGGAAATCTTTTTGATGAGCTAAACGTCTATTAATCTAATTAAATTATGGTTTATATTAGAGTAATAAACTTTTAGCTCTTGAAAACGGTTTTCGGATAAAAAATCGAAACGTAGAGTGAGTTTGTTCATGAATTGGTCTGTGATCTCTCATTTACCTTAAGCACGTTTATTAGTTACTATTATTCCAATAATTCAACAATTTTAATATTAAACCATTTTGCTTAATTTTTGAATTTTATTGAACATCTCAGCACAGCCTTGGTAATGGTAGAGTAAGTTCTTTATAAAAATTATTAGCTAGGGTTTCCTTTTTCTACACACGCATACGTTGACGCGTAATTGATTGCATGCTAACAGAAATTGGCTGACAGTTGTTCCCGTGGTGGTTATCCAATATCTTCTATTATGGCTGGAAACAATTAAAGACATCTGTGTTAATATAAGATATCTTCTAGTAAAACAGCTCGATTCTTGACAGGAATATCACGTTTGCTTTGAGTTATTCGTTCTGCCTTTGTAACAAAATTGTTGTATTTAATTTTTGTAAAATCGTAACGTTAATTATTGTATAAAGAATAACGATTTTGTATTGTATAATTGATAAGATTTGGTTTTCATAGTTGTTAGTCAGTTTGTTTTATAATTAATAATGTCAGGTTTTTTGTAATTATTATTGTTTTTAAGATCTATTAACATTAAAAAAAAAATTATTTCGTATATTTTATTTTTTATAATTTTATAATTATTTCGTTAATTTTTATTTTGTATAATAAATTACTTTTTTTTAATTATTAACTTTATATTTGGTTAGATAAACTAACTGTTGAAGTTATTTTTTGTATAGTCATTGCGTTATTTTTCTATAATTGTTGTTTTTATTAGTATAGCTACTGTCATTTTTTGTATAATTATCACTATAAATTTTTGCATAGTAAATACTTTTACTTTTTTAAAAAAATTAACGTCCATTTTGAATTATTAACGTTGTATTTTTTATAATATAAAACCACAGTGAAATCTCTGGTATCAATAAATTCCTACTTTAAACCCCAATAGAGAGTAGGTATACTTCAGAATCGGAGGAGTATCACGTTTCTTCCTTACTCTATTCCAAGTGTACTTTCTTTATTTTTTTACAGTACTTTATAAGGCAGTATGTCTGCAGAGATTCAATCTATCACGCCTAATGCTATACTGTTGTCTTTCTCTCTCTAATTGCCTGTCTTTCTTTCTCCTCTCTTTCTCTCTCTCTCTCTCTCTCTCTCTCTCTCTCTCTCTCTCTATATATATATATATATATAAATATATATATATATATATATATATATATATATATATATATATATATATATATATATTATAACATAAAGTACGAGGCTTTAGATTAAATTAAGTTAGTACTAAAATAAATCATCTGTAGGATTTAGCAAAGAAAGATACAAATAGTTTTTCTAGTGCGGACAAAGCAGGTACCAAAGCAGGTCATTATTCGTTGCAGGAAAGTTATAAGTGGAGTCCGGCAAATTTGACAATAGAAGGTCCAAAGCTTATTAAGATGGAAAATCCAGCTGCCGATATAGCCTGGGGAATTAACCGTGTACCGTTAGGTTTAGCTAATTGTAGAACTGTGGGAAACTGACAAAGAACGTATTGGTGGTAGTGGAAGAGATTAGGGAATTCATAAAAACTAAATGATCGGGAGTTTAGGGAGGTTTTTAGGAGAGTCTCGGAGGAGGAAGACAGGTTGGTGGGGACAAGGATGGAAGTGTTGTAAAGGGAAAATTGGTTAAATTAAGTAGAGTTTTTTTTATAAGTCAAATTTAGTAAAGTGCGACGTAAAAGTTTTTTTAAAGTATAAAGTAAGTTTTTTTATTATCAAGAGTAAGCGCGGAAGTGAACAAGCCAGGATCCAGGGACTCTACAGAACAATAAGTATATTTGGAAATAAGTGTAGCCAACAGACATCTATCTTTTAGTTTTAAAACAAATTTTTAATTTCATCAAAAATTTATAAAAATAATTCTAGTCACCATTTCTAATTTAAAAGCAAAGTTCCCGTCAAAGCGACCCCGAGAGCAAGAATAAAAATTTAATATTGTTTTTTTTTTTGTTATTCTATTAGAAATCTAAAGCCTCAGAAGTCCACCTGTTTTATCATTGTAATTTTAGTTAAGATATCAAGCCTGTCACTGCACAATATTAATATAAATTAGGAATAATGTGTAGAAATAATTGTAGAGAATAAATGCAAGTGATGGTTAAAAAAAATTGATAAGGTTGTTAATTCTTTTATAAACCTGAAGGTGTGACATTAATAGGTAAGGTAATTAAATAACATTTAAAATAATTTAAATTATAACAAAAGTTAAGTTAAAATTTGGCTCCCAACGTATTGGCAAAGTTAAGTTATAAACTTTCGCCAAATGTTTACTAATTGTGGTTATCATCGCCAAAACAACAGCAAATGCAATACCAAAATAGTTAGATAAAACAAAATATAATAAAACTAAATAGATAAAAAAAAATAAAATTTACAAAACATATTAGTATCAATTTAAAAATAAATATTAACAATAATAAATATGTAACAATAAAGAAAAACTTAACAATAAATAACAAAACAACGTAACAATAAACCTATAACAATATAAATAACACTTGATGTAGAAAATAAATAGGTTAACAATAAATAAACTCTAACACAAACTAACATCAATAGCTCAATGCTATAATTAATAGGTACTTAAGTCTTTACAATGTCCAATATATTTTTCACAAAAGTTAACAAATGCCTGATCTCAAAATCTATTAACAAAATTAATACATAAATACATAAAAATAAAATAGACGAATTGCTAAAATGGATGAATTGCTAAAATGGACATAAAATAAAAAGCAAAATTTGAACAGCAATTTATAAAGATTTCAAAGAATCTTTTCTAACATTTTTCGTACATGATGATGTTTTACTGTGATAAAACAACGAACTGAAAGAAAGCCCGTTTTAACGAAATGGTTTAAAATTATTTTATTTATAAATGTTTCAATATTTGCATGGATCCTAACCAAATACAAAACCATTGCCTGATGTTTTGGAAGTAAATTTAGAGAAATACTATGACGTAAAATTCAAAACTCTATCCCGCCTTTCTCTAAGGGCGTGAAACTTCTCACTCACCTTCAAAGGAGACATAGATTGATAGTGGATTTAAATAAAATTCTAAAGCGAATATTTAGTTCCAAGCGAAGCGAGAATGATGAGTTATCAACAAATAGAAAATTTAAAATATAATTGTTTTACTCCAAAAACATGGTTAAGTTTCTAGCATTGTTGAAGAGCGTAATTAGAAGAAAGAGTTGCTGTAATATTTGTAGAAACGTGGTGAGAAAAGTACAGTCTTTAGAGAAATGGCTGAAATTGAGCTTATTCCCTTTCATCGCTTGACAACAGCGAATAATAGTTGTATTGGTCTCCCCTATATCCAGTTACGCTTAGATTACAAATAATGGCCTGTTTCATTTATATGTGGCTGTCACTTGTCTAATAAATCTGATTTGGGTCATCTGCACATTTGCATACGTCCGTATGTTACAGCCTTCCAAATCAGAATAAACTGGACATAAATAAAGTGCGATTCTCGTAAATTTTATTTTATTTTTAGGGTTAAATTCATATCTTAAAAATATTAATCATGTTTTTCAATAGGCTTTTAAAGGTAATTTATAATATTAATGGGGTTATACCTAAAATATAGGCCTCCTAACATTAAGTGATGTTCATGTTTTTTATTATGGTTTATATAAGTCAAGAATATTTTTGTAAGCAATGTCTTAGTTATAACTTTATTAATATCTAAAGTTAGGATGCTTTTAACTAAACACAAGACCAAACTTTCTTTACAATGCCTGAATGTGTTTATAAAACCCCGAAGACAAGGATTTAACGTTAGTGAGATTAAAACATCGAAATTAATTACACCCTCATTGTAAAGAGATGGTTAGGCTTGAGTTTCCTTAAAATGATTCAAACATTAGCTATATGTAAATTAATTAAAGATATTCTATACGTAATGATAAATGAATAAATAAATATATATATATATATATATATATATATATATATATATCACTTTCACTTATGTACTTAAACAAGAATCTTACTTGGTATTTATGCGAGTACTTTCAAAGATTGGTTTTGTCTCCATCCTCGGGCATACTGAACAGGGTTTTTTGTGGACTGCGAGCTGCGTGGATTTGCCGTTGACCTTGGTGTACCGTTAAGTTCTATTTTTAGATTCACTGCACTGTGCGAGTTTTTAACGTTTGTTTTGGGGTTAAAATTGTCTATTAGATTGAATAATTTATCGTTTTTTTATTTTATTTGTATCTGTTTGTTAATGATATTATTTTTATTTTTATAAATTTCTAGTTGTTCCCAGATTGTTGTTTCGAGGCTTTTTGAACCTTTTTTTACTAGGTGTAAGTTTTTTAATGTGGGGAATGTGTGTTTGTTTTTGATGGCGTGTGTGGCTAAGTTTGAGTTATAAATTTCAGGTTTGATGTATGCATTGAGGTGTTCTTGATATCTGTCTTTTAATTTTTTTTTTGTTTGGCCTATGTATATTTTATTACAGTCTGGGCATTCGATTTTGTATATTCCGTTATTAAGTGTGGGACATATTTTTCCTGGTTGGTTTATTTTGTTGATTATGTTTCCTGTGCTTTTGTAGGCTATGTTAATATTATTATTTTTTATAAATAAATAAATAAATAAATAAATAAATATATATATATATATATATATATATATATATATATATATATATATATATATATAGTGTTGACCACGTAACCATGCACTTGGTCCTGCGTGTACTACCACTTCTGAAAATATGTTACATATTGAGAATGTTCCATACATCAACAGCTTCTGCATGTCTACACATATTTTAAGATTGTTTGTTATTAAATACCTAAGCTATTTTATTATCTACTTTATCTAATATCTATCGTCTCATGCAAGTTAGTGTTTTGACAGTCTCTATCATGTTTGTAGGAAAGTATTTACAAACTGCCCCCTCCGTCTCGCCTTCTGTGATCTCTCAAGGTCAAGTTCACGGTTACATGGTCCGCATACCTGGTGATGAAGAAAACCATACCTTTCAGGACACGGGAAAAAGTTTTTTAAAACTACCTAAAATGCTTCAAATACTGTAGCTTAATTAAAATTTTGAGACATACACTTTAAACACTTTTGAAAGCAGTTGTGACAAAAAATCACTGTTAAAAAACATAGCACTACATTAGAATACATCTACAAGATAATCGGTTAGGATGGATTTTGTTATAAATGAAAAGTAAAGTTTGCGGAGACAAGTCAACTTGCCAAGGAAAGTTGGTTCTATTTTGACTTACTGTTTTGCATGGCCGCAATGAAAAAGAAATGTGAGTGTGACTTCCAACGGTCCATCTGTAACCTCATGCATTATAAACGTTATTCTTTCTTACCAAACCTATCCCAATCGCACATTGTAGGTATATTGAGCTCATAGTGCTCAGTTTGGGAGGGGGGTTAGCACTAGTTTTTATTATTTTTTCCGTATCAATGAAGACTTTCTTCATCACCAGGATGAATGATTATTCCATTATCGATACGTCTGGGACATATATCATTAGATTATTGATTAAAAGATAAAACCGTTGAATATCGAATCGTTTATTTATTATTGCAACATTTCGGCAACGATTTTGTTGTCATTTTCAAGCCTGAACCATCGTTCTGGCCACATTACCTTCTAACCGTATAGCCCAAGTGAGATAGCTCTACCGTGTCTCCTACACCATAACACAAGGTAAAAAACGAGTCATTATTTTTAAATGTGAGAAGCCATCATTTATAGTGAAGGAATAATATGAGATTGAGAAGTATGTGGTCGAGGAAGAGGCAGCTACGAGGGGAGAAACTGTTCCTCGTTTATATTTGTGAAACCAAACATTTATCTGAAGGAAACTGACATTCGAAGAAATTAAATTTTATAGTAAAGAAAACTGAGAGGCTAAACGTATACAAACCCCTCTCTGACAAATAAGTATTGATGCATATTGTGAGAAATAAATTAACAATTCTATTTAGTCTAACATGGTCAAACTAAACTGGAGTTTATGTTTGCTCTAGCCAGACGTGTCTGATCGATGCTAAGGGAGGGTGTATATTTCCGATCACATAATGCAATGAGACAGTTGGGGGTGATTGTACACAACCTTAGTGTTTAATGCTTGCATGACAAACCACAAGTCGCCAATGCGCCGTAAATGTATATTTAGCCCGGATGTCGGACATTGTACGTTTAACTGTTGGTTAAATACCAGTATTATACGGGTTTGTTTAGGGCGAGGGGTGGCAGTATTTTCCACCCTTCGCCTTATTCTTTCAAAATCGTCTTTACTTACTTCAAGTTTATGACTCGCTTTTATTGTCTGAAGTGAAGTTCTTTTCAATAACAGAAAGTCGGTTTAAACCAGGGTTCCCCAACCTTTTATGGCTCATCACCCTTTTTAGAGCGTTGAACCACCCATGGAGGTTGAATAACACCTCTTACCATGGCTCACCCCCTTTATAGAGGTTTTCTAAAACCTATCGCCCCCTTACATGGCTCACCCCCTTTATAGAGGTTTTCTAAAACCTATCGCCCCCTTACCATGGCTCACCCCCTTTATAGAGGTTTTCTAAAACCTATCGCCCCCTTACCATGGCTCACCCCCTTTATGGAGGTTGACTAATAACACCTATCACCTCCTTACCATGGCCCAGCCCCTTTATGAAGGCTAACTAACACCTATCACCCCTTTACCATGGCTCACCCTCTTTATGGAGGTTGACTAACACCTATCACCCCTTTACCATGGCTCACCCCCTTTATGAAGGCTAACTAACACCTATCACCCCTTTACCATGGCTCACCCCCTTTATGGAGGTTGACTAATAACACCTATCACCCCCTTACCATGGACCACCCCCTTTATGAAGGCTAACTAACACCTATCATCCTTTACCATGGCTCACCCCCTTTATGAAGGTTAACTAACACCTATCACCCCTTTACCATGGCTCACCCCCTTTATGGAGGTTGACTAATAACACCTATCACCCCTTTACCATGGCTCACCCCCTTTATGAAGGTTAACTAACACCTATCACCCCTTTACCATGGCTCACCCCCTTTATGGAGGTTGACTAATAACACCTATCACCCCTTTACCATGGCTCACCCCCTTTATGAAGGTTAACTAACACCTATCATCCTTTACCATGGCTCACCCCCTTTATGGAGGTTCACTAATAACACCAATCACCCCCTTACCTTGGCTCACCACGTTTATGAAGGTTAACTAACACCTATCACCCCTTTACCATTGCTCACCCCCTTTATGGAGGTTGACTAACACCTATCATCCCTTACCATTTTCATTATATGCCTAATTTTAATTTAAAGTAAAGTAAGTAAAAAAACAGTTTTATTATTTTAAACATATTTACTACCGTAAATACCGTAAAACCACCAAAATAATATTATCACGTCACTTTCAAATATAATAGGTAAAAAATTTTAAAATGTATATTATTTACTAATTTTATTAAAGAATAAAAGAGTGAAACCATTAAATAAGGTAATAAACGTACATTTGAAATAAAGGAGTTATGTTTTAATTTTTAAATTGAAATCTGGAAAATTTTTAACACATTATTGACCAAATTATTTCTTTGTTTCGTGAGAAGCTAGACAAAAGAGCTAAATCCTTTTTCAACTAAATATGTTGACGGGAACAAAATGAGAAGTGATTCCGTTCCTCTCCGCAGTTATAGATAAGTACCTGATTCGTAACCACTCTGTTTGAAAATGATTGTCGCCTCACATTCATACTTTAATGCTAGACACTACGACTGGGAAGATTTACCAAGTTTATGCACAGCTACAAATGAAGATGGATCTGGAATCCAATCCGGAATTTGTAACTTGGTTAAAAATTTTAAATTTGCCCCTTTGAATACGCATAGCCCCCAAAACATTCAAAACCTGTTTATTGCCCACCAGGTCGGGAGCCGCTAAGCTAATGCTTAAGCAGGGTAATGATCGCGGCTTGTAAGTACATGCTTAGGAAGCATAATCCGTTTGGAAAAGCCGTTGATAGTTTCACCTGTAGTCTACAAGGAACAAAACTCTCCCCAGATGTTATTTATTTCAGTAAATGTTAATGTTAACTAAAATTGTTTTACGCCTCAATAATATATATATATATATAATGTTTGTATGTCTGTGTGTACGTATGTGTGCATGTATGTATGTGTATGTAAGTAGCCTATGTATGTACGAGCCTTATGAATTACTAAACCACTGATCCGATCGCCATGAAATTGTCGGAACTTATTGAATACATTTCTTGGAAGGTTTCTGGCAACATAACAATTTTTCCAACTGTAATTTTACATAGCCAAAATAGCATAAAATATGGCTTTCTATCTTATCTTATTTTAAGACATTTTATTCAATTCATTCCAAATTTAAGTTGCTAGGCAACACTCAACAATCTAAAATTATTTTCAAACATTTTTTAAACAATATAAAAAAACAACAAAAAAATTGTATCCGAATGCACTTCAATAAATAACAATAAATCAAGAACTTTTATTGTCACACTTTTCTCGATCGACTACTCTACGTTCAGCTGTTATAATGTTAATAAAATACTAAATTAAGTTTAGCTAATGTTAGTAGTGACTTTTAGGCAATAAGTTTTCCAGGTTACCTAGCTATTTATAAACCAATATAATGAGCTATTATTCATATGATTTATGAAATCACAAGACATTTTTGAAAGCATCAAAGTCACCCTTAAGTTCAATATTTTCACTAAGGGGATTTTCACTCTGCCATGTTAATTAAATGGGAGTTTGTATGTTAAGTTAGGTACAGGTATCTCTAAAACTATTAAAGTTATCGTGATGACATTTTTAGGAAATTATTATTATTACTATAGAAACACAATACTATAAAAACATCTCTTATAAAAGATTTATTTCTATATTTTTTTTAAGTAAATAAGATTGTCGTACATTTTGGCTTATGTTCAGTATATATATATAATATTTTTCGGGCCTTAAACGAAACAAAATACAATAATTGTTTTAGGGTATTATTTAAGTAATAATGTTGTTAGTACACACAAAAAATGTCAGGTCTCTAGCTCTTAAGGTTCAAGAGTTATTGGTAACTAATCTTTAAAAAACACAGTTTTCGGAAAACGCAAGTTAAAAAAGACAGTACTTTTCTTACATTAAAATCCTCCTGTACAGTAGCCCCCCATATCTTCATCTTCCCTCTTCCTTTTAAATAATCTCTTGATTCTCAATTTCTTGTTGCCTTCCTGGGTCTCTTTGTATTCTGATATTATCAATTTGTTTTAGGGTCTCTACTATGAAATTCCCAGGCTTTATGCATATTCTATCTAAAACATTGGCTTTAGCGATTGAGGCTTCATTGAATACTATCACAGCATCATTTACTCCTAATTGAAGAGTTTTTAGGCCTAAAAAACCAGCCTTTTTACCCTTTGCCAGATAAAACTGAAGCTGTCGTTAAAACTTTGGGTCTTGCCGTGCAAGCGACGGCTAAGAAACTCAAATTTGGTGAGGCCTCGGTATATGGGCTTCATGGCTAACATGATGGGCTCCGCTAGAGAATTTTTGTGCTCAAAAATAGTTTTTAGCTCTAACGATTTATTATAGCTACACCAAGAATCCATTCCCCTGGGGCATAACTGAAGCTGAGGCTTTTTGTCAGTCGATATTGAGTGAAAGTATGTAGCCCAAATAGCTTGTTTCATGTCATCAACGTCCGTGAGGTTATTCCTGATGGCTGACCCATAATATCTTTGTAGCCAGTCTATTTTAGCGTCTGTAAGCCTACCTGCACCTCCTAAACCTTTGTTGTCACTAGGTTTTTTACTTTTGTGATCTTTTTTCAGCTATCTCAGACGCGTCCCCATGCGTCTTTGCACGTGTCCGACACATTCCAATTTTTCAATATTAATGCTACCATCATTAGGTTTACTTTATAGTACAGATGAATATTCCTTAGAGTCTCCACCCCCTAGATACTTTGTGGATTTAACCCTTAGCTTGTCCCACGATCGTGAACAAATTCGTGTTGAAACTCAACCGTTGCATTATTTTTGTTGTTTTTATGGTATTTCTGTCTCTCATATGTATATAAAAGTGACGATATTCTTAAACAGATTAAAATGGAAAAAATATATAGCAATTAAAAAAAAGATGTTTTTCATCAGAAAAATGGTTATTAAATTAATATTAATATATATATATATATGGTATAAATAACATATAAATGGTTATTAATGGAAAAGACATCAGGAGCTATATGAATATTTACTATTTACAACTTACTTCAGGAGACTCCCTAGCACGGCGATCAATTAATCTGTAGAAGCCAAATGGGTACAAATAATAATGGTATTTTTTTGGATAAATGTTTCTTCAGCTGTATTTTATATTTTCATAGGACATTTGATAATAAACTGAAAGTAAAAATTATTGTATTACTAGGCCATAAAAGAAATGAATAGACAGTTGGTAGAATTGCAGTCAAGAACTATTATTTCTTACGTTTTTGACCTTACTAGGCAATCACCTCCTAATTTTGCAAAGTCCGTTTGGAAGCGATTTGACAAAGTAGATTAAAAATATTGGTTTGTGCAGATAGTTACCGCCTGAGTAATCTTTGCTAGCTTCTTCTTGAGAACAAATTTATTTTATTTAGCTCAGCATTATTAATATATAGATATATTTGACATAGACACAGTAATAGAATAAAAATAGTTCAAGACACGTGATAAATATATTGAAATTTGTATTAGAAAAAAGCTGACTTTAAATAAGTATCGTTTTTTAATTCAATGTTTTTCTAACATCCTCAAGACTTTTAATACGCGTATGGTACGATTACTATCATATTATCGTGCTTAGAGTATGTCAGATATATCACATTTAAAAAAATATTGAGTAAAACAAAATAAATTGTTTTTTGGAATAGAGTTTCAAGAGAGGGTTATAATTATCTGGACTGGCGCCTGATCGAGGGATTTAAAGGGTTCGACGCAACAGGTAGTTCCAGGTCCACACACCAACCACCAGCTTACTAGTAAACATAATGCTGTGGTAGTTACAGGCAAAATTATATAAGCTTAGGTCTTAGGGAGAAATTGTGTATTCATCGTCTAGAAAACATCAGACACTGTTTCATCCCTCATCGGGGCCATAAATCGCGGCAGTCTCAACACTTAGACAATCCTAATAACTCGTTTCCTTGAATACCCTATTTACATTTGTTTTTATTTATAATATGCATTAAAAAGCATAATTAAGAAAATAAAGAGTCAACACTATGAGTCAGCAGAAGTCCAAGGATCGATGTTTTGGAAAAATATCGTCCTTGGCCTCTCGGAAAGGCCTGCAATCCTCAAATGCCAGCTCACAAAATGTTACCTATAAGCGTGGTTTTCCTGCCTTACTCTCTCCCCTCATCCGTTCGATGAATCCCGTTCCATCAGCACCCGTTATAATTGTAGGGAGGTTGGAGAGTTCATTTACAACTATCACAACTGTCGTGTTACCCTAACATTTTTGGCCATAAGTATTTTGTTAAATTTTAAACAAATAACAAAATTTACTCAGCAAATTGAGCGATTGGTCCTAAATTAATTTTACTTAAAAGTAAAGAATATGAAAATATACGTTACAATTTTATCCTTCAAAGTATTATAACAATAGAATTGATTAAATTAAAGACAAATGACTTGAAAAGATCTTTGAATGACTTTACATAATAGCCTGATATCATACAGTATTATATCGTGGTAATAAAGTAACCTAATGTGTATAAAGTACAAGTTTATGTATATGATCGTATATTCTGTTGTCCATAACCTTTGGTGCTTTATGATGTTATAGAGGTTAAAATTAAAATATAGTGCTATTGGATTTTTTTTCAAATACGTCCGATGAAATATATTGGACAAACTAAAAGGAGTAAACAAGTTAGAGCGAAAGAATAATCTTCCTATTTTAAATACAATAGGTCTGAAAAGTCAGCTAAGGCGAAGCATTGTTTGGACGAGAACCATATATTTAAAAGTGAAAATGTAATCCTTTTGAAGAAATTTATAAATTTTATTGAATTAGATGCATGGGAAACTTTATTTATAAATAGAAAATTAAATAAAACTGTTAATAATGAATTAGGACGAATTCAAAAATTAATATTATTGTCAATTAATTTAGTGTTAAGTATTATCTTTAATTTAAATTATTTAAATTAATTGTTAATTAATTGTTTTTAATATTACGTTTTATTAATACTGTATTATAGATTTATCAAAATTAAATATTTGTAGTTATCTTATGTTGCCCAATGTAAATATATTTGTAGTCGTAGTTGCAAATTTGTCAATTCCAGATCCGGTTCATACTTTTGTTAAAATATTAAAGGTTATGTTTTAAACAAAGTTTTCTTTGTGATAGCATCACTGAAGATGATGACATAATGACATTGAAACGCGTTTGAGATTAAGGTTTTTATAATTGTTAGTTGTATATGTTTCTTGTGTTTATTGACAAGATTATGTTAAGGAGTTTCTAATTTTAGAAGACAATGAATTCTGAGCAAATGAATACAGCCGTTGCGTTGTCAAGATAGTCGATGTTATTGGAAACATTAGTACATATTTGACGCCCATCATAAAGTATATTACGCAACATGAGATGTCATTTCAGATTTACTGATGTTAAAATGTTTGTATTTAAGTCCATTAATTAAGATACACTCGTCTTTTTGGCAATAAACTCTGAGCTATAAAGTGTTAACTGACGAATTTAACGCACAGTTTGAATGACGTGACGTCATAAAATGAATCTGTTCTATAGCGAACAAGTGTTACAATAACACGTCTTGCGGTTTGGCCAGTTTTAAATTTACCTAGTGTTCATTATGAAAACATTTCCTCATTCAAAATAGTATCAGATTTTTTTCGAGTATGGTCACTGACTAGCAAGAATGATACAGAATCTGAATTTTTTAAATGGAATTGTGCTACTAAGCGGAGAATAAAATAGGGTATGGAGTGTTTTGTATATACAATGAGGGTAATTCAATATGAAATAACAAAGTTTTAAGGCTATTTATAGAAATAGAGGCTTGCTTCAAAGACGTAACCTGTATCCAGTCGTTATAGGGGTTTTGCACTACGACTTTATAGTAAATAACTTTGTATTAAAGTTGCTTGTTGTAATTATCTTGAATTGACTAATTAAATTTTAAGTAATTATTGCGTAACTGAATTCAAAAATACTCAGTTACGCAATAATTACTTATAATCTCTTATTGTTCAATTCTTGTTATTATTTGTTCGTCAATTAAGGTTGGTAGATTGTAAGTGATTTAAATCTTTAAAAATAAATAAATAAATAGTCAATAAAAGGGATACCACAGCAATTAAAGAGACGTTATGTTTATGTCAGTATTAAAGTACTGTGTTTGACTAGTAGCCAAGAAACAATAATGTTTATCTCTAAGCTTTGATTACAAAGTCGTAGAAATATATGGCAGGCAGTCGTAAAAATCCGGAACAACGATAAACATAAAAACTGCTGTTTTAGCCGTTTAATGGTGACATCATTGTAATAATGAGTGAGTATCTTTGTACAGAATCGTTTATCGATTCATGAGTTGTTAACAGAATCTGAAAACTAAGAAATGGAAAAACAAAATAGCTTTAACACAAATTCTTGCACACCAACCAAAAAATAATAATAATGATAATAATAATCAACTGGTTTCTATAACTTTAAAAATACTGCCTCTTCATGAATGTTATTTATTTATTTTGGTAATTATAAAGATCAGCGACTACCGCTCCGATCGGCGAAATTTTTTTCCTGATGAATTTGACCTTACTGAACATGAATCTGAAGTATTTTTTTACTGCAAACACATTAAAAAAGTAATAGCCTAACCTGACCTGACCTGGTTTTTTAGGTTAATATGCGTTTGTTGTTAAAAATAACTCCATATTCGTGTTCACCAAAGTCAATTCGATAGGAAAAAAAATTCGCCGATCGGAGCGGTAGTCGCTGATCTTAATAATTACCTTTATTTTATAACAATCAGTCAGTTTTATTGTCATTTTTGATGATCGTGAAATTTACTGCTAAAATATAAAATTTGCTTACTGTATTGTTATTGTAGAGGTTGACCTTCAATATACGAAAAAAATATAGCTGTACTTTAAGGCTATACCTGACGAGTCGTATGCTTGTAGCAATCTAAACTTGCTGCGCTAGGTAGATTTATATATCCGCTACCTTCCCAAACACTATAAATGTCGCGATCACTATGTCTAATGGGATAGGTTCACGCTCACTTAGACCCACTACATAGCAGAGGCTCCGGTCACTAGGTAAGGCCAAATGAGAGTGATTAAAGGTCCGATTGCATCACTTGGACTGAACCAGACTGGATATGGAAGTACGTAGAACCTGGAGGCTAAGAAGAATCTACTGGTCCCAGATAACTCTGGAAAAAGCGGTCGGAGCTTCTTAGAGTTCGGCCAGAGTATGGATTTACACAAGTTCAGGCCATACACTAAAGGCGAAAGGCTCTTACAGACCCAGGGTCTGACGAAAGTCAGCTGGACAAGAGCTACGAGTTTGAAGTCGAATGTTTAGGTGTGTGGTCTTGCACTACACAGACCTGGTCATCCAGATGTGGGAGGGTGCTCTGTATAGTTTTTCTTCGTGTAAGGAATGGGAGAGAATAGTATTGAACCAGAAAAGCCTCCTTCATTTAGTCGAATGACACAATATAAAACATCTGTAACGGGATCCGCACGGGTATAAAATATATAATTTATCGGAAACGTTTGTTTATTTTGAATTGTTAGTTAATAATAAAGTCTCTTATATAATATTATTTACAGCATTCTATTTATGACGTTCTTTATAACGAAAATTATCAAAATGTAAGTTACAGTGGATTCAGGCCTGCCTTTGATAAGATGTATTTATTTAAGAGAGTCACAAGGCAACGCTTGACAGAAACAACCCCTTCCTCGGAGAAATCTACATCTTGGAAATATTCGCACAGATAACTAAAGAAAACATTCCATATAATTTTATGTTTTACTTCACACTTTAACATCTCTTATATGTAAATACTTGCAAATAGTAGTTCATATTTGGATATTTATTAAAAAAGTCTGCTTCGGCTTTATGATTGGTTATTATTGTTATTAAATTCCTGCTATTAGCTCACAATTTTCTGGCATATATATACATACATACACACACACACACACACACACACACACACACACACACACACACACACACACACACACACACACACACACACACACACACACACACACACACACACACACACACACACACACATATATATATATATATATTACACATTTTTAATCATTAATAAAATACGGTTTTTTTCATCCAATCAAGTTCAAATACATTTCTTATGTTAAGACAATTGATGTTAAAACAGTTTTTCAAAAATTTATTCAATAATTAAATTATAAAATTTGTGGGGTCCAGCCGGGTTTGAACTGAGAATCTTAATGTACGAAGTCTAGCGCTCCTTTGCACTGCGCCAACTTTCGAATAACTAAAAATATTTTTCTCAAAGATATATGCATGTTTTTCCCATCTGGTTGTAGTCGAAACCTCCATCGTACAACCTTAAATTGTCCCCATGGTTACCACGCAATATAATAAATAGTGTAAATAAAATAAAATTTTCTTTGTTAATCTCTGGAGAAATTTACTTACAATTTTTTTTTATATTGCTTGTTTTTACTCTGAAACTTAGCCATAGATCTGTTTACCAAGAACACATAAAACATTCACATATCACAATATTCACTCAATCATTCCTTAATATTTTATACCTAAAGAATTAAAACTACACAAACTAATCTAACACCTGTAAATTCTGCATAAACTAAATACAAATAGGCAATACCGCATATCTGAATACAAACACAAAAACTTCAAAATACACATAACCGAGTTGTTGTGGTAATATACATCTGACATTACTACAAAAACTATGTACAAAATCACGCAATGTAGCCATATTACCTTCCAAAAACGGGAATCTCCAACAACTATCGCTCAATAACAATGAGACAGGACACTGCCGCCTTAAAGATAAGTTCAAAATGGTTAAATGTTATTAGCTAACGTATTTTAAACATATGATTATAGCTCAACTTAAAGAGGGAATCGTACAAAGGAACATTACTTTTCTGAATAATCTTGCTTAATAAACATTCAGTATATAAAAAGCGATCGTATTATAATATACAGTATTGAATAAACGTATTATGGAATAATTTCATTTTAAGAGTTTACCTGTCCCACAAATTCATTCTTTTATTTTAAGCCTAACCAACATAGTGTTTTCTTTTATAAAAAAAATTTTTATAAAACTATTGAACATTTCAACTGTTTACTTATTACAAACAAAAATTGAAAATCCTTTTACATAAATATTTATCACTTAATAAATAGATATGTAAATGGTTTAAAGATGAGATTTATTGAAATATTTATAATTTTGCGAATTTTAAATTTGTGAATGAAATAAAGACTAATTTTTCTGATAAAAACAAAAGTCACTATCAATATTTATGGGGTTTCTGGAGTTACAAGGTTACGAATGGATTCTCCTACTCTATTTGTATAGGATTGTAAACGGTTTGGGTTCTGTTATGTCGGTGTTGACAAGTACCCAAGGATTATTCTGCAAGGATTATAATCCTCTTTGACGTTGGTAATTTCAAATAATACGTCCACTCCGGCATAGCCAATTGTTCGCTATATTATTAATTGCTAATTGTTTACATTATTCAGGTAATCGATATTGGCGACAAAATCAATCCTGGCAATATAGAAAGTCTTCAGAGACATGAAAAAATATAAAACGTTATAGCAATGGGCCAAAACATTTTGAGAAAAATACAAACATCACTTCATAAACAAGAAACGCCTATTTTTTCCGACTATATATTTTGTATAAAATAGAGCACTGTGTAATCCTAGATTACAATATAACTACAAAGTAACCGGTTAAGATAGATTTGGTTATAAAAATGTAATAGTCAGCTAAAGGGTTAACCTATTTACATAAGAAGTGGCTTCAATTTCGGTATAAATTTTGTGTGTATGTACGTGTGTGTGTGTGTGTGTGTGTGTGTGTGTATGTGTGTGTGTGTGTCTGTCTGTCTGTCTGTCTGTGTATTGATATATTATAGTGATGAAATAGTTACTATAATATATCTGATGGATTATAGTGATGAAATAATATTTTACGGCATGTGAAAATATTTACAGTGCCGTAAATATGGTTTACGGCATATTAATTTTAATATGTAGATAAATTAGGTATGTGGTATCAAAACATATTCTTGAAAAGATTTTTCAACACATTATCACATTATCCTTATTTTCAAATCTCGAAAATTATAAAATTTTAGCAGATATATAATAGAATTGTACCTCCAAAAAAATAACAATGGCCTGGAAATATATGTGAGAGACTATCAACGTTGTGTAATAGAGTGATCCGTCTGCACTTTTAAGACCTCTATCGTATAAAATCAATATACGTTAGCATTTTTGTATTGTAGATAGGGTCTTTAAAGGACAGAAAATTATTTGTGAGTTTAGATAAGAACAAGGTTAGGCACAAAAACTCTCAGTAAAATATATAGAGGGGTCATAGCGTCTCGTGCTGGTTATCCTAAGTGTCAGGAAACTACTCTCAATAAGGGTCATAAAAACGGGTATCCATTTCACCCCCTCTTAAAGGAAAATAGGGGTGGGTGGATTAGGACTAACGAAAGACATAAAGATCCGTTGTTATAGTCAAATTTTATTAGCTGGCACTAGGAGGGTACAAGCTTCAGTGAGAGATCGAAGACGAGGGAAGGGTGGAGGTCCTCGCAGGTCATTTTCAAACACATCGACCCTTGCACTTCTGCTAACTCATATGGTTAAGCTACTCAATATTTTGTTACTTATTAATATTTCTTATGTATAGTGTAAATAGCAACAAATACAAATAGCGCATGTTAGTACGATTGTCTTAAAAATGGGACGAGGAGGCTACGATTTATGGCCCCGATGAGGTATGGCGACAGATCCGGATGTTTTCTAGACGACGAATACACAATTTCTACCCAAGAGCCAAGTGCCAGCTTATTATATTTTACCTATACTGATAACAAGAAAACTTTTTGCATAGCCTGGGTATGGTCATTGACGTGATCTCAACTGGTATAGGAAAGTTGTCTCTCTATTCTAAAGAACATAAAATATCACTGATAAAATAACTGCATACGCCTAAACTTATGTGGTTACTTTTAATAATTCTTGTGTAACTTTAATGATTCTTTTTACATCTACCTTTTTCGAAATGATGTTAAACTGAAGATTATTTCTCAACAGTGTTAGTGAGTATAACAAATCTAAGTTTGAATTAAAAATTGTAAATACATTTCTTTTGAATGAAGACAAATTAATAATAAATTAATTTTCATATTCATATTTGTTGATTCCACCTTTACGTGAGCTACTAGTTTTTAACTAAAAACACTTGTAAAATGTTACACTAGCCTATAGTAGCACTTACTTTTTTAATTGTTGAGGACGGCCGTTTCGGAAGATGTGTCCTATTGTCAACTTGGTACTGTCTGAGTTGACGATTGGATACATCTTCCGAAACGGGCTTCCTCAACAATTAAAAACGTAAGTCCTACTATAGGCAAATGTAGCATATTTACAAGTGTTTTTAGTTAAATTTTATTGTGTTTCTATTCTAGTATTGGTTCGTTGTTTATAGTTAAAATTATTTACTTATTCAGATATGAGATCTTGCTGCACCTACCAAAAGAGGTTAGTGTACATTACGCTGCCACAGTCAAACCGCAAAACACATGCAACAATCACTCGACAGCTAGTCACAACAAAATAACACTCACATCATAAAATTCTCCGGGTAGCTGGTAGACACCTTTCTACATCCCACAAAAGAGTAGATCTACTTCAGGTAAAGGCCTCTCGTCCTTTAGATGCTTAACGTCAGCGACAGCGAGGAAGTACGATTGTCGTACGCTTCGTCGCATAACGTCATCCGCCCTTTACTTGATATTTTGACGTACGATAAAGTCTGTTGTGGTTATTTCACCATCACATCACAACCATTTATGAGCTCAGAATGTGTGACGATGAATCAATTTTTTTATTGTTAAACTCTTCTCAATTTATTAAACGAAGATTATGAAAAAGGAAACGTGAGTGAGTTGATGGTATCTTGCGGAAAAGAGGTCGGTAAGGATGGTTTCGTAGCTTTAAAGTAATTATCATACTAACAGACTATATTTTGCTTCAACAAGAGGCAGCAACCTTTTGGAAAGCTTGAACCTGGATGGTAAAGACCTCGTAATTATAAGCATTATACAGACTTGATCATCTCGTTGGTCCTACAAGGGTATTCTTCTTTTACCAAGATGAATACGTTTCTCGCTATCCATGATGCTCGTCGCACTACAAATCCAAACTGAATAGGAAAAAGTGCGTTATTGCGTGACGTCGTTTGCAACAAGCCCTCTCCTAATGGACGCGGCTTCCCTTACTTCTTCACGTTTAGATAGGTCAGTCCCTGTCGCGCATTGTCGCATACGAAAACATTCCACGATGCCGCAACTTGTCGCATCTTCTACGCATCTAAAGCACGAGAAGCCTAAGTGACCTTGTCCACGTTATGTCCTCAAGATGATTTTCCCTATTCCCAGGATAAGAATATTATTATGTTCTTTCTTTAGTCGTTTCAAAATCCTCCTACAATAACACTTTCCTTACAAAGGCGTGAAACAAGAAGATACCTCACAATGCCACCAATAGATAGCACTACTACAGGGTCACGGTTCTGGCAAGTGGTGTCATCATATTTCCCTTATATACTGTATCAGGAGGTTGATATATCTACTTTAATCCTATCTATTTTCGAAATCCTTTCCAATCCTTAATAGGCGACAATAGTAATACTGGCTAATCCTAAAAGTACAAAAACCCACAAAATTCTGTACGGGGTTCTACACAACAAAAACCTGTGAGTTATAAAATGGAAAAGAACGAGAGGCAAACGTGCAACCTAACTTAACCTAACGTGCAGGCTTAACTTTATTTCCCAGAAGCTCGTAGCGAGTAAAAATGCCGACGTCATAAGTATTGGGGCAAGTGATAATGTAGTCTTTTGAAATGGAAATGTTCTGGATGGTCGGTAAACGTTTATACAGGCGATAAAAGCAGTTCTTCGCGATGCGATTAGGAAATTTAAAATGAAGTTAGATGTGATAGACTAATACAGACTATTAAATGAATATTACTAGAGTTAGGTAAAATTGGAGCAATGTTTCTAGGCGGTATGGTTTTCTAGGTAATTTCTGGTAATTTCTCAAAAAAGCTTAATAGACAACAATTCTAACTTAACATTTTCAAGAATGTTAATTTTTCATATTTTATGTATAAAAAAATACCAATCAGAGATTTACCGATAATTATTGTAATATTATTTACTTTATAACAGAAAATTAACTTAATGCGTGAAAAGAGAGTTCTGTTATATATGAGAATAAGTAATAGTTTATTACTTAAATTCTACTCGTAATCAATACTAACACACACATACAAACACACGCGCGCACGCGCACACACACACACACACACACCTCCATCTGTTGTTTTTTTTCAGTTGATCTGAGTTTTCAAATAATTCTTAGACTGAAATTCGAGGAGTGTAAAATCTGGTTGAAACAAAATAATTATTATTGTTTTTACTATTATTGTTTAAAAAAGGTTTTATTTCCATAATGGAGAAGTAACTTTGCAAAACATTTATACATCCACCTGTCTCCTGCAAAGGCTAACTTTCATTCTAGGCTTCAAGACTTGGTAATTGAAATACTTCGCTCTTCTACCGCCTTTCATTCTAGACAACTTGACCAATAACGTTGGGACGTGAAATAGGCAAGTCTTGTAAGTTGGAATGAAATTTGAAGTTCACGTCCCTCATTCCTTCTATTCCAGCTTTATAAACCTGCCTACGTCACTTCCCTACAGTCTTTCATTGTATAATTGATGACATTTCCTTCCCAGTTCTATAATTTTTTCCATTCTAAACCTATAGACCTGTTCTGGAAATTTCATGCTTCATAGCCTGTCATGACTTGGCCATATGACCTGTCATTCTCACTTCTCTATTCTCTTTACTCCATGATTCAAAACCTGTCCGTTATGTCTCTAAATATCTTCAATTCATATCCTGTCATCCTCATTTCTCAGCTCTCTTTATTCTTTGCCTCATGATTGTCATGCTTTATTCTATGTCAATGTCATTTTCTGCTAGGTTTAATCACTTGTATGTGTCACTTCTCCGTCTTACATTTTCATCCTTTAATGTTCACTACTCTAATTACAGACGTAGATTTGCTCATGTCACTTCTCTACTGGCTTTCATTTCAGTACACATTTTCTGTTCATTTCAAAGTTAATCACGAAATCAAAAAAAGTAATATTGAATTCAGATGAAGTCGTGTAATCTTTTGTTCTTTAGTATTAAAAATTGTGTTCTTTGAGTTTTTGTTACCAGAACTCTAGAAGAACAATATTATTCAAAATAATACTTGCAACGAGCAATCATATAGTATTAGACATCCGCGAGGAAAGATAACAGCCTGTTCTTTCAATCGATTTGCAAGACTCCTCTCTCACCAAAAATTTTGGAAATCTTACCATAAACGTGTGTAGGTAATTAACAGGTATAATATTTCAAACCTTATGAATTTATATTTTCTATTATTATTTCAATGTTGGATGTAGACTTGAACATTGCATTTGATGCAAAAAAACACACAAACGACACATCTTTTGACTTTGATTAGTTGAATAAATACTTTACTACGAAGGTCAAACAACATCTGTCTACACATCGCACATAATTCATTAAAACTGTTTAGGCGTTTCCAAATTGGCTAAACCTATCTCATCCTTTCCTCGATATTAGTTTAGCACCTGCTACTGTCGGTTTAGAACTTCTATAGTTTCTGATATTTTATTTCATGGATTTTCTTAACCGCGACTTTCGGTAAACGTTTTATTGCTTAAGATTAGTCATATTACTACTTGAACCTTTCATTAACGATGGTGTTTGATAAAACTGGGCAATTCTGTTTCTGTATGTAAATGTCATGAATTTATTTTTCTTAATCGCTTTTATATTAGTTTATGACTATCCGAACCTAAATTTTGTAAATTTGTAAACATTTATTGAGACAGAACGATTTCGATCGCTCCTTGACGGTCTTCATCAGTTACTAAATTTTCCGCTTAGAGTTGTTAGGTTAAGCGGTGACGGATGTAAGAGCAGGTTTTCGATAGTATCAAAGAGTATGTGTGATTTGTATTGGGTTTGTTAATTTTAACATGCTTGTATATTGTGTTTAGTGTATTTTTGTAAATTACATATTGTTGTAGAGTGTAGAGATGTGGTCCTTTTTTATTGATGTGTAAGATTTCTAGGTTATGGTTAATGTCTGTGTATTTTTGTCCTGTTTCTTTTAAGTGATCGGAGAATGCTGAGTTGGTGTTCTTACAACACACAAAAATGCAAAATACAATCATATTAAACGAGCAAACAAAATACAAATCGCACATACTTTTTGATACTATTGAAAACCTGATTTTAAAACCGTCACCGCTTTACCTACTACAACTCCAAGCGGACAATTTAGAGACTGATGAGGATCACCAAGGAGCGATCGATCACGTTCTGTCTCAATGTGTTTTTACAAATTTACAAAATTATAGTCATAAACTAATGTAAAAGTGATTAATTAAGTTTCACCAAACGTAATGGACTACAAAATTAAGAGTTTATTTTTCTTTTGTTGCTTTTCTTAGTGTTTAGTATTTTGTATATGTTATGCGTTATGCTGTTACCGCGACCAATTCCATGCGTTAGGTATTTAACTGTGTCTAAATCTTTCTTGAAATTTTTGGTGGAAATCGGTATTTCTTACATCCTATGTAGCATGAATACTGTGTCTATTTCATTCTTGATATTTTTGGTGGAAATCGGTATTTCTTACATTATTTGTAGTATGAATATAAAGACATATTGGTTATAAATAATTTTTAAAACAATGACATAAATGATATAAACAAGGGGCGAATTTTTAATGACAGAATTTAGTATTTGTGCTTGTAATTGATATAGGCGAACTGTCTTTGTAAAAACGTTGAATCAGAAGCTGATAAACTATCATGAGGCTGCCACATTGACTTTTACAAAGTCACCTTTCTATAAGAAACAAACTGAATGTTTTTACAAGTATTTATTCTGTGCTTCACCACGATATTTGCAAATCCCTTGCTAACATGGCTAACCCTATGTAATTTTTTTTCAACTATCAAATGTGACAGGCGACACAAACTAGTAGAGACCTGCACAAGAGGATGTTGGGCTCTTAGTAATATTTGCATAAATTTTGCTCAAATTCATCTAAACTACAGCACAGCAGACCTACAAGCCTCTTGTAGTGCAAAGTACATTTATCCCTATAGAGTGATAATAAAAACTTCAATATTAAACTTGAATTATGGATTTCTTATTAGAAACCTACTTAGAACATGTTACACCAAACCAGTTCTCCCTACGGTTCTATAGCTATTATAGAAAAATTCACAGGACAGTGTGTGTGTGTGTGTGTGTGTGTGTGTGTGTGTGTGTGCGCGCGCGCGCGCGCGCGCGTTACAGAGTTATAAACTGAAAGGTTTTTTTGTTACAAGATATAAGAATGTACCAATTCAAGAATGTGAGAATCATATGTATAATACTCCAACCACACCCCTTTCCATTAAACAGCCTTTAGTTACTGCGGTAGCCTACAATATAACTACATTCTTTAATATATACTTTACAGTTTGAGTCATCTATGAACTTTTGTAGAGCATACATATGTAATAATCTATGTCAACAAGTATAACCAAAATATGAAATAGTTTTAGGATTGTCCCGTATACAGAGAAACGTTTTCTTCAATAAAACCTAAACTCATTTCATATTTTTAAATAAATACGTTTGTGAGCATTAATTACGATTCAAATGAAGCGATTGTTGTTTTAATTACAAAACGTTTCGTGTTTAACATTCAGATTAAATCCAATCTCGTAAAAGCATATCATCTCTCTTTGTTGTGACTTTAGTTTGAGCAGCGTTATCACAAAGACAAACTTATGGCTCGCCATACCCTGCACAATGTTTACTAATTTTAATATCATTAGACATTAAATTTTGATGTTAACATTAATGACAATATAACACGGGAACATTTGCTAAGCAGTCCCAAGTCCTATAATTAGCCTACGTATCTTCGCAAAAATAAAGTAGTGCACAAAAACATGTTGAAAAAATGTGGTCGAATTTCATTGTTATTTTAAAATAAGTAAATTTTGTATTTTTTTGTTCCATTAAAAGATATTATTATAGTTTGAAAATATTTATGACTTTTTTGACGTAGCAAACAGTACCTAATGTGAACAACCTTTTAAAAATTTTAATTCATATGTTTGTAATATTTATATTATAATATAATATATATGTTTGTCAAATATAATAGTTATGAAAAGTTGTTTTATTCTATTACCTTTGAGTTTGGCTAAAACTAAGGAATACATGTTAATATAGGTAGTCTTTAGTATTTTGTCTTTAAAAGGTTAATAATTTACTCTGGGAGTCTTAAGCCATTGGTCTAAACCTATAAACTATTTGGAGGCTAAGTTTACATCATTTCCCAAATGCAATTTCCTGTTTATACAAAAATATCGTACATTTGATTAAATTATTTGATTAAAATCAACAAGTGGTTCACATAGGCTTGTGTTTTTACTACAGTATTATTTGGTTTATCCTTCGAGATGTCCTTTAGCTGTGATTAATTTAACAAACATCTAGTCGTAAAAATAATCTTTGATGGAACTAAACAACGGAACATATTTTAAAATTGATCGCACATTAAATAACAATTTACTTTCGCTAAATATCTACAAATTGCAATTATATAATATAACACGTACGCTAATAACAACGTTTCGGGTTTTCTTGAAGCTATAGTTGGCGTCTGTACACTTCGGTGTTCTGGTACTGTACTACTTGCCCAAACTACTACTACTCCTAGTGTTAAAGGAGTAGGGTGAGGTGAGTTAAGAGAATGAATTCGGAATATTTCTGGAAACCAAACATGATGAAAGTTAACTCCAACCGCTGTTAACGTTTTTATTTACAAATGGTTTCAATGTTATTTTACACATTTGTCTATAAATAAAAATAATATATAATATAAATTACTTACAATAAAGTTTGGTTGTAAAACCAAACGTTTTGACCGTTAAACCCTTCAAAGTAGTCGCAGAGTCTCCTTAAGTGTGTATTAATATTATTCGACATGAAATGAATGAAACATAGATTAGTTTTATTGAAATTATCCAAATACAGGGTCCTACAGCAACTGTAAGATAAAACTACTAAAAATTTATTACAATTCAAACAACAGCATGAACGAACTTAGAGTTTCTATATGTCGTATTATCTAATAAGCGGTGTTTTTAAGCCAATGGGAAATATAGTAGATCAGCGCTTAGGTTAAAATTACGTTAGAAGAAGAAGCCTTTGAGGAAGTAAACAAAAACATTCCTGCTAACTTGCATTTTGTATTCCAATAGGCTTACATTACTTCACAGCAAGCTAGGAATTTTCCACTGAAAATTCATTGAGTTTATGGGACCCGATATCCGTCAGACTACAAGAGTTTTCAGAAACTGGTGGTAATATAATATAAAATTTTATTTAAGTAGGTACTGTATATAGCTTCACCGATTGTTTTAATAATTTTTCTTAAAATAAGTAAATTCCGATAGTAAGAGTTAGCCTACCATGACAGAGCAAGTAGGGTTCCACTTTCCCAGCGGGAATTCATCCGAAGAACAATTTCCAACATTCCAAATGAAAAACTACTAGCACTTCATATTTACTAGGAATTTCATAGCATTAGATGATTGTGGGAAGGTCAGAAATGTATCTTAATATTTCTCCAATAATTTTTCTCTTCAAAATTAATGTATAAATGTTAACAAATTAAAAATATAGATTAATCACAAATTATTTGCTCTATATCCAAAAAACTTCATCAGAAAAGCTGGTCTTTCAAATTCTTAATAGCATAGTCAATAATAATTGCTGCATACCATAAGTAGACCTATAGTAATGATAACTCAATCAACATAAGAAACAAAGATGTCTTCAAATAAATAGATTTAATAAAGTGAAGTGAAATATTGTAATAAAACAAATAAGGTCGCTATTTTCGAAGAAACATTTTGTCATCATTAGGATAAAAAAATCACAATTTCTAATTAAATTTAAAATTTAATTGTTAAATGGTTAATAGGTTATATTAGTAAAAAAAACATAAAAGTAAACATTTCTAATATTTAAAAATGAATAAAAAATTATAACTTACAAAATTAGTTTTTGTTTAGGATTTGTATAATTTAAGTGAGGGAGGGAGAGAGACAGAGTGAGAGATAGAGGTCAATAATAGATATAAAATGTTTGTTAACATATTGTACAGTAATAAAAAGAATAACTGAGTATTAATTTCATTTGAAATAAATTTATCTCTCTCAACTTTCTGTATAAATATTTCTGTTATTAGTTTCAGTTAATTTTAGAAATAATTGTCTGAAGTGGTGAAGAAAATATGAAGATCAACTTTTCAATTTCTCATCAATTAAAAGTTGGAAATCTTTGTGGTTTGTTTTAAAATTCGTTTTTAATTATTCAATAGTAATAAAGATTAAACTTTTTCTAAGTAACCCTAACTTTAATTTATTGAAATAAATAACCAATTTTCACACTTCCATTGATAAATGTTCTTTTATCTCCAGCTTGCCCTTGAAGAAAGCTTTCTGAGGTAATTTCGTTACCTGGTATTTCAAGAATAAATCAGGTCTGAGGGTTAATCCAGCACCAGGTTCTGTTCGGAAGGGCGGTGCTAACATGGTTCAAGCTTCAGGTTAGAACTATTTCTTTTCATGTATGGAAAACAGGTGAGGTTTTGGTAATTTATCGAGGTAGCTCGCTTGCTAGTCTTTTATCTCTCAAGACACCAAACCGCACAGTGCTCAATAAACTTTCGTAACTGTTCACAAACAAGGAACATAAATGTTCGTGCTCGTTGTTAAAGGAATAACACCGTGTTTTAGTTTCTGATTGTGTCAAGAGGGAGACTAAATAGACAGAATGAAGGGATGGTGCACTTATGAATAATTAAGACCCTTTCATATTTAAGGCTCCTAATATTACGGTTCACTTTCGAAACGTAAACCTGAAATTAACTGAGAGTTAGGCGTTGCGATGGAAACATGATGAAAAGGAATTTGTCAAAGACTAAACGAGAAACTCACTTTATGTGGAGCAGCTTGTTCTATTAATAATATTCTACTTTTCTCACCAGTTATAACATGCGAGCATGTGTACTGTTACGTTCTTATAGGGTTTTAATAAATTATAAGGCAATTATAGAGTAAATAATTATTTATTATTTTACATTAATGTTACTACTATTACTCGTATTTACACCGCTTAATATTGATAAAAGCTTTTAAACACTGTTTTAATCAGTCTAATAATTGCTACTGAGATCGTTTATTTACAATACGCATTGACACTGTCTGTCGCTCTGTTACTAATACTTATACTTACTTCACAATATTACATGCCCTGCCTCCATCCAAGCCTGACAAAAACATTTATTTATTTACTTGCCGCTTCTAGCAATTTCTAGGCGCTTCACTTCTTAAAAACGTCTTGACTATACCAGATCGGTGCAGATGTAATGTCGGCTCAAATATTAAAAAACTAAGCTTGAGCGGTCTTAAAGAACTTGTGAAGACGCGAGACTTAAATCACTGGGGGCTGTACCAGTTACAGAGTTTAAACAGATGAAAATTCAGCCTCTTCTCCTGACTTTCCTCTTCTTTTTTTTGAATCGTTTATAAAATTTATTATTTTACCTTTAATAGTAATTTATATTCCTTTCAAGCATTTTGTACTTGTTTTCAATTTATTGCTAACATTTTATTTATGGTGTTGTGTCTTTTAATTATTTTTCGTTCGATGCACGATAATGGCCTTTCTTGGTGTTTCACAAATAAAAACATGGCCTTGAGGCGATTTCAGCAATCCTATAGAGCGCAGCAACCAATTAGCAACGAAAGGGTAAATCATTAAAGGTATCGACGCAATTAGTAAATGTGGCGTTGTTGGCTCCCCTGGGGATTTACGCGTGACCAGGTGAACAAAAGTCGTTCTTTTCAGCGAAGGTAAATGTTTTCCCTAATTATGAAGGGGAAATTGTTATATTTTCCATTGGAAATACTAAATTGTTACAAATAAAAAAATTAAACATTCTGTAATTATCATATAATTACTGCAAAGCATACATTCTAATTAAAACAATTATTTAATTAGTGTGATGGTATATTTAGTTGTGCATTTAAAACTAAAAACATGATTAGGGGCTCATAGCAGCAATTGCTGATTCTTGTTTATTACAATAAAATGAAAAGAAATACTCACTGTTAAATACCTTTTAATACTTCAAGTAGTATTAATAAGTGAATAAAATACCAATATATTTTATGCTAGAATCATATTATTATTTGGAATCATATTATTATTTAGAATCATATTATTATTTCTTGATAAACAACGTTTTTTGTGTAACTATTTTCTTCGTTGTATATTTTCCCTTGCGTGCTTCGGATTTCTATTTGAATCGTCTCGAGGTGCTCTTGCTCTAATAAAATCTACAAATAATTGTCCATGACTGAATACTGGGCTTCCCAGATGATATAGATTTTTTCAAAGGTTTGCCCTTAAGCTTTGCCAAGGTAAGCCAGAGGGCGTATAAAGTTGTGAACATGTTCATCAGCGCCTACTCCTGCATTGTAAATGATCCTTAACCTTTCTTTCTGCTGCTCACTATTTCTATTTACTCGTCTACAAACTCGTGGTCTTTCTTCATTAAGATTAATTTTTCATTAAGATTAATTTCAACATTTTCACTTAGAACACAAAAATCAACAAACATAAACAATAAATTACGCAACGTTCTTGTAAATTATCCTTAACGATTATTTCTATTTCACACTATTCCCAAATAATTTTACACGCACACCTTTCCCCTATTAGATTCATTGCAACATTTCACAGCATTAAAACAAGTATTAAACACAGCATTAAAAACAAGTAACATCATTTTTTTTTTTTTTTTAAGTAATTTCCTACTTTGGCCAAGAAAGAAAACTTTTATCATTGTTTGCTTATTTCCAGTTCGTTTGTTTATTTTATTCGTTTCATTCATTTTTAACCTTACAACACTATTTATGGTATTTTGTGTTAACCATGGCAACAGTTTAAGGTTGTACTATGGAGGTTTCGACGACAACCAGATGGAGGAAAAATTCATATACGTCTTTGAGAAATTCATTCTTGGTATTAGAAAGTTGTCGTGATGCTAAAACGCGCTAGACTTTGAACATGAAGATTCATAGTTCAAATCGCGATGGTCCCCCAAATTTTTTAATTTAATTATTGAATAAATATTTGAAAAAACGTTATTAACACCAATTGTCATCCAATATAGGTTAATAGAAATGTATCTGAAATTGACTGGATGGATCAAAATGTATTTTATTAACGATTGAAAATTGGTACAAGATATATATGAAGAAAGTGTGAGCTAATAGAAGAAATTTAATTAAATAAACAATCAAAATCACATTAACTGATAATTTACATTAGGGCATATAGGGCTTACTCATTAATAAACCCACTTTAGTCATATCTTCACTAGAAAATCATTGGATATATCAAGGCCAATTTGGGGAAGCCAAGGTAATTTTTGACACGTTTGATAATTTTCACGTCGTCAGTAGCCCTCAAACTTTAAAACGAATCTAATTAGGCTATTATATTTTGTTCCTTGCTAGAGAACTTTCATGGGTACCGATTCGCTTAAGGAATTAAATCTACATATATACGTGTTACCATCGGCTTTTTTAGTTATGGTAAAGTTCGGTTATGATAGATTGATGTTATTGGTGGTATTAGAGAGTAGATATGATGGTATAACATAACAGAAACGCTAAATGCGGCTACGCAAAGGCAGGCAATCAGGTGTATCGATTCGTTACACTAAACCATATGTTTCATTTGTTCCTAAACAGTTTCTCTTATTATAACTGTCAAAACACTGAAGTATAACCCAAGGCATCGTCATGGTGAATTTTCTCCCTAATCCCTCCTCCGTACCTCCTTTCTTAGCCTGCAAGTGTGTGTGATGAGTGTCATGTGCATCATTCGGAATCGCTTTCATGTGTTCGGTGAGGGTTTTTGTAATTAACTAACTCCCCCTAGGGAAACATTTTGTAATATAATCGGCTTCGTTTGCATTCGTAGTTTGAAGCGCTAAAAATATTTTATTGACTTAAAATTCCCGGAAAATATTACGAAATCGTCATAAACGTTTTATAGTTTTGGCACTATTTTGATTTTTTTTAGCAGTGTCAAGCAGTATGCAGTCAATGTATATTTGTGAAGGAAATGTGCATAGTTTCTTCGAAAACATTCAATTAATACCATTAAAATTAAAATTAATCTAAACCATTTCTTAGTGTGCACTTACATTATGGAACAAAAGTACTAAATTTAAAGTTTTTCATTCATATATTCTACCATAAGCTGATATTTAAATCAGTTTGTCAACTCAAAATATCAGCTTTTATAATAAAATTATGCTAAATGAGTTCTTAGTGGGGATTTATATTACGAAACGAAGATATACTTAACATTTCAAGTATCTAGCTACAACTTTATTCTCAACGTTGCGTTGATGAATCGTTAAGAGAAAAGTCTTTGCTATAGATATGGCCTCTAAAAGAAATTATAAGCTCCACAATAAATTCGACTCCTGCGAAACCGTCTAACGTGTTGATGATTGTATATATCAAGCAAACATACCTGTGAGCCACATTGTAAATCATATCTTATTTTCTATTCAGCTCTTAGCATTTTTTTGGCGATTTACGTCGATAAGAAAAAATCGTCATGGACAGCTTACTGGTACAGTAACTTTTTTTGGTTCCCCATGTTCTACCTCGCCCTACAAATGTTGAAGAAATGTTTACAGATGACTTCAGCTAAACACACTCCATCGGAGTTCCATTAAATGTCGTCTCTGTTAATATTTCTTCTATTTTCCCCTATCTACTCCTAATTTTTATACAGTGTAATGTTTTTATAAACAATTCTTAACACGTGTTGCAGTGAATCATGTAGTTCAGTAATGTACCGCTATATTCTCTAAATTGCTATTACTGTTTGTAAAGTCACTACATGCTACTAATATCTCTTTTAGATACTACAAAGTGAAAGGATTAAAGGACCTTGCATCAAACCTATTTAGACGACTGACTCACTATTAGTGACACTCAAACACTGTCTATCCGGATCACTATTAGTATTGATGCAACCATAAGGTAAGAGTTTATCGGATCACAGGGCGTGTCTACTTCGCTCACTTATAGTAGCCCTTCTGATGCACCCACATAGGTTCTCTTGTTTACCTTAAAGTAAACATTTTATCGGGCTACATGAGGTGTCTATCCGGAACACTGTTAGTACTGATACACCTACACAGACTCACGTGGTTGTCATAATGTAAACGTTTTATCAAGCTACATGAGGTGTCTATCCGGAACACTGTTAGTACTGATACACCTACACAGACTCACGTGGTTGTCATAATGTAAACGTTTTATCGGGCTACATGAGGTGTCTATCCCGAAACACTATTAGTACTGATACACCTACACAGACTCACGTGGTTGTCATAATGTAAACGTTTTATCGGGCTACAGGAGGAGTCTATCCCGAAACACTAATAGTACTGATACACCTACACAGACTCACGTGGTTGTCATAATGTAAACGTTTTATCGGGCTACAGGAGGTGTCTATCCCGAAACACTATTAGTACTGATACACCTACACAGACTCACGTGGTTGTCACAATGTAAACGTTTTATCGGGCTACAGGAGGTGTCTATCCCGAAACACTAATAGTACTGATACACCTACACAGACTCACGTGGTTGTCATAATGTAAACGTTTTATCGGGCTACAGGAGGTGTCTATCCCGAAACACTATTAGTACTGATACACCTTCACAGACTCACGTGGTTGTCATAAGGGTAACGTTTTATCGGGCTACAGGAAGTGTCTATCCAGAAACACTATTAGTACTGATACACCTACACAGACTCACGTGGTTGTCTTAAGGTAAACGTTTTATCGGGCTACAGGAAGTGTCTATCCGGAAACACTATTAGTACTGATACACCTACACAGACTCGCGTGGTTGTCATAATGTAAACGTTTTATCGGGCTACATGAGGTGTCTATCCCGAAACACTATTAGTACTGATACACCTACACAGACTCACGTGGTTGTCATAATGTAAACGTTTTATCGGGCTACAGGAGGTGTCTATCCCGAAACACTAATAGTACTGATAAACCTACACAGACTCACGTGGTTGTCATAATGTAAACGTTTTATCGGGCTACAGGAGGTGTCTATCCCGAAACACTATTAGTACTGATACACCTACACAGACTCACGTGGTTGCAATGATGTAAACGTTTTATCGGGCTACAGGAGGTGTCTATCCCGAAACACTAATAGTACTGATACACCTACACAGACTCACGTGGTTGTGAGAATGTAAACGTTTTATCGGGCTACAGGAGGTGTCTATCCCGAAACACTATTAGTACTGATACACCTACACAGACTCACGTGGTTGTCATAATGTAAACGTTTTATCGGCCTACAGGAGGTGTCTATCCCGAAACACTAATAGTACTGATACACCTACACAGACTCACGTGGTTGTCATAATGTAAACGTTTTATCGGGCTACAGGAGGTGTCTATCCTGAAACACTATTAGTACTGATACACCTACATAGACACACGTGGTTGTCATAATGTAAACGTTTTATCGGGCTACAGGAGGTGTCTATCCCGAAACACTATCAGTACTGATACACCTACACAGACTCACGTGGTTGTCATAATGTAAACTTTTTATCGGGCTACAGGAGGTGTCTATCCCGAAACACTAATAGTACTGATACACCTACACAGACTCACGTGGTTGTCATAATGTAAACGTTTTATCGGGCTACAGGAGGTGTCTATCCCGAAGCACTATTAGTACTGATACACCTACACAGACTCACGTGGTTGTCATAATGTAAACGTTTTATCGGGCTACATGAGGTGTCTATCCCGAAACACTATTAGTACTGATACACCTACACAGACTCACGTGGTTGTCATAATGTAAACGTTTTATCGGGCTACAGGAGGTGTCTATCCCGAAACACTAATAGTACTGATAAACCTACATAGACTCACGTGGTTGTCATAATGTAAACGTTTTATCGGGCTACAGGAGGTGTCTATCCCGAAACACTATTAGTACTGATACACCTACACAGACTCACGTGGTTGTCATAAGGTTAACGTTTTATCGGGCTACAGGAAGTGTCTATCCAGAAACACTATTAGTACTGATACACCTACACAGACTCACGTGGTTGTCATAAGGTAAACCTTTTATCGGGCTACAGGAAGTATCTATCCGGAAACACTATTAGTACTGATACACCTACACAGACTCACGTGGTTGCCATAAGGTAAACGTTTTATCGGGCTACAGGAAGTGTCTATCCGGAATCACTATTAGTACTGATACACCTTTACAGACTCACGTGGTTGTCATAAGGTTAACGTTTTATCCGGCTACAGGAAGTGTCTATCCAGAAACACTATTAGTACTGATACACCTACACAGACTCACGTGGTTGTCATAAGGTAAACGTTTTATCGGGCTACAGGAGGTGTCTATCCCGAAACACTATTAGTACTGATACACCTACATAGACTCACGTGGTTGTCATAATGTAAACTTTTTATCGGGCTACAGGAGGTGTCTATCCCGATACACTAATAGTACTGATACACCTACACAGACTCACGTGGTTGTCATAAGGTAAACGTTTTATCGGGCTACAGGAGGTGTCTATCCCGAAACACTAATAGTACTGATACACCTACACAGACTCACGTGGTTGCCATAAGGTAAAGGTTTTATCGGGCTACAGGAAGTGTCTATCCGGAAACACTATTAGTACTGATACACCTTTACAGACTCACGTGGTTGTCATAAGGTTAACGTTTTATCGGGCTACAGGAGGTGTCTATACGGAACACTGTTAGTACTGATACACCTACACAGACCCACGTGGTTGTCATAAGGTAAACGTTTTATCGGGCTACAGGAGGTGTCTATCCCGAAACACTATTAGTACTGAAACACCTACACAGATTCACTTGGTTGTCATAAGGTAAACGTTTTATCGGGCTACAGGAGGTGTCTATCCGGAAACACTATTAGTACTGATACACTTACACAGACTCACGTGGTTGTCATAAGGTAAACGTTTTATCGGGATACAGGAGGTGTCTATCCCGAAACACTATTAGTACTGAAAAACCTACACACATTCACGTGGTTGTCATAAGGTAAACGTTTTATCTGGCTACAGGAGGTGTCTATCCGGAAACACTATTAGTACTGATACACTTACATAGACTCACGGACAAGAGTAGGTGTCTCCTTCGCTCGCTAATAGTAGCACTTATAGTGTTTACCATAGGGTAAACATTTAATCGGATCAAAAGAGGTGTCTACTTAGTTCACTATTAATAGCCCTACTGGTACACCCACACAGGTTCAAGTGGTTACCATAAGGTACAAATTATATCTGGCCCCAGGATGTGTCTCCTAGGCTGACTAATAGTAGCCCTACCGATGCACCCACACAAGCCCACATGGTAACCATAAGGTAATATTTATATCTGGCACCAGGAGGTGTCTACTTGACTGACTAATAGTAGCCCTACTGATGCACTCACACAAGCCCACAAGGTCACCATAAGGTAAAATATATATCTTTCCCCAGGAGGTGTCTACTTGGCTGACTAATAGTAGCCCTACCGTTGCACCCACACAGGGCTCACATGGTACCCATAAGGTAAAATTTATATCTTGACCCAGGAGGTGTCTACTTGGCTGACTAATAGTAGCCCTACTGATGCACCCACAAAGGCTCACATGGTAACCATAAGGTAAAATTTATATCTTGACCCAGGAGGTGTCTACTTGGCTGACTAATAGTAGCCCTACTGATGCACTCACGTAGGCCAACATGGTAACCATAAGGTAAAATTTATATCTTGCCCCAGGAGGTTTCTACTTGGCTGACTAATAGTAGCCTACTGATGCATCTACACAGGCCCACATGGTAACCATAAGGTAAAAATTATATCTGGCCCCAGGAGGTGTGTACTTGGCTGAATAATAGTAGCCCTGCTGATGCACCCACATAGTAACCATAAGGTAGAAATTATATCTGGCTACAGGAGGTGTCTACTTGACTGACTAATAGTAGCCCTTCTGATGAACCCACATAGTCCCACATGGTAACCATAAGGTAAAATTTATATCTGGCCCCAGGAGGTGTCTACTTGACTGACTAATAGTAGCCCTTCTGATGCACCCACATAGGCGTTCATGGTTATTATAAGGTAAACATTATATCTGGCCCCAGGAGGTGTCTACTTGGTTCACCACTGACGCACTCTTATATACCTTAAAATATTAAAAATTAAGTATACGTTCCAAAGATTTCTGCAGGAAGGGGTCGTTATTTAATCTAGCAATTTAAAAAAATATTTTTTAAAAACTTTTAATACATTCGGACATTAACTACAAGGTATTATCGTCTAAAAAGGATGGCATGAGAATATATTTAGGATAAAACCTTCCTAAAAAAGATAAATCTTGCCAACACTTATTATGTTTAATCTAATTGTTCCATCACTTAATTGTCTTGTATCTAAAGAAACCTACATTTTATCTGGGTCGTTTGATGCTTTCATAGTACTACGAAAAAGGAAAAATTATGGTGTTGTGTAGACAGTATCGCTCACATTATAGTAGAAAACCTCTGAAACGGAACGAAAAAAATCTTTACTGATTACTCGAGTAGTCTATACCAGGAAGTGAAATTTTGTAGGAGGCTATGGGCAACTCGTATAGTCACCTAAGACTCATAATTTAGGTCTTATACCACACTACTTCACCACACTTCACACTAACCTCAATCTATTCTCTTTGGTCTTCACACTAATAGATCTGAGGAATTTCATTTATTCTCCATAGATTTCAATTATGTCTTTGTTTGTAAAAATGACATGTGCATAAAGTAAGAAAGTTTGGCCTAAAGGAAATCTGTTAAGAATAAACACTTTGGCTCAGGTGGAGGCTTGCCGTGGTCTCTATAATGGAAATTTGGCCTCCCCTTCCTTTTCATCCCTACATTAAAGGGAATGTTTTATTATTCCATTAAAATACGAAGTGTATTTTTGAGATAATTAAAAAGTTTTATTTTCCAAAGGAAAATCGACAGACCAAGTAAAACTTAAAGTGAATTCTTTATCACAAACAATCGTCTATAAGAAACATTAATTAGCTTTACAGTGCCTCTTTCAGCATCAGAGAGATCCGTGTAAACATTTAGATACTATTTGAGCAAATGGTACTTTCGTTTGTTATCGTGCCTTGATTTGATACGCGCTACACTAAATGTCATCTTAGCGCGGTTCTTTCATGGTATAATTACATAGTTGGAGAAAGGAGACAGACTAGCTTGGGGTGGGGCTCCTAGGGCAGACCAAAGGACATAATGAGGTATTATCCAGAAAACACGTGGCTCTAAGGAATGGTGTGGTTCCCATTACACCCTCGTCAAAGTGACGAGCGTTTCAACAGGCGACTAGCGCGTGCTGTTTAGCTAATGATGTCTATAGCTTACTAGTAACCCACACAATACTGTTCTTAGCAAAAATAAGTTCCTGAAATGAGCAATATAGATTGTTTTACACCATCCTCAGTCAAATATTGAGAAGATTTCACTTTCTCGTATTACTAAAAAATATATAATATTTTCAGCAATAATTCAGCAGCTTCTTTTTAAAATTAATATGAATATTGTTTTTAAATATCCTTCTATTAGCTCATACTTTCCTTTAATATATCTTGTATAAATTTTCAATCGTTAATAATACAAATGTTAATTCATAGATTCAGGTTCAAAAGATTTTTTTTTAAACTGCAGCAGATGACAAATGGTGTTACCATAGTTTTTCCAAAAAGTTATTCAATAATTAAACTATAAAAATTTAGGCGGATTCGAACTGAGCATCTTCATCTTTGAAGTCTAGTTCTTTTGAAACTGAGCCAACTTCCCCATAGCTAGAAGTGTATTTCTCAAAGATGTATATGAATTTTTTTCCGCTCCCATCTGTTTATAGTTGAAACCTCCATTCTACAACCTTAAATTGTTCCCTTGGTTACCACACAATATCATAAATAATTCTCAAGAAATAGAGATGGATAAAATAAACAAACAAACAGGATTAACAGTATCGAACCGTGCTTCACAAACAGATAACGCGAAAGGAAAGCGAAAAAATGCAACAAAATGAGAGTGACAAAAAAAATGAAAAGCGTATAGCAAAAATAATAGTCCAACACCATTCACAGAAAGGAAAATGGAGGATTGCAAGGAAAGTATATATATATATATATATATATATATATATATATATATATATATATAATTTAATTAGTTGTAATTATATAATAAAAAAAAGAATTACACTTGTTTGTATTACTTTGGAAAAAAACCACTACTTACTTACCACTACTTGAGTTAGCGCATTTTTTAATTCTGTGAGTTACTAACAAGACTGTTGCTCAGGAGTGTTGTGTAGGTGTGAGTCTGTGGTGTATTATTGTTCATAGAGTAGTTGTTAATTATGTGCTCTAATATAATATTTGATTGCAAGTGTGTTTTGTCATTTAGAATGTGTTGCGGATAGTATTTATGGTTTTTATATATCTCATAATTTTCTACTGTGTTATGTTTTTTGCTTTTATTGATGTAATGTAGGACTTTTAGATTGGTATCTATGTCAGTCTGTGAGTGTAGTGTGTTTTGTATGTGTATGTCAAAATTTTGTGGGTTGTGTCTTTCTTATATGTTCTTCTTTTTTTGTATCTTGTGGTAAATGTTCTCCTTGTTTGTCCTATGTAAGAGCTGGGGCAGTTGTTGCATGTAATCTTGTGTGTTTTTGAACTGTGTATGTGTCTTTTTTAATTGTGTTGGTTGTTGTGAATGCTAGTTTATATTTAAGTTTGCGGAGCGTGGAAGCTATTTTTTGTGATGTGTTATGATATGTACATGTTATATATTTTGTGTGTGTGTGTGTGTGTGTGTGTGTTATTGTTTTATGTTGTGTTATGCGTACGTTGTATTTTGCGCATTTTGTTGTCTATCAAGGTGTGCTTGTATCTGTTTTTATGGGCTAAGTGTTTTATTTTGTTTATTTTGTCTTCTTTGTGTAGGTTAATTAATCTGTGTATCATGGAGTGGAAGACAGCATGTTTGTGTGGTGTGGGGTGATTGGACGTGTTGTGTATAACTCAAACAAAACAATAAACATTCATTGAAAATATACAGGAAACCCATCACCATAGGCAGAATTGTTAGTGACAATATGGTGACACGTGACGCTTCTTTTCCTCTACTTTCCTTTTTTGCGTTCGGCAGTCATTGGATTCACTCGAATGTGTGGTCAACAGAAGTTAGCTTCATCGGCCACTTGTTTATTCTGCCTCCCTTCTACCCCGCAACATGTATTATTTGCGCACGGAGCAATAAGCATTCAACTTCAGCCAACAATCGAAATCAACACTTAAGCATATCGTCGATACCTACTATTAGCAATTAGGAGTATGTATTACAGGTGTACATTAAACAATTATAAGAATAGTCACCGGCACACAAGAAGATCCCTGGTGTAGAAAAGAGTCACGCTCAGTTTTCAGTTCTGCGCATGGGCTGTTGATGTATTCCTGACACAAACATTACCTAACAGTACGGTAGTTTATTAGTAGTTATATCATAGTAAGTTATATAAGTATTTACAGATAGGTAAAAGTTTAATAACAAAGGGTGCACAAAATAAATGATATAATATCCCGTTTTTGTATTGTAATTTTCTGTAACTCTGACCACTTATGTTAGAAAAGGTTTTTGGGAATGACCTTATCGTTTTGACCTGCCTTAGGTCAGGGCTCTTCTTGTGCGCCAGTGACAGTAGAATACATATTATAATGCTTTATAGACTTCTACTGAAGCAGTCTTTCCTTAGCAACATCTCACGATTCGCCACTAACGGACACAAACTTACAATGAATTATTTATTTTCCCATTACGCGTTTCAATGATCACGTCATCATCATTACTGTAATAATCTTCATCAAATTTAACCTATAACTATATAAAGGTTACCATGTATATTTACAACATGGGCGTGATCTTGCAACAGTTCAACAGCTCTACGAACGGTACTGTAACACATATAGGACCTTTGTGAATTGTTCTTTAGTATATAAGTACATATATATAGTACATACTCCTTCAAGAGAACGTTGTGCCCTCAGACTATAGGCAGATCGTCCTCCCCCCTATCATCTCTCTTAGAACCGAATGGCTTGGCGATTAGTACCATATTCTATACTTAAAAATAAAAACTAATTAAAAAATGCCAATAAATTTACAGTTGTAGTAAAAATAGAATAAAAAAAAATAAAGAAAAGTTTATCAAACACGAAATAATTTTATCAAGAAATAACTGAATAGAGTTTGTTATGAAATTAATATGATGTAATTAAACCCGATACAATTGATTTTTTATTAAAATTATTTCGTGTTTGATAGTCTTTTTCTTTATTTTGTATTTCCTTTGCAATTAAACTACAATTCTATTGATACTTTTGGGAATAAATAAGTATGTTTTTATTTTCAAGTACACAATAGAAGACTAATTGCCAGGTCAAGGGGCGAGAGAATGGATTATAAGCGTCGGTCGCCCTATGTACAGCCTAAGAGCACAGGGATCTTCCGAAATTTTACAGACTGTACTAAACTAAGCTTAAATTTTAGTATTTTCTTAATAAATAATTTGATTGCCATTTTCTCCTTCCATGTTACATTTTCGGTTTGTTTGTATGTTGTGTATTACGTATAGAAGAATATTTGGATTTGCTTTATTATACATGTATTACAAGACTGCCTGTTGGTGTTTACTTCCCAGATCAACACAATCTCGCTTTACCTCGAAGCGTACGTCACATTGAACACACATTATAGCATCATTCAAGAGATATTTACCAAAAGTGATTGTGAACACATATTTTGCACGCATTTAATCTACAACTTAATATTTTAAAGGTAATGTTTATAATTTATCTACAAATTGTATTTTGTGGTACGCATATGACTTAGATACATGCTGACATAGATACATAGGAGACATAGCAACTCCTAACTGTTTAATAAATAGCAGTTTAAGTTGACACAATCTGCATTTACATAATCTGTCTTTATGATAACGCTAGTTTCATATATTACTACATCTTTTCAAGAGATATTAACAAAAACACTTTGTGGATGTGTTATTTAAAATTTATTTATTTAGTTTACAAATACCTAATGTTACTAACAATAATTCTATCAAATTCTTATGTTATAAATTCTTGTACGAAGTATACATGTTGAGATACCATCAGTGTTTTTCACAATAATTACGCTTCTAAGCAATGTCTATCTGCTTCATCGCATACGATTTGTAGTTATTTGCAAATAATTATAATTTTAACTGATTTTATTTTATCTGGAATTTAATGTGTTGTTTTCAATTTTCAACGATAACAAAAAGTTATCTTTTTCTTCCTTGTACTGCGCTTTTAGCAAAAACTCTTTCGCCAGAAAGTTAGTTTTGAATCCGTAGTTGAGTGCGGCCCCTTGACTGGTTGTCAGGAACCTTTCTACGGTTTCGAGAACGTGGGTTATGGAATTTTGTTTCGTCTTGGGTTCAAAGGAGTCTTTCTCTTCTTCGCAGTTACACCTACGCTTTCCAGAACCACTGAAACAAAAGATAAGTTGTTTTGGCGGACAGAACCTGGTCGCATAAAAGTACTTTAATTTCCAATAGGGATATACATTAATTCTGCCATTACATTGTTAAATATATCTACAACGTGTCCAGTACTCAGCCCTGAGGGATTAAGCTACTCCCGCACGCGTATACACACTAACTCTCGCAACCCTGTCCACCTGTCGCCTTAGAGTTACAACTAACCATTAAAAAATAATTTTAAAATTTTTTATTTGTACTTTTATGCATATAATTTTTAAATATCTTAAATGTAAGCCTAACTAAGCAATTAAAATTTACTATGCAAGCATGTTCACAAGGGTACTTGTTATTCATTGTTGGACGTGACAACAATTGAAATCTACTTGGGTTATACAATAAATATAGACGTACAATTATTCTGAAAGATATTAAGCTTCTTTTGTTCAAATTGAAGGAGAACTGTATTGATCCAAAAACACTCAGGGGAATTGTAAAAGACATAGTCATACGTCGAGATGTTTTGAGATGGAAAACATTAAAGAATAAGTGAATAAAATGAGATCGGAGTGGAAATATCATATAAACAGAATGGCTGAAGATAAAGCAGTACAAACAACGAGAGAGTACTCGACAATGGGGGGACTAACAATGAGAGAGCTCTAACAATGGAAAACGATGGGAGGACAACTTACTTGAGTAACATTGGAAAACAGGCAGACCTAAAAGAAGGAGAAGGGTGGGTTCTGTTCAAGTGAGTAGTCCTAATGTTTTGCTTGAGTGACTTTCTAGTGTCACTTGAATGGCTTGCAATAAAATATTTATATAGGATTTCGAATAATTTCAATAGAATTACATTCAGGTTTTAGATATTTAAATATTCACACAAGAACCTAAAGAAACCCTCAGCGTTCAGGAATAGTTGGACACACTTTATATTATAATATACCCAAAAAGTAGCTTTTTAGATGAGTTAAAAAAGGGTATCCATCCCTCAGCTCTTATCGACGAAACGTTTTGTTTCTATTGTAATTGTAAACACATTTACTGTTGTAGAAAATGGGCAATTGAGATTTTTTAGTGTGATTGACTCCATTTGAAATGAAAAGAACAGAAAACTAGAATTTATTTTGTATTTTCATGGGAGTTCATAGATCAGGAAGAGAATCTGTCAGCGAACGCCTTAGTGGCCCTCGAGGTTATGCAGCGTTTGGTCCCCTCTACATTGGAAGCGAGTAGAAATATGGGAACAGGGACTTTGGTCATTAGGATGGTTCTATGGAGGGGTTTTTGCAAAGCAGGAGATTTTGAAAAGTGGCTTTTTTGTCAGTAAGATAGTATTTTATATATACTTTGTCTTGGCTCGTCCTTATTGGACTGTTTCAGCAACGTCCCTCACTAGTTTCACTGACCGATAAAGGCCCGGCAAATCTAGTTTATATAAGGTATAAAAAGACCCGTGTCTCTGAAGTTCATAATTTCTATTCCTACATTCTTTCCAGCAGAAATTGTCGCGTGACAGACGCTACTTCTAGCGCCAAATCATTTCTTTTCTGTATGACGGACAAGGGACGAATAGAAGTTTTCCGAAATGCAACAACTGAAACAAGTATGACAATTCTAAGTCATTTGGAACACATGGTACTCAACAGAATATTGGCTGTGTAAGATAAATGTTAGCAACCGCCTTCAGAAATCCTTGTGAACGGCAGAGATATATAATCCAAATCGGCATCGTTCAAATTCTAAATGGAATTGAGTATTTAATTATTTTTCCTACAACAACTTTAATTTTCAACATTTTATAAAATTCTAAAACGTAAACATTTTGTATTTGTACTAGGTATATGTTTAACTCGTAGAGATTCTCTGAGTCGTTATGAATAAACCGAATAGGAATACGTACCCACAACCGGAAAGGTTTGGGTCATAGAGTACCGGCAGTCCAGTTGGGTTGTGATAGACGTGGACAGCAGAGAGAAACCTCCGCAGAGACCTGGGCAGCTCGGCCTTTCCATCTGGGATATCCGTCTTCCACTTGTACACGTTATCTGAAAAAAAAACAAACAACTCTGAATCCAATATTACTCATAAAATATATGCTGAATGCGTTCCTCCAGTTTTATTCCAATCCCAAAACCAGCAGACAGGCCTATACGTCAAATATTTACAGACATCACACTAGGCTAAAACATGCGTTCAATACACTTACACCTTAGGCAAGTTACCTCATGCATCGCGTGTATCATGAGATATCTCTGGTTTTTACATCTGTTCAAGGTTTTGGAAAAATTAACTAAAATACCAGTGGTCATGTACAAAGTTTGTTTACACACAGGGATCATACAAAAATGCTGGTTATACGAAACATGCATCTTATGGAACATTGTGGGGAGCAATAATATTACCTTCCAGTACTTCATACCTAAGTACACCCAGTACAATCAACATATGACTAGCTATCATTGTAATGTAACACTAAACTCTACGCCAAAACTTTGAAATGTACAACCATTAAAGTACATAGATAGAAAATGTTTTACGGTATCCCCCAATATACTCTACTTCGTCACGCACTACTCACAAAGTATTCAACATATTCCTAGGTACAATTAAAGAAGTAAAAATTAACTGAACTTCAGGATTTGAAATGTACAATGCGTTAAATATATAGATGGGAAAAGTTACACTGTCTCACACAGTTTACTCTACTTCGTCACGTATTACTCGCAACGTATTCAACATATACCTTGGTAGAATTGAAGAAGTAGCCCTACACTCAACTTCAGGATTTGAAATGTACAACCCGTTAATGTATAGATGGGAAAAGTTACACTATCTCACACAGTTTACTCTACTTCGTCACGTATTATTCGCAACGTATTCAACATATTCCTAGGTATAATTGAAGAAGTAACAATTCATTAAACTTCAGGATTTGAAATGTACAACGCGTTAATATATAGATGGGAAAAGTTACACTGCCTCACACAGTTTACTCTACTTCGTCACGTATTATTCGCAACGTATTCAACATATACCTTGTTAGATTTGAAGATGTAGCCCTACACTCAACTTCAGAATTTGAAATGTACAACCCGTTAATATATAGATTGGAAAAGTTACACTGTCTCACACCGTTTACTCTACTTCGCCACGTATTATTCACAACGCATTTAACATATACCTTGTTAGAATTGAAGATGTAGCCCTACACTCAACTTCAGAATTTGAAATGTACAACCCGTTAATATATAGATGGGAAAAGTTACACTGCATCACACAGTTTACTCTACTTCGTCACGTATTATTCGCAACGTATTCAACATATTCCTAGGTACAATTGAAGAAGTAACAATTCATTAAACTTCAGGATTTGAAATGTACAACCCGTTAATATATAGATGGGAAAAGTTACACTGCCTCACACAGTTTACTCTACTTCGTCACGTATTATTCGCAACGTATTCAACATATTCCTAGGTACAATTGAAGAAGTAACAATTCATTAAACTTCAGGGTTTGAAATGTACAACGCGTTAATATATAGATGGGAAAAGTTACACTGCCTCACACAGTTTACTCTACTTCGTCACGTATTACTCGCAACGTATTCAACATATACCTTGGTAGAATTGAAGATGTAGCCCTACACTCAACTTCAGAATTTGAAATGTACAACCCGTTAATATATAGATGGGAAAAGTTACACTGCATCACACAGTTTACTCTACTTCGTCACGTATTATTCGCAACGTATTCAACATATTCCTAGGTACAATTGAAGAAGTAACAATTCATTAAACTTCAGGATTTGAAATGTACAACGCGTTAATATATAGATGGGAAAAGTTACACTGCCTCACACAGTTTACTCTACTTCGTCACGTATTATTCACAACGAATTTAACATATACCTTGGTAGAATTGAAGAAGTAGCCCTAAACTCAACTTTACGACTTGAAATGTACAACCCGTTAATATATAGATGGGTTACACTGTCTCACACAGTTTACTCTACTTCGTCCCGTATTATTCAAAACGTATTTAACATATAACTTGGTAGAATTGAAGAAGTAGCCCTACACTCAACTTCAGGACTTGAAATGTACAACCCGTTAATATATAGATGGGAAAAGTTACACTGCCTCACACAGTTTACTCTACTTCGTCACGTATTATTCACAACGAATTTAACATATACCTTGGTAGAATTGAAGAAGTAGCCCTAAACTCAACTTTACGACTTGAAATGTACAACCCGCTAATATATAGATGGGTTACACTGTCTCACACAGTTTACTCTACTTCGTCACGTATTATTGAAAACGTTATTAACATATACCTTGGTAGAATTGATGAAGTAGCCCTAAACTCAACCTCAGGGCTTGAAATGTACAACCCGTTAAATATATAGATGGGAAAAGCTATTCACACAATTTACTCCCCGTCATCACAAAGTAGCCTACTCACATCGCATTCAACGTATAGTAATGTTTCGTTACATGAACACTTGACATTATGATGTCATGTGTCTACTTCGACACTTGAAACATATAATAGATACACCGTGTACACACACAGAAAATGGTATATGGTATCACATTTGTTTACTTAATACTCACACCACCATTTAACTAATTATTGCATCAGACATTACATGCTTTCAAACTTTCGCATCAGGTTTTCCAAAACATTTAATTTTATATTTTTAATATGATGAGATAACTTACCTGCAATAGTACATTTACTGCATTTGCGTTGTAATGTTGATATTTTGTTTAAGAGCAACGTGATGACGTGCGCGACGCAGGGTATTGAAGGAGGACTGACAGTGTGACTGCTGTATGTCCTCTGGAACATGGGCAGGCGGGGATCCTTATACCGGAAGCACAGGTCTACGAAGATGCTGTAACATGAATAACACTATACTCATCGGCACGAAGAGCGGAAAACACACTACAGAATGGTTTAACTGGGACTATAATGAGGAGGGATTTTAATGCTTCACTAATGACGTTGTCGCAGACTAAGCAAAGTAAAAAGAGAGCAAAATAAAATGAGCCTAACGCATAGGAGCCAATGACGCAGAATGTGGCTTTACTGTAGGTATAGTGCGAATCCTGTAACCTTACATTTGCACGTGAGAGACCGCACAACGTTTCTCGTGTACTACCACTTATGAAAACATGTTACACATTCAGAATGTTCTATATATCAACAACTTCAGCATCCGACATGTCTACTCACAATTTCAATTATGTTTGTCTTTTCATAACGATGTTAATTTATCATCGAATTTCTTTAATATCAATCTCCAATAACTTATGCAAGTCAGTGTTTTTACAGTCTTTATCATGTTTGTAGTAAAGTATTTATACTGAAATCTTGTTGCTGTTCACGACAAGCTGGTTGTTAATTACTTATTACATTTCTGCTATTACTTGAAACTAGACTTTTTTTTAACTAAAAAGGTTGTTTAGTTGTTAACTTACACTTGGAGGAAAGTTTTCGTCTTACAACTTCTTCAGCCTCGTATTTTTCCTGCTAGGATTGCTGCAGTTGTGCTTCTTTGGTACAATTTTTTAAAAAATTAGAAGTGATATGATCGAAGAGTATGTTTGATCTGTGTCGTGTTTGTTCATTTAGGATGTCAGTTTTATGTGTGTTGCTATGTTTGTATATTCCATACTGTTATACTGTATTTAATTTATGTCCTTTGTTGCATGTGTGGAGGATGCTCATGTTATATCCCATACTTTAGCATGAGTGTTTAGTGTTCATTAGGAGATTTGTGAAGGTGGATTCAATAGTAGTGCGCTTTTGTGTTCTTTATATCTTTCGGCGAAAGATCTGCCTGTTTGTCCAATATAGAACTTATTGCGGTTGTTGCATTTTAGTTTGTATACATTGTGTCCTGCTTTTTTGAATTGGTCTGCTATTTTATTTGTGAGTTTGTTTATGTATGTGAGGGTGATAATTTGTTTGTGTTCGTGTTTTTGTTTTTTGTGTTGTTTTTACTGTTCTTGTTGAGTATTTGTATCTGTAGTTTATCTATAAAATAATTGTCATATCCATTTTTGTGAGCTAAATATTTGTGTTTAGTTCCTCTGTGTAGTTAGTTGTGGACAGAGGTATTTTATTTACTATACAGACTAAATAAATACACAGATCACACATACTCTTCGATCACATCACTTCTAACTTTCAAAAAATGGTACCGAGGAAGCCCACAACTGCAGCATTCCTAGCGGTAAATATACGAGACTGAAGAAGTCGTAAGACGAAAACGTTTCCTCCAAGTGTTAGTTAACAACTTAACAACCTTTAGTTAAAAAAAAGTCTAGTCTCAAGTAATAGCAAAAGTGTAATAAGTAATTTATACTGACTCTCTACCTTCCGTCTCGCCTACTCGACTTCTCAATGCCAAGTACACAGTTACATGTCGATGGGCTGAAACAGAATTTCAGGAACAAGATAGTTGTAGATGAAAAACGATAATATGAAAAAGTAAATTGAAGGATGAAGACATTTTGTTTTATCAATACAATTTCTCAACACAACAGAAAAAAACAACAAACTGATGTTTTCAAAAACTTTTAAATGTTTTATTTTGTTTTACGTACAGCCCAACACTGCTTAATTTAGTACCTCAATTAACTTACTTTGGCTTAAATCATAAATACACTTCTATCTTATTTATTTTATTAATATTTATACTTTAGAGTGTATATAAAATACAAAGAATGTTTCTTGTAACAGGTTTAAATCTGTGTTTGCGAAAGTTATAAGTATGATAGATACTAACAATGAGTGAAGTGTTAGTTAACTTTCGATTTAGAGGATTCGTGAAAACATTCTATTCGGTGGAGATTTCGTAAAGATAATATTCAGTTCTAAAATACTGGAGTGTAACCGGTCGGCGAATGTCGCGCGTTGGCCATGGTGAGACCTGAAACAAGGCCAAGCAGGATCATCGGGTGAAGGAAGGAATATATTTACACATGGTTTGTTAATAATGTAGGTAATGTACTGCGAACAGTTACACACGCCATATTCTAGCTTCTATAGTGAACGATCATTAGAAAAGATGAAAAATATAATCAACACAATCGTCAACTATAATTAAACCAAGGCCATTTCGATAAATAGTTTCTGATTGTCAGTGATGCGCATAGGTCAGTGGCGTTACATTCATTAAACGTTTATATAAAGCCTTAAGCCGGTGTTATCCATCCTTCTTTAGACGCTTGTACATTCTCCTGATCGCAGATGGCGACAGATAGACGTCATCGTAATCAGTTCTTGTTTTTCCTAATAACAATCCACTTAGCTTCTTTTATTAATAATTAGTAAATAAAAATTATTTTTTTCTTTCAATTAATTGCAAACACAGTCTTTAAAGTTTGATAGGATAGTTTTAAGATAAAGCGGGTTTCTCATCTTACGGAGTTCGTTCACCTGACTGTATATTTATTTCATTACCGATGGAAGAATAGTGAATAATGTTTTTAAAGAGGTTATGCAATAATGTTGGTCCATTATCTAGGTTAATTAAAAATAAAAGTTTCAGCCCCTCAATGTGCTTTTAAATTACCAATAGAAATGAGGTAGATAGAGCCATTTTGATTAAAAACGCTTCGCGACGGCGGAGATTAAACACCCTATAAAAGTCTTTAATATTTAAATATTCTCTAAATATTTATTCATATTCTAATTTTTTATAGAAAAGGCAAAACCTCATACAATACAGAACAAAACATAATTTTGTTATTGTTTTTAAAACATAAATTTTAAAATTATTCTAAACATACAGTTATAAATTAACTTGTTAATAAATTTTTAATTACTAGCCAGTTGCGTAACTATTTTTACCAACATAATAAAAAAATGTAATTCCACTCATACGTTTTAATATACTGATAATGGACAGAAATTAATATAGCATACCACAAAGAAGTAATATAAAATTTTTTGAAGTCAATTCTTATTTCATGCAACAAAAACAAATTTCTTTTGTCACCAAAGTCATTTCAGTCTCTTTTTATTTTATAAATAAAATTAATATAGACTAAATATGCATATACATGTCAGAATAACAATATTAAATGGCAAAACAGAGAACGAATTTCCTTGTGATTTTCCATTTTCGTTTCTGTGTAAGGTGTTTGACTATTATATTTATTTGTTACTATTTATAGGCTTTCTTTATTTCGGTGCTTACATTGTATTGCAGTTTCTTTACGCTTTCTTTTCGCATTGTACGTTTGTAAAGCAAGGTTCGATACCGTTAATCCAGTGTGATTGTTTATTTTATTCCTTTCATTCATTTTTAATCCTAGAGTATTATTTATGATAAGGTGTGGTAACCATGGCAACGATTTAAGGTTGTACAATGGAGGTTTTGACGACAACCAAGTGGGGGCAATGGAAAATTTTAAATACATTTTTGAGAAGTACATTTCTAGCTGTGGGAAAGTTAGCACAGTTCCAAAGCGCTATGAAGATTCTCAGAATAAACATTTTTAAAAACTGCATTAACGTAAATCGTATTTTACGAAATATTGAAAATTTGTTTAAGATATGTAGTCTTATAAGGAGAGTGTGAGCTAATAGAAGGAATTAAAATAACACACATGGTATGTGATCTCTTAGTTTATCACATAATTTACTCAAATATTCGATATTTCTGAATCTGTATTTGAAAAATTATTGAAGCATAACCTCTAAGTATTTGATTTTCGGAAATCGTCGAATAATATGTTACTCAAATGTAATCAATATGTGATCCCCTCATATTCGTATAGTATACAGTCTTTCCCAGTCTACAAAAGTTCTAAACGCCACTAAAAGAGGTTTAGAACTAAATAAATTAAATTGCATTGAGAAGATAAATAAATGCAGTAGTCTGGTAGCGACCGGTTGTAAGCAACAATGATGACTAGTTGTATCGCAAAGGCAAGAAAACATTTTGAAGTAATTTTTTTTGGCGAGATTTCACTTTAAATTGAGTCAGTTTCTAGTCTTCCACATGATGAACGAAGTAGTTACCTGGCTGAGCCTGAAGTGATGACGTCACAACCGCTGTCATACTTCAACACAATCCCAACCATTAGTCGCTGTTGACACGACCTGTGTGTAAGTTACTTTGGTTATGTTTAAATGTGTGTTCATTAATTGACATTTACTGAAGAACAGTGTTCAGAGTTTTGTGTGTAAATTTTATCTTTCAAATTGCTTTTTAGAAGATCTTACATTTCAACAAATTAATTTAATTTTAAATTTTGTATACAGGTTTTCAGATGTTGATATTTTTACATATATTTAAATATCATTATAGAAGGATTGGAAACCAAACAGGTACTACAAATAGTATAAACAAATATTTGTTTATTTGAAATAAATAGCTTTAGCATTTCAGAATTCGGCTTAAGAAAGCAAATTATTTATACATTATTAATGTTTGATTCATTATTTGGGATATGGTAACGAAGAGTTTATTATTATTGTTTTATATTATTCATTTTTAAATTAAACTTATAAATCTAATACACAGAAAACGTCTTAGATATACAGAGCACTTTTTTGCAAAAACAATAAGGCTATTATCACCGTTCTAAATTTAAAAAAAAAACAGATTATATTAGTAATAAATCAAACTTTCAAGATTGATATTCAGAATTTCACACTATAAACGTTTATAAAAAGCTCATTTTAAGAGTTTTAAAATAATGTTTGTTACAAATAGACTCTCGACGGTTATTTCAAAGATTTATAAATGTATATTTAAGACGCTCACTTAAATTTTTCAGGGATTTATAATATTGTAACGTATGTTTAGAATGGAAAAAGGCACTTTATATTGTGATTTTGACATATGTATACACATAGTTTACATTAATTCTAATGAGAAAATAAAAAGGAACTCATTTTTTTTTTAATGTAGAAATTGTCTTAATATTTTTTTTTCATGTTCGTTGTTTTTAAACCTATTATTCAACTAGTACGAACGGTGTATCCCGTTAGCTAAAGACGAAAACATAAAAAGAATTATATCCGTACATAGAAACGTTTAAGCTAACAGTTCAAACCCTTACTGAAGAAGTTTTTCATCACAAAACAACAGATGTTTACCCTTCCTTTCTGAGCGTTTCCTTGCATTTTTGTTTTCGTCATGTGGCAAACCCTTTTTCAAGTCACCTTGCATAGACTAGTATTTAACACTACGAATTTACATATATTTAACTTGCTATATTTCAATTAATTATTTTTCACATCTGTATTACCTCTGACCTTTTTCCTCACTGAATGTGGTCGTTCCGCAAACATCTTTACAGCGTTCGTACCTCGTATTGAACGCAGCCCGAAGGCAGCACTGAATTGAGTTTTAATTTCAATTTAAAAGCAAACAATTCTGGAAAATATGCAGCTCTGACTGAAATACTGCACATGCGGAGAACGAGTAAAATTGTTGACTTCATGAATCGAAAAATTTATGAATTCGATTCATCGATTTCCATTAAAAATCGGAATATTCACGCTATATTTTTTTTAACACTGATATAAAATATGCACATACAGGGGCATAATGAAAGCGTGTGAGAGTATCCCCTTCAGAAGAATTGTAAAGTTTGAAAATCTTTTATCGGCTAAAGTATTACTTTAAATAGCCACCTTCGTAATTAATGTGGTAATAATTTCAATCTCTCGTAATGAAAGCTAAACACTATTACAAGTAAGGTTCATGAGAGTTAAAAATACAGCTGACAATATATTGTTAGTTTTTAATAAATATCTGCAACCAAGACTGTAAAAGACTTCGATATCACGGAAACCGAACTAATAAAAACATGGTAAAATTGTATTTGAACTTGAATGGATGAATAAAAAATATTTTAATTACGATAGCAAATTTCAACAAGATGCATGAATAAATAAATAAATAAATAAATAAATAAATAAATAAATAAATATATATATATATATATATATATATATATATATATATATATATATATATATATTTGTAGCTTTGCAACACTGTTTTCTTATATTCACTTATCACTTTCACTATATGTACTTAAACAAGAATCTTACTTGGTATTTATGCGAGTGAACTTTCAATGACTGGCCTTGTCATCATCATTGGGCGTACAGTATGCCCGATGATGATGACAAGGCCAGTCATTGAAAGTTAACTCGCATAAATACCAAGTAAGATTCTTGTTTTGTTTAAGTACATATAGTGAAAGTGATAAATATATATATATATAGGAAGAGTGTGAAATAATAAAAGGAATTGTAAAATATCGAGCAATATTGTACGTCAAGAGTGTTCGTAATGTATTTTGTTACAGTTATAACAAAAAATCTGTCAACGACAAACAAGGCCATTAATTTTGTGAAAGTGACTGATATTGAATGCATAACTCATCCTGAGATTACTTCAAATGTTTTTTGGTACTTGCGTATTATACATTGTACATTTTTTGGCCACTATTGTACATATATATATGTTATTTAAATGTGGTGAATAAGCGCATTGCCCATCTTCTATGCAATGCATATAAAATGAATCTAAAACATATCCTGAAGCTTTATTGAAAATTGTTATTGTTGTTATTGCCACGGAAGGTTAATTTTATATACCTATATTGAAATTAGCAAATGAAGTATCCAGTCAGGATGGAATTGGTTGTAATTTTATACACTTAACCTAACAAATATACTCATGGAAGGCTAGAATAGAGATCACGAGACGTCACCTGGCAAAAAGTATTGAACCGCGGAAGTAGACGTGTAAATATTTAATGTGGTATAAAATTAGAACCAAATCTATCCTGGACACTTTATAGTATATTTTAATATAAGTATATAGTAATGTATAAAATTACAACCAAATCTATCCTGACTGGAGACTTAATAGATATGTTTACATATACCTAGTACGGCGCAACGTAGGTATTACCACTTTGCACTGAATTTTTCCCCCCAACTTTAATTTGATAAAAAATAACCTTTAGTGTAAAAAATAAAAATTTGCCCTCCATATGGCCTTAGGATATGTTTTATGCAGTAACTTTTGGAGCCCGGTAAGAAAAATCCCTCTCCTTATAATACTTAAGTACCGGGATTTGTTACAGTTACAACAAAAAATCTAAAAATTTGTCAAGGGCAACAAGGCTATTAATTTCGTGTAAGTGAGAAATATTGCATACATAATTCATGTCGTCGACTACTTCAAATGTTTTTTTGTAATTATTTCTATGATATTTTATTTTTAAATAAAAGAAGAGAAATACTAATAGTACATTTTCAGAACAAAGCAATCTGTAGGCATAATAAAATAATCTGTAGCTTATAATATCTGAAAATTATTGTAATAACCAGTTTCAGCTAATCTTCACCGAACAGCTCAGTTAAAATTGATTGTAATACGTACATGGCGTTAGGAGGCTGAGGCGTATCCTCACACCGGTGATCAAAGTGGGCCAATATAGTCTGAACGTTTGAGCAACTTTGCTGTAGGATAATCTCATTTCGTCAAGCGAAACTAAATAAACTTATAGTATAAGTGCAATTATTTTTACTTGCCAGTATTTTGTGTAGTAATGTTTCCTAACATAGCTCCAAGTTTCATGTAGCCTGTACACCGCTGGACATTGTAATCCACACATAATGTTCTTAGCCGCTTGCATATTCCTCAGAACGTCACAGTATGAGGCCATTTTAATGAATTTGATTATAATGCGGGCTCTAATCTAGAAACAAGACGAACGTTTTAGCAACAGTCCCTGTTTATTGCTCGCTACTGAGTTCCAACTGAGTTTACAAACGCGTTGCACTCAGCCAAACACCGCACTACATTAAAAAAATATGACTAAAATTAAAGTTCTAAATTTTAAATGCTAAACGTAATGCTAAACCCAGTACAATTTTTGCAACACTTATTCCAACTGGATACACTTGACACAAGAGGAATTGACAAATCGACTCCTAAAATATTTTAACACTCTAAACATTATCCTAAGTCTTGATTTAAAAAAAAGTGTTTAAAGACTTCCTTTCTGCAAAATTTAATTTAATTTACAGGTTTTTTATTTACAATCCAGCATTGATTAATTGCATTATCCCGTTTCTCACAGCGCGTTGCCATGGTAACGGCTAAATCTGGTAATACAATTATAAACCGACGCCAACTAACGTAACTAGCTGAGTTGCTAAATTAACTAAACAGCTTATGTAAACCCCTCGAAATACTTAAGACGGTCAGGGTTATAAAATAAATAATGCTTAATGTTTAGAACGGCGTTTAAACACGACAATTTAACTGTCTGTAGTTTGTGTTTTTCGCTAATTTTCATAGCGACTTTGGTGTATCTAGTGACGTGTGTTAGCGCCTATTGAAAATGTGGTTTGTCTGTAGCAAACTCAGAAAAGTTAAATCACTCTTTTCTTCCTAATAACAAACATGTATTATCTTTTAGTATTTCGGCTGGTTGTTAATATTTTGTAAAATGCAAATGGCTTACAAGCATTATTATTTATGTGTAGCAGATTTAAGTTTTTTATAGTGATAATATCGTAAATCAACAAATACCTCGGAGCATTGTTATTTAATCATAAACAAAAAATTATATTTTCTTAGTTTAATTGTTTGAAAAAAATGTTTTTAATAACAAAACGTTTACACTATTATACGAGCCCAAAAACACCCCCCTCCAAGGGTTTGTGCTTTATTTTATTCTTACGGTAGGTAATTTTGTACCACGAGAGACAACTACATAAATATTTTAAAGGCTAAATGGGCCGTGTCTTGTCGGAATTACAGGATTTCCCTACTAGAGGGTTTTATCTGTATTAAAGTTCGCCAATGGCTACATGCGCAAGCTGTATGATTTTAGTTTTCTTTTACTTTTGTTTACTAAACTAAACAACAAACAATAATATACATATCGACCACTAATATCGAGTGGTTAAATAGCTACCTTTATGTACATCTTGTTATCTGTATTTGGGGTATTATACTTTATATATTTGTTTACAGTAAAAACTTACAGTAAAATAATGATATGCAATTTTATTTAATATTCTAATAAATTAAAATGGTTAAGAAATGACATGAAATTATTATTGAAAACACATTACTCCAATATTCACGACTGTTGCATTTATTTGTAATAAAATATGTTTTTTGTGAAGTAGTTACCATGATCTACACAGAAATGTGAAAACTCAGGTATCTACACTTCGATCTTTGAAGGTGGTGTTTGACTTTCTCAAAGCTATTCTCAAAGCATCACTGATAAACACTCTGAGGATGAAACATTTGTTATAAATACATAAACATGACATTTGTACGTCAAAAGATACAGGTATTTTATGATGACTAATTGATGTCACAAAGAATGAAGACAATCAAACCAAAATTACGACTCGAGTTAAAAGGAATATTAATTTGAAAGTAACAAATAAGTTAAACACACAACAAAATATTTACCAGTTGAAATGAGTTTTTTTCAGTAAAATTATTAGAATTTGGAAAAACAATTAATGAAATGTTTGTACCTCGTTTACACTTAAAAAATAAATCTCACTGATTTTCGATTGAGTTTTAAATTTGAAATATTTAGGAGTGACTTTAAATTTAGACATAAAAAAACGTTTTACTCTTAGAAAGGTTTTTCTCACATTTATGTGTTGATCCAAACTGACACAAAAGATATTTTATAGCTTTTTAAATTCATGGCAATTTCAGGTAATTTCATTTAGAATGTAGGTAGATTTGCTTTTTTATAGCATTCTAACCCTGCTTTTTTATATGCTTTCATATTGTCTTCTGGAATAAGTTGAAAAATAATAAGTTGGCTATCACTTTGCACAATGTGAGCGTCAAAGGAACCTGAAAATTCTTTGTCCTATGATAGAAATCTCGAAACGATTTTCTCAAATTCCTATGGAGGGTTCTTTTACATTGAAGGGAAAGAATTGTTTCATCAGTCAACTTTTAAATTATTTAAAGCGTCAAATAGTATTTTCAGTTGACTTTCAAAAAGGCCTAGCTTTTTTCTGAGTGCATTCACATGCCAAATAACGTATAGGTTAAGACATTCCATTTAGGATTTGAAGAAAATTATTAGCTGTAAATTTAAAATTTCAATGTCAAAGATGTTCAGTCACATTGAGTACAGGACGACGTTGTTGAATATAGCATGATCTCCTGAAGACCAAAACCCCAATGAAGCATAGTTCTCGGTATAAACAGCGCATAGTGCTACTTAGCCGTGCACTTGGCCTTGAGAGGTCACTGTAGGAGAGGTGGGAGGTAGAGAGTGAGTATAAATACTTTTTTACAAACATGATAAGGACTGTCAAAACACTGACTTGCGTGAAACGGCTATTAGTATATAAACTATGTTCCGCCATTTTTGAAATATTTGTGGAAATATCGGATGCAAAAGCTGTTGAACATTCTCAATATGTCACATGTTTTCAGAAATGGTAGTAGACGCAAGTCTAAGTGCACGGTTTCGTGTGCCGCACTACACCTCACAGCGTAGTAGCACATTGGGTACTCGACTGTCGGTTTATGATATGCAGCTGGCTTTTAGAAACGTTTTTATCTAGCGCTACTAAAACAGAATGTAGTTTAAATTTTAACGAACTACTCTCACAAATGTAGGAACGTCCGAGTTCTCAGACAGTCAGACAAAGCTAGTTCTTCAATAATACGGTGATTTAAATGTCAACATAAAATACTTGGAAATTTCTGTAGTTATAAGGTTACTTTTATTGTGCAACTAATTTCCAGTGTACTCTTATTTTGTACTCGTCTTTAATTCTGATGCAGCCATTGCTGTGTTTTTCATTCAGTTTTATTTTTCACTATGCATTCTATCCACTGTTATAGGTAATGTATTTTTATTAATGCAAAACTCACTGTTTATTGTTGTAATATTCGTAATTTTCGTTGACTAACATTTCCAATATAAAGTTTTTGTTATCGTTGTATATCTCTTCATGCAACCTTCACCATGCACTGTTATATTATCTTCATAATTATGATTTACGTAACCTCAACTGTTCACTGCTATTGTTAACTTTGCATTCATCATTGTTCAGTTTTCTCTTTTGTTATCGTTGTATATCTCTTCATGCATCCTTCACCATGCACTGTTGTATTAACTTCATACTTGTGCCTAATCACCCTCAACTGTTCAATGTTATTGTTAACGTTGCATTCTCCATTGTGCATTTTTCCTCTTTTGTTATCGTTATATATCTCTTGATGCATCCTTCACCATGCACTGTTATATTAACTTCATACTTAATGTTTATGCATCCTCAACTGTTCACTGTTATTGTTAACGTTGCATTCTTCATTGTGCAGTTTTCTTCTTTGGTTATCGTCGTGTTTCTCTTCATGCATCCTACACCATTCACTTTTACAATAACTTCACGCTTATGCTTTACGCACCCTCAACTGTTCACTGTTATTGTTAACGTTGCATTCTTCATTGTGCCGTTTTCCTCTTTTGTTATCGTCGTGTTTCTCTTCTGCATCCTTCACCATGCACTGTTACATTATCTTCATACTTATGCTTTAGGCACCCTCAACTGTTCACTGGTATTGTTAACGTTGCATTCTTCAATGTGCAGTTTCCCTTGTTTTTATTGTGGTTGTATTTCACCTCTTGCATCCTCTACTAAGGACTGCTAATATTTAAGTGACCCTTAAATGGACATTTTATTGTAAATGTTTAATTCTGGATTATGTACGCTCTCATATGGATGGTTACTGTTAACTTATCATTTTCCATTATTCGGCCCTTAAATGTTTACATAATTGAGCCCTTCACTCAATTACACACACACACACACACACACACACACACACACACACACACACACACACACTATTATATATGTATAATGCATATAATGTGTTTAAGGCTAGTGACAGATCACACACCATTTCATGCTACTGTTAATCATATTAAATAGTTATTAACAGACACCAAATTTGTCTGTAATGTTAAATATCATTGATTTGTTTACATTATTACTACGAAACAACGTTTTATCTTTTTCCATCTGTCAAGTTTATTGCTTTATTATATCGACTTTGTATAGTTGATAAACAATTAAATTAATTACTGCCTTAATGAATCAATAAAGTTGCCATCAACCACAGGTGACACGGCTTCTGTCTGTCGAGAATGAACCAATTATTGGCAATATTAACTCCGGCTGAAGTAACAGGTATTTCCTAATAAATAACTCTGTGTTTGGTCTTTTATTTTGAGACTCAGATGCAGCAATTATTCTTCTTTATTTATAATTATATTTCTGTAACTGTCAACAGTCTAACTCTCCTGAATAGTTCACATTAGTCGCGATGCTTTGCTTTAAAAAGAGTGGTTTATGGATAATCCATACTTTAATTAACTTCCATATTTTTTTTACAAAGCAAAAATTTAGTTAATTACTGGGTAAACAAAACATTATTCACGAATATTGTCATGTGTTGAGAATAAACTTTCTAAAATAATCACATTTACACTATCTCCGATTGAAATTAAATACAAAAATGTTTGTTCTTATTATTGAGATTGAATTTCCTTATTAAATCCTCATTAATTTATTATTCCTTAATTAAATTTCTTCTATTAGCTCACACTCTCCTCATACATACATATCTTGTACAATTTTCCAATCGTTAATAAAATTCATTTTTACTCATGCAATAAAGTTAAAATACATTTTTTTAAAATCTATAGTGGATGACAATTGATGTTAATACAGTTTTTTCAAATATTTATTCAATAATTAGGTTCTAAAATTTGTGGGGTTTAGCCGGATTTGAACTGAGAATCTTCATGTCAAATTTCTAGCCAAATTTCCAAGGCGATCTATTCGTTGTCGTCGAAACCTCCATTTTACAACGTTAAACTCTAGGGTAAGTAAAATACAATTTTTCTTTGTAAACCTCAGTAGGAATTTACTTTGTTATTTCTTTTTATGGTATAAGCATACAGATTCGTATATCATTTGGTGGATTATAACTACTCCTTGGAGGTGACCGTATTAGATTAGATTCCTTTTTCTCAATAGCATTAATATGAGCATGTTTGGATGATATTATTTCACTTGAGACTTGTAATCAAGTAACCTTGTCCAAAGAAACATTCAAGTAAATTTATGCGTTCAGCAGGACAAAAAAGTGCAGGGGTAGTGCCTTGTAACAACTGGAACCTAGCTTATTTAAATCAATGTATTTTTGCGTCTTGAAGTGGCCCAGAACAAAGGTTTAAAGGATAACAACGTCCTCCAAACAGTCCTGAGGGAAACAAATCACGGGCCAGAAGATCCGTTCTTTGTATATATTATTCCCTGAGAAAACGTAATAGAAAGAATGTCAGTTCAACTCAGATATGTTTACACCTACTTTACTAACACCATTTCTCCACTATAGATTACAATTTTAAAATTTAATTTTAGTCTTAAAGTTTTCGAAAGTATTATTTCCCTCATAATTGCACTGTCATAGAATATACTTTATATTTTAACTAACTTTATTACTTTTATATTGTATAAAAATTAAAAAGTAAATTATTTATTATTATAACCTTAAACATTTAAATTAAAAATGTATCATATTTTGTTTTAAAATTAATCATTGTAATTTTACCAATGTTTTGAATTACTAGGTTTTTTAAAACGAAAAAATATAATTCCAAGTTGGAAATATATGTAAATTGAAAAACATGACACATTTGTGGCACTACTAATATAAAGTAAATACTAAATCGTATAATTTATTGGAACACATTTTTCTGAATAACTTATAGGAAATTTCATTTGTAAATTATTTAAACTAATCCTTTAAAAACGTCTAATTAGAGACGAAACAGGCGTTAGCGACCTAAGTGGTCTCATCAAGCCCGGAGCTTAGCCCCCCCCACCCGAAATAACTGGGTTGTGTAAGACAACAGGGGGGAAGTTGAAAGTCTTTTCGTGGACTTACTTTTATAGTTTGATTACGTTAGCGTTAGGAAAACATGGAAATAAAGTTTTCCATAAAGTGATTTAAATCCTCAAGACAAATTTTGTAAATGTGTATGTGGTGTCCAGTAATTTGTAAATGTATATAATACAGAAATTGCGTGTCCCGGAACTATAAATTTGACAATGTCTAATTTTAATTAATAGTTTAGTATACACGTTTTCTCTTGTTATCTACGATTATTCCTACTTTTATGTGGCACATAGTCCGAGTTATAATGGGTGAGATGGGTTCTAAACTAAGGAGCCCACAGCAACAGATTTTACTGAGCCTCGCACAAGGTAAGGTCGGTCCTGGTTAGTGTTAAACTTCGTCGTGGTCTGATTTAGAAAATTTTCGGGGCCTGCGATTCTCTCTCTTTATTTACGCGAAGTAATGTGGTAGCAGAATAACAACAAAATAACCTAGAATTATATGGCTCTAGGCTCCTGGGAAAGGTAATGGCCTTGAGATGGAAGTTAAGGAGGGAGAGCAGGGTCATAGCAGTTGTAGGGGTATTGCCATGTAAAAGATAATTTCCTTTATAATTTACAAGATAAACGAAAGGACTTGATAGGCCCATGGTGGGAGTTCCCCGACAAGTGGAGAACAAGGCCGCTGTCTTCTCTTCTCTAACATCTATGCACAGTGAAGAACAAGCCACAGTATCCCTCCGATACTTATGGCAGGGAGGTTCGACCAACAAGTCGGTGACCCCTCCCACTAACATTTAAGTTGGTCTTTGTGCATAGGTTGGTCATGTCTCTTGCTGTATCTCGAGACTTATACATCACTACAGGTCGGCCTGAGGAGCTACAGTTGTGTTATCACACTGTACACAGGTTGGGCATGTCTGTTGCCATATCTCGAGACTTATACATCACTACAGGTCGGCCTGAGGAGCGACAGTTGTGTTATCACACTGTACACAAGTTGGGCATGTCTCTTGCTATATCTCGAGACTTATACATCACTACAGGTCGGCCTGAGGAGCTACAGTTGTGTTATCACACTGTACACAGGTTGGGCATGTCTCTTGCTATATCTCGAGACTTATACATCACTACAGGTCGGCCTGAGGAGCGACAGTTGTGTTATCACACTGTACACAAGTTGGGCATGTCTCTTGCTATATCTCGCAACTTATACATCACTACAGGTCGGCCTGAGGAGCTACAGTTGTGTTATCACACTGTACACAGGTTGGGCATGTCTCTTGCTATATCTCGAGACTTATACATCACTACAGGTCGGCCTGAGGAGCGACAGTTGTGTTATCACACTGTACACAGGTTGGGCATGTCTCTTACTATATCTCGCAACTTATACATCACTACAGGTCGGCCTGAGGAGCGACAGTTGAGTTGTCACATAGTCCATTATATTTGACACTAGTATTTTTAAAATATTTTGAATCTATTCAAATATTCGCTTCTATTTTTCTATAATTTTTTTTCGTTTGACTAATATTGAATGACATTCTATATATATAATACAGTAGTCAATTTCCTTCATAACTAACCTTTACAGTAACACAATTGACTATGTGAGTGGCGACAAGACTGGATATCCGGTGGGAGAAGGAAACCAACGCTAGGACATTAGGAGCATTCTGGATACACTTATATCGTAACAAATTCCCCAGTTCTTCTATAGGTACCTGCAACCAATCACATCACTGTTACAAGTTGCCATGGTGACGCTTAAGTGTAATGAACAGACAACAGGATGATAATTGACCAACTATTCCCTATAGCCTACTATGATTTCTTTATTTAGTTTTGTCCAGCGGAAAGAGGCATACGGCATTTGTTACCTTGGTCTTAATTTTATTCAAAGAAAAAAACTTTAATTTTTTATTATTTTCTAGTAGGAATTCTTTGAATTATCTAAAAACTAACACAAACAATTTAAAAAGTATGCAACTGTGAAACTACTTAAATGTTTGTTAAAACAGCACTTATTTTTATTGACTTTAATTTTGTTCCTTAAAAATTGAATGATTTTTTAATTTCTGAGTTGCAGACCGTACAGGTTTTCAGACTTCTCGCTTTTGCCATGTTATGCACTGGTTATTTTGACAACCTCCGTACTAAATTTTGGCTGATATATATATATATATATATTTCAACAAGGATTAGTCTTGTAGTAATCTCCTATGAAGATGATTGTTTTGCATTCGGAATGTATAGCACGACTTAATTGAAAAATACATGGAGTATAGTTTGAGTTTCGAAAATAGTGTCACTCCGAAACGCGTCTACAAAAGTAAATATGGCAACGTTAGGAAAGGCAGAAAACTGTACTCAAATATATAGAAATATTCCTAACAGAAAAGAAGGAATGAGGCATTTTAAGATTAAACTCTTAGGCGTGTTTTGATGGCCATGTTTCGAGGGTCTTATTACAAAACTACAATCTAAAAAACAATAAGTTACAATTTAGACCGACCTTATAGTTTTCTAGATTGTAATTTTGTAATAAGACCCTCTAATGATGATGATGACGTGGACATCGAAATGTACATAAGGGTTTAATCTTAGGTAACTTGCAATATCAGTTTTTTTTTATTAATTTTGTACTGAGGTTGTTTCCAATATTTTTACTGTGATATATTGTACCACTGGGCTCTTGATATAGTAATATCTCTGTAAAAATAATTAATTTGATTTTACAGCAAAAGTTAAAAGTTTTGTTGGAAATTAATGTTTTTTATTTGGATAGTTCCAACATAATTCCAACAGTGATTCATTGTTTTTTGAAGGAGTTCAGATTGACTTTTCTCCGTTCACAAGTCTATTAAATTCATAAGTAAATTATATTTGTACGTTTTAAAATGTATAATATAAGTTTTCTTTCTCTCTGATCGGTATTTTTCGTTTTAAGTCAATACTTTATAAAATAATTCAACAACTAAAAACTAAAGATTTAAGATTATAATTACTTGAAAAAGTGTTGTAGGCCCGATGGTTCCTAACTAATTTATTCTTAGTTGATAATAACATAAGAAATATTTCGGGCTGAGGCAGTAAGAACCAAACATCCCTTACATATACCCCGTAAGCGCGTTTGGAGTTGTATCTACTGCTCTATATATACCATATCCTCACCAATAACATAAAGCGAACAACGATTCTCAGTTGACAATTTTAATTTTGTGATCCATCTGTAAGCGTTGATTATGTTAACGTAGTTATTGATTTGATCGCTGACAACTCTCATGTAATCATAGGCAAGTACCGCCACCTTCAGTTATTTATAACTTTTTAGGGCTTTATTTTATTTAAAAAAACTTTACCTTTATTCACATATAAATCCATATATATAATTTCGCAAGCCGAATTTTGAGAAAAAAATTGTAGGAGCTTGGAAGGTCATACAGAGCTAGGAAATGGCTCAAATTAAAGGTATTAACACGAAGGAGCGGGGGAAATATAAGTTTTTCTCAATTTACGACATTTATAGGGTTTTGAGGAGCTTTACGTTACCAACAATTTTCACAAGAAATACATTGCAATGAAAAACAGCTGAGTACTATTTTCAAATATTTCAGCTGAGAATCAGCTGTAAAAACATTATATTAAAAATAGCTGAGTACAAATATTTTAACAGTATTAAAGATGAAATAGACATATGGACTTTGGATCAGGTTTAGTTAAAGTAGTACGTCTTATCGTACTAGATATGTTTGATAATTGTATTAAATTAAAAATAATCACTGGTTCTGGAAAAGGAAAAATCATATTTTCACTAATAATTAAATTAATATCAACAGATAATAACATGCCATTTCAAATGAAAAGGATCAAAATTCCTTTAGGATATATATTTTCAATAGCTATAACTCAGGCTTCAATCGACCATGTGTTTTACACTTTATGTTGCACTTAGTCGAGTAAAATCGGAAGATGGAAAAAAGATACATATTAAAAATATAATTGGTAAAAAAAATCAAATTAAAAAATCATTCACAAAAAATACAACTTTTTTTTTGCCCCTACAAGCCCCTAGTTATTCTATATGCCTTGAGAAGGCTTACAGGTAATTGTTTTTCTTACCTATTGTATCTTAGGATTTAACTTAAGCGGAATGGCTGACTATTCAAATCGTTATAAAGAAGACAGGCTACATTAAAGTTCTTGATTGTATTTTCAAAAAAAGATCTAATTTTAAAAATATTAAAAAATATTATACTATAAAAAATTTGGGTTATTACAGGTCTGACAACATTAAATTAAAATACAAAAAGCTCACGTTTTTTAGAAATGGTTAGACAACGCTAGGCCAATGCACACTCGATTTGAATATTTACTGATTTGATTCTATCGAAAAATATCAAGAAATTAAATTTAAAACATAACTTGATAATCACTTGAGCTTACTTGGCTTTGACAGCACATTAAAACTTTACTTAGGTTTACTCTTATGGCATAGTTGAATTTTTAAATGTAAATTATTAAAAGTTGAACACAAAAATGATGACGATTGCCTCATGTCGATCTTCCTTTTTTCGTGGCTGGTGAAAGATAGAACAGTTTCTCACGGTAATAGAGCGTGGTTACTGAACTCCCCACCCTTAAACCTTAATACAAAGCCTTTTATTGGTTTACGGTTTATCATTGCATTCTTTTTACTAGGAAAAATCGTCTTAATTACATTTTTAGAAACGAAAAATTCTATTAAACTGGGCCGTTAAATAAAATAACAAATATTTATGCAACATGTTACACGCACAGCCCGAAATAAATCGGGGCGGCGAACATATTGCCGGATGGGCTGTGGAAGGATCGCAGTTAAGCCAGTAACACTAAATCTGATTAGGGTGGAATTATCTGGGAAAAGAGTTGAAGATTTAAACAGGTAGTATTGGTCCTCACAGACGTTTACAGAAGTTTAGTAAGAGTAAAGTATACAGAATTTTCTCTTTTTATTCGGGATCGACCTTGAGTAGAAGATGTCGGTCTAACATTGTCAGCTGATGCGACAGTATGATGGAGTTGAAGTCCCACAAGGTAACGTCCAAATTCAAGGTCAATGCTTGGTGCAGACTCACTGTTTCTTGACTTAGATATCCGTACAACCCAATCTGCCCTGCAACAAAAAAAATAGGATGTCTATTGATTTATAAAATTAAATTTAAACTAAGTCAAAATTAACATATAGTATATAAATTGTTAGGCTCTCTCTCCGTCTCTCTCTCTCTCGCTCTCTCTCTCTAAAACACACACACACACACACACACACACACACACACACACACACACACATATATATATATATATATATATATATATATATATATATATATATATATATATATATATACAGACACGTGAGCGCCTATATACACACACACACGCTATCTCTCTCTCTCTCTGTTACACACACACACACACACACACACACACACACACACACTCTCACATACACAAACACACACACACACACACACGTACGCACTCACATACACACACATACACTCACATACACAAACACCACACACACACACACACACACACACACACACACACACGTACGCACTCACTCACACACACACACACACACACACACACACACACACACACACACACACACACACACACACACACACACACACACACACACACACACACACACAAGTACGCACACACGTTCGCACTCACAAACACAAACAAACAAACACACACACACGCACACACAAGTTAAGAACTTCTTTGTGTCTGTAGTAAAAAAAGAATCGATCTTAGGCCTACTTACTGTGAATTGGAGCGTAGAACGGATAGCGGCAACTTAATGAAGTGTCACCGGCGTGCAAAGGTTTACTCAGTCGGTTCCTAAGGAAAAACATTTCTTAGTATTTTACTTTTCAAAACAACAATAAAGAGGAACAGGAAGAGGCCGTATATTTTCAAAATAAATGACCAAATCTGTGATACAGAAAACGTTGGTAGCAAACCAATTTCCTTTTGAGAAATATTTTACACAAACGAAAATTCCAAAAATTCTCACAGAAACCCAAAATGTCTCTCAAAAGGCTCTTTTTGTTTCTAAATTGAAATTACGTTATTTGACTTTGAAAATAATATTTTCATTCTCTTTCATTTTCTATCAATATTACCACATTTAACATCTTTTAATATCTTTTAATATTACGACATTTAACATCTCCATTTGAAATAGTTAGCTTACGTATTTATAAACATAATTTGAATGTTTAAAATCCGCATTTATTTGAAAACATTTGTGTTTTAAATGAATGAAAAAACCTTTTGCTTTTAATTGCAGTTTAAATGTTTATAGGCCTGTACTTGTCTTGAGTAACTCAACACCGTTACTCCAAGCTATATATAGGACATCACTGTTTCGCCGACATTGAATTTTCCATTATGTGCAATGGGCACATCTGAATGAATTTAATTGGTGTTGTGTTTATGTGTTGCTGAAAGCAATGGGCACGTCTAAATGAATTTAATTGCTGTTGTGTTTATGTGTTGCTGAAAGCAATGGGCACATCTGAATGAATTAATTTGTTGGTGTGTTTATGTGTTGCTGAAAGCAATGGGCACGTCTATATGAATTTAATTGCTGTTGTGTTTATGTGTTGCTGAAAGCAATGGGCACATCTGAATGAATTAATTTGTTGTTGTGTTTATGTGTTGCTGAAAGCAATGGGCACATCTAAATGAATTTAATTGTTGTTGTGTTTAAGTGTTGCTAAAAGCAATGGGCACATCTGAATGAATTTAATTGTTGTTGTGTTTAAGTGTTGCTAAAAGCAATGGGTACGTCTGAATGAATTTAATTGCTGTTGTGTTTATGTGTTGCTGAAAGCAATGGGCACATCTGAATGAATTTAATTGTTGTTGTGTTTAGGTGTTGCTAAAAGCAATGGGCACATCTGAATGAATTAAATTGTTGTTGTGTTTAAGTGTTGCTGAAAGCAATGGGCATATCTGAATGAATTTAATTGTTGTTGTGTTTAAGTGTTGCTAAAAGCAATGGGCACATCTGAATGAATTTAATTGTTTGTTGTGTTTATGTGTTGCTGAAAGCAATGGGCACATCTGAATGAATTTAATTGCTGTTATGTTTATGTGTTGCTAAAAGCAATGGGCACGTCTGAATGAATTCAATTGCTGTTGTGTTTAAGTGTTGCTAAAAGCAAAGGGCACGTCTGAATGAATTTAATTGCTGTTGTGTTTATGTGTTGCTGGAAGCTATGGGCACATCTAAATTAATTTAATTGTTGTTGTGTTTAGGTGTTGCTAAAAGCAATGGGCACATCTGAGTGAATATAATTGTTGTTGTTTTTAAGTGTTGCTAAAAGCAATGGGCACGTCTGAATGAATTTAATTGCTGTTGTGTTTATGTGTTGCTGAAAGCAATGGGCACATTTGAATGAATTTATTTGTTGTTGTGTTTAAGTGTTGCTAAAAGCAATGGGCACATCTGAATGAATTTAATTGCCGTTGTGTTTATGTGTTGCTGAAAGCAATGGGCACATCTGGATGAATTTAATTGCTGTTGTGTTTATGTGTTGCTGAAAGCAATGGGCACGTCTGAATGAATTAATTGTTGTTGTGTTTAAGTGTTGCTAAAAGCAATGGGCACGTCTGAATGAATTTAATTGCTGTTGTGTTTATGTGTTGCTGAAAGCAATGGACACATCTGAATGAAATTAATTGTTGTTGTGTTTAAGTGTTGCTAAAAGCAATGGGCTCATCTGAATGAATTTAATTGTTGTTGTGTTTAAGTGTTGCTAAAAGCAATGGGCACATCTGAATGAATTTAATTGTTTTTGTGTTTAAGTGTTGCTAAAAGCAATGGGCACATCTGAATGAATTTAATTATTGTTGTGTTTAAGTGTTGCTCAAAGCAATGGGCACATCTGAATGAATTTAATTGTTGTTGTATTTAAGTGTTGCTAAAAGCAATGGGCACATCTGAATGAATTTAATTGCTGTTGTGTTTATGTGTTGCTGAAAGCAATGGGCACATCTGAATGAATTTAATTGTTGTTGTGTTTAAGTGTTGCTAAAAGCAATGGGCACATCTGAATGAATTTAATTGTTGTTGTATTTAAGTGTTGCTAAAAGCAATGGGCACATCTGAATGAATCTAATTGTTGTTGTGTTTATGTGTTGCTGAAAGCAATGGGCACATCTGAATGAATTTAATTGTTGTTGTGTTCAAGTGTTGCTAAAAGCAATGGTCACATCTGAATGAATTTAATTGTTGTTGTGTTTAAGTGTAGCTAAAAGCAATGGGCACATCTGAATGAATTTAATTATTGTTGTGTTTAAGTGTTGCTCTAAGCAATGGGCACATCTGAATGAATTTAATTGCCGTTGTGTTTATGTGTTGCTGAAAGCAATGGGCACGTCTGGATGAATTTAATTGCTGTTTTGTTTATGTGTTGCCGAAAGCATAGGGCACGTCTGAATGAATTTAATTGTTGTTGTGTTTAAATGTTGCTAAAAGCAATGGGCACATCTGAATGAATTTAATTGTTGTTGTGTTTAAGTGTTGCTAAAAGCAATGGGCACGTCTGAATGAATTTAATTGCTATTGTGTTTAAGTGTTGCTAAAAGCAATGGGCACATCTAAATGAATATAATTGTTGTTGTTTTTAAGTGTTGCTAAAAACAATGGGCACGTCTGAATGAATTTAATTGCTGTTGTGTTTATGTGTTGCTGAAAGCAATGGGCACATCTGAACGAATTTAATTGTTGTTGTGTTTAGGTGTTGCTAAAAGCAATGGGCACATCTGAATGAATTAAATTGTTGTTGTGTTTAATTGTTGCTGAAAGCAATGGGCACATCTGAATGAATTTAATTGTTGTTGTGTTTAAGTGTTGCTAAAAGCAATGGGCACATCTGAATGAATTTAATTGTTTGTTGTGTTTATGTGTTGCTGAAAGCAATGGGCACATCTGAATGAATTTAATTGCTGTTATGTTTATGTGTTGCTAAAAGCAATGGGCACGTCTTGCAGCGGCCAGAATGTCCGATGCAAAGAATCTGGGTAATTGTACAGAATACCAGAATCAAACCTAACCGGGTTAAATAATTGACTAAATTTATATATAAAAATTTTAAAACATTATAATAATAATAATATTAAAACTAGGGTAAATAATAGTAAAATGAAGAAAATTAGAAATAACTTTAGACTTAAAAAACATAAATTATAAGCAATAAGAAAAATTATCACTTCAAAGTGGATAGCCTAAATTATGTAAACAAAAAAAGACGGTAATTGTGTAGTATAACAAACTAGGCCTAGATGCCGGCTATTAAAATAATTGTACTTAAAAATAATCAGGAATAAAGAATGTAAATTAAGATGTGAGGAAAGTAAATTAGGCCTAGCTAGAGAAAATAGTATTTATGTAAAAGTAAAGATTAAATGTTAAAGTGTAATAGTCTAAGAAATTAGGTTATAATAGAAGAAGTCATATTTGATTTCGGAAAAATCCGCTTAGGGCATTGATTATAAATCTTGTCACTACGAAACGAAAGCGCTACAGTCGAACTTTGGATTAAGAATGTTAAAAAGTTAATTAAATTAAATGAGAAGAAATAAAGTCAAATATGTTATTAAATAAAAGGTAAAAATGCAAAGGACACATCAGAATACAGAAACGCCTTTTATAAAAAGGGAAACTAATCTTAGTTCAGAATTTCCGAACAAACAAAGTCAATTGCCATGGCAACGGCTTTCTGATTGGTCAAAAGTTGAAAAATGGATACTGGGACGTGGGAAGTTTGAAATTGGAGAAGGAGGCCTCACAAAAGAACGCTATCCAAGATCAGAATGCATTAGGCTCTCAAAGCGAGCAGACGTGTTTTTGTACCATGCGATCAGGACAAGAAAAAATGTGCTAAAAACAGAGTAAAAAGTGCTACGATGTGATCAGGGGAAGAAAGATATATATGAGCAAGGGCTCATATATACCCAGAACAAAATTTCGACCACCAAAATGCAAAATTAAAGAAAATAAGAAGATTAACCGAAATTATGGAGAGACGCCTACCTACCAAGACCCTTGAAGCTGTAACAGGACCGACAGATGACAACATTAATGAAGATAAAAAGATTTCTACAGTACAAGGTTATATAATCAATTTAATTATTCTTTTTTAAATAACATTTTACTTCAAATTATATTAACTTAATTTCAAAATTAAATAAGATGGGAATAACCTAAGGGACTGATTAGTCAACTCTCTTAGGTTACCCAAATTTAAGTAATAAAGATTCAAAATTGACTTTCCATTCCCATCGCTGTGGGAATGTATGGATTAAGTATAAAGATGTATATCTTATATGGCTTTTTCTAAGTGAATTTCTAATGAATAACTTCCAAAGAAGTTAATTGTTCAAGGCCTAGCCTAAAGGCATTACATAGTAATATTAAGTGTTTGAAAAAGAATCAGATTTTAAAATATGTTAAATTTAACTCTACTAATCAAAATTATATACAAAATTAATTATGGTAACTTTGATAATTTAAATTATATGTAAAATTAATGATAATAAGAAAATTTAAAAACAGAAGGAGATAATAATGTTTAGTTAAATGACAAGTTGTATGAAATTTTGAAAAAATAATTAGTCAAGAAAATCCTGTGAAATTAAATAAAAACAATAATAATTAATTTGAACCTTGGAACAAATAAATAAAAATGTATATTTTCCAATTAGCTGTGTTTTCATTCTAGATAAGATAAGTTCACTAGGTATCCAGGTATAGTCTTTAAATCACAAGTGTCTCTCAAAGATTCCACTACCCGAAAAGGAGCTTGAACAGGGCTTATCGGAGGCTAATTGGTTTTATCAAAAATTCAGGGGTTGGTTCCTCTGAGAGGTTTATTCCTTGAGGCACAGGTCTATGAAATTAGGTTCGTAGTCAATGGATAAACCATTACTTTCTTACTGACTTAGCAATTGAGGAAGAGAAATAAACAACGGCAAAGGTTATAAAAAGTAAGTCGGTAAGAGTCTGAATGAATTTAATTGCTGTTGTGTTTAAGTGTTGCTAAAAGAAATGGGCACGTCTGAATAAATTTAATTGCTGTTGTGTTTATGTGTTGCTGGAAGCAATGGGCACATCTAAATTAATTTAATTGTTGTTGTGTTTAGGTGTTGCTAAAAGCAATGGGCACATCTGAGTGAATATAATTGTTGTTGTTTTTAAGTGTTGCTAAAAGCAATGGGCACGTATGAATGAATTTAATTGCTGTTGTGTTTATGTCTTGCTGAAAGCAATGGGCACATCTGAATGAATTTATTTGTTGTTGTGTTTAAGTGTTGCTAAAAGCAATGGGCACATCTGAATGAATTTAATTGCCGTTGTGTTTATGTGTTGCTGAAAGCAATGGGCACATCTGGATGAATTGAATTGCTGTTGTGTTTATGTGTTGCTGAAAGCAATGGGCTCGTCTGAATGAATTTAATTGCTGTTGTGTTTAAGTGTTGCTAAAAGCAATGGGCACGTCTGAATGAATTTAATTGCTGTTGTGTTTATGTGTTGCTGGAAGCAATGGGCACATCTAAATTAATTTAATTGTTGTTGTGTTTAAGTGTTGCTAAAAGCAATGGGCACATCTGAGTGAATATAATTGTTGTTGTTTTTAAGTGTTGCTAAAAGCAATGGGCACGTCTGAATGAATTTAATTGCTGTTGTGTTTATGTGTTGCTGAAAGCAATGGGCACATCTGAATGAATTAATTTGTTGGTGTGTTTATGTGTTGCTGAAAGCAATGGGCACGTCTATATGAATTTAATTGCTGTTGTGTTTATGTGTTGCTCAAAGCAATGGGCACATCTGAATGAATTAATTTGTTGTTGTGTTTATGTGTTGCTGAAAGCAATGGGCACATCTAAATGAATTTAATTGTTGTTGTGTTTAAGTGTTGCTAAAAGCAATGGGCACATCTGAATGAATTTAATTGTTGTTGTGTTTAAGTGTTGCTAAAAGCAATGGGCACGTCTGAATGAATTTAATTGCTGTTGTGTTTATGTGTTGCTGAAAGCAATGGGCACATATGAATGAATTTAATTGTTGTTGTGTTTAGGTGTTGCTAAAAGCAATGGGCACATCTGAATGAATTAAATTGTTGTTGTGTTTAAGTGTTGCTGAAAGCAATGGGCATATCTGAATGAATTTAATTGTTGTTGTGTTTAAGTGTTGCTAAAAGCAATGGGCACATCTGAATGAATTTAATTGTTTGTTGTGTTTATGTGTTGCTGAAAGCAATGGGCACATCTTAATGAATTTAATTGCTGTTATGTTTATGTGTTGCTAAAAGCAATGGGCACGTCTGAATGAATTCAATTGCTGTTGTGTTTAAGTGTTGCTAAAAGCAAAGGGCACGTCTGAATGAATTTAATTGCTGTTGTGTTTATGTGTTGCTGGAAGCAATGGGCACATCTAAATTAATTTAATTGTTGTTGTGTTTAGGTGTTGCTAAAAGCAATGGGCACATCTGAGTGAATATAATTGTTGTTGTTTTTAAGTGTTGCTAAAAGCAATGGGCACATCTGAATGAATTTAATTGCCGTTGTGTTTATGTGTTGCTGAAAGCAATGGGCACATCTGGATGAATTTAATTGCTGTTGTGTTTATGTGTTGCTGAAAGCAATGGGCACGTCTGAATGAATTAATTGTTGTTGTGTTTAAGTGTTGCTAAAAGCAATGGGCACGTCTGAATGAATTTAATTGCTGTTGTGTTTATGTGTTGCTGAAAGCAATGGACACATCTGAATGAAATTAATTGTTGTTGTGTTTAAGTGTTGCTAAAAGCAATGGGCTCATCTGAATGAATTTAATTGTTGTTGTGTTTAAGTGTTGCTAAAAGCAATGGGCACATCTGAATGAATTTAATTGTTTTTGTGTTTAAGAGTTGCTAAAAGCAATGGGCACATCTGAATGAATTTAATTATTGTTGTGTTTAAGTGTTGCTCAAAGCAATGGGCACATCTGAATGAATTTAATTGTTGTTGTATTTAAGTGTTGCTAAAAGCAATGGGCACATCTGAATGAATTTAATTGCTGTTGTGTTTATGTGTTGCTGAAAGCAATGGGCACATCTGAATGAATTTAATTGTTGTTGTGTTTAAGTGTTGCTAAAAGCAATGGGCACATCTGAATGAATTTAATTGTTGTTGTATTTAAGTGTTGCTAAAAGCAATGGGCACATCTGAATGAATCTAATTGTTGTTGTGTTTATGTGTTGCTGAAAGCAATGGGCACATCTGAATGAATTTAATTGTTGTTGTGTTCAAGTGTTGCTAAAACAATGGTCACATCTGAATGAATTTAATTGTTGTTGTGTTTAAGTGTAGCTAAAAGCAATGGGCACATCTGAATGAATTTAATTATTGTTGTGTTTAAGTGTTGCTCTAAGCAATGGGCACATCTGAATGAATTTAATTGCCGTTGTGTTTATGTGTTGCTGAAAGCAATGGGCACGTCTGGATGAATTTAATTGCTGTTTTGTTTATGTGTTGCCGAAAGCAATGGGCACGTCTGAATGAATTTAATTGTTGTTGTGTTTAAATGTTGCTAAAAGCAATGGGCACATCTGAATGAATTTAATTGTTGTTGTGTTTAAGTGTTGCTAAAAGCAATGGGCACGTCTGAATGAATTTAATTGCTATTGTGTTTAAGTGTTGCTAAAAGCAATGGGCACATCTAAATGAATATAATTGTTGTTGTTTTTAAGTGTTGCTAAAAACAATGGGCACGTCTGAATGAATTTAATTGCTGTTGTGTTTATGTGTTGCTGAAAGCAATGGGCACATCTGAACGAATTTAATTGTTGTTGTGTTTAGGTGTTGCTAAAAGCAATGGGCACATCTGAATGAATTAAATTGTTGTTGTGTTTAATTGTTGCTGAAAGCAATGGGCACATCTGAATGAATTTAATTGCTGTTGTGTTTAAGTGTTGCTAAAAGCAATGGGCACATCTGAATGAATTTAATTGTTTGTTGTGTTTATGTGTTGCTGAAAGCAATGGGTACATCTGAATGAATTTAATTGCTGTTATGTTTATGTGTTGCTAAAAGCAATGGGCACGTCTTGCAGCGGCCAGAATGTCTGATGCAAAGAATCTGGGTAATTGTACAGAATACCAGAATCAAACCTAACCGGGTTAAATAATTGACTAAATTTATATATAAAAATTTTAAAACATTATAATAATAATAATATTAAAACTAGGGTAAATAATAGTAAAATGAAGAAAATTAGAAATAACTTTAGACTTAAAAAACATAAATTATAAGCAATAAGAAAAATTATCACTTCAAAGTGGATAGCCTAAATTATGTAAACAAAAAAAGACGGTAATTGTGTAGTATAACAAACTAGGCCTAGATGCCGGCTATTAAAATAATTGTACTTAAAAATAATCAGGAATAAAGAATGTAAATTAAGATGTGAGGAAAGTAAATTAGGCCTAGCTAGAGAAAATAGTATTTATGTAAAAGTAAAGATTAAATGTTAAAGTGTAATAGTCTAAGAAATTAGGTTATAATAGAAGAAGTCATATTTGATTTCGGAAAAATCCGCTTAGGGCATTGATTATAAATCTTGTCACTACGAAACGAAAGCGCTACAGTCGAACTTTGGATTAAGAATGTTAAAAAGTTAATTAAATTAAATGAGAAGAAATAAAGTCAAATATGTTATTAAATAAAAGGTAAAAATGCAAAGGACACATCAGAATACAGAAACGCCTTTTATAAAAAGGGAAACTAATCTTAGTTCAGAATTTCCGAACAAACAAAGTCAATTGCCATGGCAACGGCTTTCTGATTGGTCAAAAGTTGAAAAATGGATACTGGGACGTGGGAAGTTTGAAATTGGAGAAGGAGGCCTCACAAAAGAACGCTATCCAAGATCAGAATGCATTAGGCTCTCAAAGCGAGCAGACGTGTTTTTGTACCATGCGATCAGGACAAGAAAAAATGTGCTAAAAACAGAGTAAAAAGTGCTACGATGTGATCAGGGGAAGAAAGATATATATGAGCAAGGGCTCATATATACCCAGAACAAAATTTCGACCACCAAAATGCAAAATTAAAGAAAATAAGAAGATTAACCGAAATTATGGAGAGACGCCTACCTACCAAGACCCTTGAAGCTGTAACAGGACCGACAGATGACAACATTAATGAAGATAAAAAGATTTCTACAGTACAAGGTTATATAATCAATTTAATTATTCTTTTTTAAATAACATTTTACTTCAAATTATATTAACTTAATTTCAAAATTAAATAAGATGGGAATAACCTAAGGGACTGATTAGTCAACTCTCTTAGGTTACCCTAATTTAAGTAATAAAGATTCAAAATTGACTTTCCATTCCCATCGCTGTGGGAATGTATGGATTAAGTATAAAGATGTATATCTTATATGGCTTTTTCTAAGTGAATTTCTAATGAATAACTTCCAAAGAAGTTAATTGTTCAAGGCCTAGCCTAAAGGCATTACATAGTAATATTAAGTGTTTGAAAAAGAATCAGATTTTAAAATATGTTAAATTTAACTCTACTAATCAAAATTATATACAAAATTAATTATGGTAACTTTGATAATTTAAATTATATGTAAAATTAATGATAATAAGAAAATTTAAAAACAGAAGGAGATAATAATGTTTAGTTAAATGGCAAGTTGTATGAAATTTTGAAAAAATAATTAGTCAAGAAAATCCTGTGAAATTAAATAAAAACAATAATAATTAATTTGAACCTTGGAACAAATAAATAAAAATGTATATTTTCCAATTAGCTGTGTTTTCATTCTAGATAAGATAAGTTCACTAGGTATCCAGGTATAGTCTTTAAATCACAAGTGTCTCTCAAAGATTCCACTACCCGAAAAGGAGCTTGAACAGGGCTTATCGGAGGCTAATTGGTTTTATCAAAAATTCAGGGGTTGGTTCCTCTGAGAGGTTTATTCCTTGAGGCACAGGTCTATGAAATTAGGTTCGTAGTCAATGGATAAACCATTACTTTCTTACTGACTTAGCAATTGAGGAAGAGAAATAAACAACGGCAAAGGTTATAAAAAGTAAGTCGGTAAGAGTCTGAATGAATTTAATTGCTGTTGTGTTTAAGTGTTGCTAAAAGAAATGGGCACGTCTGAATAAATTTAATTGCTGTTGTGTTTATGTGTTGCTGGAAGCAATGGGCACATCTAAATTAATTTAATTGTTGTTGTGTTTAGGTGTTGCTAAAAGCAATGGGCACATCTGAGTGAATATAATTGTTGTTGTTTTTAAGTGTTGCTAAAAGCAATGGGCACGTATGAATGAATTTAATTGCTGTTGTGTTTATGTCTTGCTGAAAGCAATGGGCACATCTGAATGAATTTATTTGTTGTTGTGTTTAAGTGTTGCTAAAAGCAATGGGCACATCTGAATGAATTTAATTGCCGTTGTGTTTATGTGTTGCTGAAAGCAATGGGCACATCTGGATGAATTGAATTGCTGTTGTGTTTATGTGTTGCTGAAAGCAATGGGCTCGTCTGAATGAATTTAATTGCTGTTGTGTTTAAGTGTTGCTAAAAGCAATGGGCACGTCTGAATGAATTTAATTGCTGTTGTGTTTATGTGTTGCTGGAAGCAATGGGCACATCTAAATTAATTTAATTGTTGTTGTGTTTAAGTGTTGCTAAAAGCAATGGGCACATCTGAGTGAATATAATTGTTGTTGTTTTTAAGTGTTGCTAAAAGCAATGGGCACGTCTGAATGAATTTAATTGCTGTTGTGTTTATGTGTTGCTGAAAGCAATGGGCACATCTGAATGAATTTATTTGTTGTTGTGTTTAAGTGTTGCTAAAAGCAATGGGCACATCTGAATGAATTTAATTGCCGTTGTGTTTATGTGTTGCTGAAAGCAATGGGCACGTCTGGATGAATTTAATTGCTGTTTTGTTTATGTGTTGCCGAAAGCAATGGGCACGTCTGAATGAATATAATTGTTGTTGTGTTTAAATGTAGCTAAAAGCAATGGGCACATCTGAATGAATTTAATTGTTGTTGTGTTTAAGTGTTGCTAAAAGCAATGGGCACGTCTGAATGAATTTAATTGCTATTGTGTTTAAGTGTTACTAAAAGCAATGGGCACGTCTGAATGAATTTAATTGTTGTTGTGTTTAGGTGTTGCTAAAAGCAATGGGCACATCTAAATGAATATAATTGTTGTTGTTTTTAAGTGTTGCTAAAAACATTGGGCACGTCTAAATGAATTTAATTGCTGTTGTGTTTATGTGTTGCTGAAAGCAATGGGCAAATCTGAATGAATTTAATTGTTGTTGTGTTTAGGTGTTGCTAAAAGTAATGGGCATATCTGAATGAATTAAATTGTTGTTGTGTTTAATTGTTGCTGAAAGCAATGGGCCCATCTGAATGAATTTAATTGTTGTTGTGTTTAAGTGTTGCTAAAAGCAATGGGCACATCTGAATGAATTTAATTGTTTGTTGTGTTTATGTGTTGTTGAAAGCAATGGGCACATCTGAGTGAATATAATTGTTGTTGTTTTTAAGTGTTGCTAAAAGCAATGGGCACATCTGAATGAATTTAATTGCCGTTGTGTTTATGTGTTGCTGAAAGCAATGGGCACATCTGGATGAATTTAATTGCTGTTGTGTTTATGTGTTGCTGAAAGCAATGGGCACGTCTGAATGAATTAATTGTTGTTGTGTTTAAGTGTTGCTAAAAGCAATGGGCACGTCTGAATGAATTTAATTGCTGTTGTGTTTATGTGTTGCTGAAAGCAATGGGCACATCTGAATGAATTTAATTGTTGTTGTGTTTAAGTGTTGCTAAAAGCAATGGGCACATCTGAATGAATTTAATTGTTGTTGTGTTTAAGTGTTGCTAAAAGCAATGGGCACATCTGAATGAATTTAATTATTGTTGTGTTTTAGTGTTGCTCAAAGCAATGGGCACATCTGAATGAATTTAATTGCCGTTGTGTTATGTGTTGCTGAAAGCAATGGGCACGTCTGGATGAATTTAATTGCTGTTTTGTTTATGTGTTGCCGAAAGCAATGGACACGTCTGAATGAATTTAATTGTTGTTGTGTTTAAATGTTGCTAAAAGCAATGGGCACATCTGAATGAATTTAATTATTGTTGTGTTTAAGTGTTGCTAAAAGCAATGGGCACGTCTGAATGAATTTAATTGCTATTGTGTTTAAGTGTTGCTAAAAGCAATGGGCACATCTGAATGAATTTAATTGCCGTTGTGTTTATGTGTTGCTGAAAGCAATGGGCACATCTGGATGAATTGAATTGCTGTTGTGTTTATGTGTTGCTGAAAGCAATGGGCTCGTCTGAATGAATTTAATTGCTGTTGTGTTTAAGTGTTGCTAAAAGCAATGGGCACGTCTGAATGAATTTAATTGCTGTTGTGTTTATGTGTTGCTGGAAGCAATGGGCACATCTAAATTAATTTAATTGTTGTTGTGTTTAAGTGTTGCTAAAAGCAATGGGCACATCTGAGTGAATATAATTGTTGTTGTTTTTAAGTGTTGCTAAAAGCAATTGGCACGTCTGAATGAATTTAATTGCTGTTGTGTTTATGTGTTGCTGAAAGCAATGGGCACATCTGAATGAATTTATTTGTTGTTGTGTTTAAGTGTTGCTAAAAGCAATGGGCACATCTGAATGAATTTAATTGCCGTTGTGTTTATGTGTTGCTGAAAGCAATGGGCACGTCTGGATGAATTTAATTGCTGTTTTGTTTATGTGTTGCCGAAAGCAATGGGCACGTCTGAATGAATTTAATTGTTGTTGTGTTTAAGTGTTGCTAAAAACATTGGGCACGTCTGAATGAATTTAATTGCTGTTGTGTTTATGTGTTGCTGAAAGCAATGGGCAAATCTGAATGAATTTAATTGTTGTTGTGTTTAGGTGTTGCTAAAAGCAATGGGCACATCTGAATGAATTAAATTGTTGTTGTGTTTAATTGTTGCTGAAAGCAATGGGCCCATCTGAATGAATTTAATTGTTGTTGTGTTTAAGTGTTGCTAAAAGCAATGGGCACATCTGAATGAATTTAATTGTTTGTTGTGTTTATGTGTTGTTGAAAGCAATGGGCACATCTGAGTGAATATAATTGTTGTTGTTTTTAAGTGTTGCTAAAAGCAATGGGCACATCTGAATGAATTTAATTGCCGTTGTGTTTATGTGTTGCTGAAAGCAATGGGCACATCTGGATGAATTTAATTGCTGTTGTGTTTATGTGTTGCTGAAAGCAATGGGCACGTCTGAATGAATTAATTGTTGTTGTGTTTAAGTGTTGCTAAAAGCAATGGGCACGTCTGAATGAATTTAATTGCTGTTGTGTTTATGTGTTGCTGAAAGCAATGGGCACATCTGAATGAATTTAATTGTTGTTGTGTTTAAGTGTTGCTAAAAGCAATGGGCACATCTGAATGAATTTAATTGTTGTTGTGTTCAAGTGTTGCTAAAAGCAATGGTCACATCTGAATGAATTTAATTGTTGTTGTGTTTAAGTGTTGCTAAAAGCAATGGGCACATCTGAATGAATTTAATTATTGTTGTGTTTTAGTGTTGCTCAAAGCAATGGGCACATCTGAATGAATTTAATTGCCGTTGTGTTATGTGTTGCTGAAGCAATGGGCACGTCTGGATGAATTTAATTGCTGTTTTGTTTATGTGTTGCCGAAAGCAATGGACACGTCTGAATGAATTTAATTGTTGTTGTGTTTAAATGTTGCTAAAAGCAATGGGCACATCTGAATGAATTTAATTATTGTAGTGTTTAAGTGTTGCTAAAAGCAATGGGCACGTCTGAATGAATTTAATTGCTATTGTGTTTAAGTGTTGCTAAAAGCAATGGGCACGTCTGAATGAATTTAATTGTTGTTGTGTTTAGGTGTTGCTAAAAGCAATGGGCACATCTAAATGAATATAATTGTTGTTGTTTTTAAGTGTTGCTAAAAACAATGGGCACGTCTGAATGAATTTAATTGCTGTTGTGTTTATGTGTTGCTGAAAGCAATGGACACATCTGAATGAATTTATTTGTTGTTGTGTTCAAGTGTTGCTAAAAGCAATGGGCACATCTGAATGAATTTAATTGCCGTTGTGTTATGTGTTGCTGAAAGCAATGGGCACGTCTGGATGAATTTAATTGCTGTTGTGTTTATGTGTTGCTGAAAGCAATGGGCACATCTGAATGAATTTAATTGTTGTTGTGTTCAAGTGTTGCTAAAAGCAATGGTCACATCTGAATGAATTTAATTGTTGTTGTGTTTAAGTGTTGCTAAAAGCATGGGCACATCTGAATGAATTTAATTATTGTTGTGTTTAAGTGTTGCTCAAAGCAATGGGCACATCTGAATGAATTTAATTGCCGTTGTGTTATGTGTTGCTGAAAGCAATGGGCACGTCTGGATGAATTTAATTGCTGTTTTGTTTATGTGTTGCCGAAAGTAATGGGCACGTCTGAATGAATTTAATTGTTGTTGTGTTTAAATGTTGCTAAAAGCAATGGGCACATCTGTATGAATTTAATTGTTGTTGTGTTTAAGTGTTGCTAAAAGCAATGGGCACGTCTGAATGAATTTAATTGCTATTGTGTTTAAGTGTTGCTAAAAGCAATGGGCACGTCTGAATGAATTTAATTGTTGTTGTGTTTAGGTGTTGCTAAAAGCAATGGGCACATCTAAATGAATATAATTGTTGTTGTTTTTAAGTGTTGCTAAAAACAATGGGCACGTCTGAATGAATTTAATTGCTGTTGTGTTTATGTGTTGCTGAAAGTTATGGGCACATCTGAATGAATTTATTTGTTGTTGTGTTTAAGTGTTGCTAAAAGCAATGGGCACATCTGAATGAATTTAATTGCCGTTGTGTTATGTGTTGCTGAAAGCAATGGGCACGTCTGGATGAATTTAAGTGCTGTTGTGTTTATGTGTTGCTGAAAGCAATGGGCACGTCTGAATGAATTTAATTGATGTTGTGTTTAAGTGTTGCTAAAAGCAAAGGGCACGTCTGAATGAATTTATTTGTTGTTGTGTTTAAGTGTTGCTAAAAGCAATGGGCACGTCTGAATAAATTTAATTGTTGTTGTGTTTAGGAGTTGCTAAAAGCAATGGGCACGTCTGAATGAATTTAATTGTTGTTGTGTTTAAGTGTTGCTAAAATCATTGGGCACATCTGAATGAATTTAATTGTTGTTGTGTTTAAGTGTTGCTAAAAGTAATGGGCACGTCTGAATGAATTTAATTGTTGTTATGTTTAAGTGTTGCTAAAAGCAATGGGCAAGTCTGAATGAATTTAACTGCTGTTGTGTTTATGTGTTGCTGAAGGCAGTGGGCACGTCTGAATGAATTTAATTGTTGTTGTGTTTAAGTGTTGCTAAAAGCAATGGGCACATCTGAATAAATTTAATTGTTGTTGTGTTTAAGTGTTGCTAAACGCAATGGGCACGTCTGAATGAATTTATTTGCTGTTGTGTTTATGTGTTGCTGATAGCAATGGGCACATCTGAGTGAATTTAATTGTTGTTCTGTTTAAGTGTTGCTAAAAGCAATGGGCACGTCTGAATGAATACAATTGCTGTTGTGTTTATGTGCTGCTTAAAACAATGGGCACGTCTGAATGGATTTAATTACTGTTGTGTTTATGTGTTGCTGAAAGCAATGGGCACATCTGAATGAATTTAATTGTTGTTGTGTTTAAGTGTTGCTAAAAGCAATGGGCACATCTGAATGAATATAATTGTTGTTGTGTTTAAGTGTTACTAAAAGCAAAGGGCACATCTGAATGAATTTAATTGTTGTTGTGTTTAAGTGTTGCTAAAACAATGGGCACATCTGAATGAATTTTATTGTTGTTGTGTTTAAGTGTTGCTAAAAGCAATTGGCACATCTGAATGAATTTAATTGCTGTTGTGTTTATGTGTTGCTGAAAGCAATGGGCACATCTGAATGAATTTAATTGTTGTTGTGTTTAAGTGGTGCTAAAAGCAATGGGCACGTCTGAATGAATTTAATTGCTGTTGTGTTTATGTGTTGCTGAAAGCAATGGGCACATCTGAATGAATTTAATTGTTGTTGTGTTTAAGTGGTGCTAAAAGCAATGGGCACGTCTGAATGAATTTAATTGTTGTTGTGTTTATGTGTTGCTGAAAACAATGGGCACGTCTGAATGAATTTAATTATTGTTGTGTTTAAGTTTTGCTAAAAGCAATGGGCACGTCTGAATGAATTTAATTGCTGTTGTGTTTATGTGTTGCTGAAAGCAATGGGCACATCTGAATGAATTTAATTGTTGTTGTGTTTAAGTGTTGCTAAAAGCAATGGGCACGTCTGAATGAATTTATTTGCTGTTGTGTTTATGTGTTGCTGAAAGCAATGGGCACATCTGAGTGAATTTAATTGTTGTTCTGTTTAAGTGTTGCTAAAAGCAATGGGCACGTCTGAATGAATACAATTGCTGTTGTGTTTATGTGTTGCTGAAAGTAATGGGCACGTCTGAAGGAATTTAATTGTTGTTGTGATTAAGTGTTGCTAAAAGCAATGGGCACGTCTGAATGAATTTAATTGTTGTTGTGTTTAAGTGTTTCTAAAAGCAATGGGCATATCTGAATGAATTTAATTGTTGTTGTGTTTGAGTGTTGCTAAAAGCAATGGGCACATCTAAATGAATTTAATTGTTGTTGTGTTTAAGTGTTGCTAAAAGCAATGGGCACGTCTGAATGAATTTAATTGCTGTTGTGTTTATGTGTTGCTGAAAACAATGGGCACGTCTGAATGGATTTAATTGCTGTTCTGTTTATGTGTTGCTGAAAGTAATGGGCACGTCTGAATGAATTTAATTGTTGTTGTGTTTAAGTTTTGCTAAAAGCAATGGGCACGTGTGAATGAATTTAATTGCTGTTGTGTTTATGTGTTGCTGAAAGCAATGGGCACATCTGAATGAATTTAATTGTTGTTGTGTTTAAGTGTTGCTAAAAGCAATGGGCACATCTGAATGAATATAATTGTTGTTGTGTTTAAGTGTTGCTAAAAGCAATGGGCACATCTGAATGAATTTAATTGTTGTTGTGTTTAAGTGTTGCTAAAACAATGGGCACATCTGAATGAATTTTATTGTTGTTGTGTTTAAGTGTTGCTAAAAGCAATTGGCACATCTGAATGAATTTAATTGCTGTTGTGTTTATGTGTTGCTGAAAGCAATGGGCACATCTGAATGAATTTAATTGTTGTTGTGTTTAAGTGTTGCTAAAAGCAAAGGGCACATCTGAATGCATTTAATTGTTGTTGTGTTTAAGTGTTGCTAAAAGCAATGGGCACATCTAAATGAATTTAATTGTTGTTGTGTTTAAGTGTTGCTAAAAGCAATGGGCACGTCTGAATGAATTTAATTGTTGTTGTGTTTAAGTGTTGCTAAAAGCAATGGGCACATCTGAATAAATATAATTGTTGTTGTGTTTAAGTGTTGCTAAAAGCAATGGGCACATCTGAATGAATTTATTTGTTGTTGTGTTTAAGTGTTGCTGAAAACAATGGGCACGTCTGAATGGATTTAATTGCTGTTGTGTTTATGTGTTTCTGAAAGTAATGGGCACGTCTGAATGAATTTAATTGTTGTTGTGTTTAAGTGTTGCTATAAGCAATGGGCACGTCTGAATGAATTTAATTGCTGTTGTGTTTATGTGTTGCTGAAAGCAATGGGCACATCTGAATGAATTTAATTGTTGTTGTGTTTAAGTGTTGCTAAAAGCAATGGGCACATCTGAATGAATATAATTGTTGTTGTGTTTAAGTGTTGCTTAAAGCAATGGGCACATCTGAATGAATTTAATTGTTGTTGTGTTTAAGTGTTGCTCAAAGCAATGGGCACATCTGAATGAATTTAATTGCCGTTGTGTTATGTGTTGCTGAAACCAATGGGCACGTCTGGATGAATTTAATTGCTGTTTTGTTTATGTGTTGCCGAAAGTAATGGGCACGTCTGAATGAATTTAATTGTTGTTGTTTTTAGGTGTTGCTAAAAACAATGGGCACGTCTGAATGAATTTAATTGCTGTTGTGTTTATGTGTTGCTGAAAGTTATGGGCACATCTGAATGAATTTATTTGTTGTTGTGTTTAAGTGTTGCTAAAAGCAATGGGCACATCTGAATGAATTTAATTGCCGTTGTGTTATGTGTTGCTGAAAGCAATTGGCACGTCTGGATGAATTTAAGTGCTGTTGTGTTTATGTGTTGCTGAAAGCAATGGGCACGTCTGAATGAATTTAATTGATGTTGTGTTTAAGTGTTGCTAAAAGCAAAGGGCAAGTCTGAATGAATTTATTTGTTGTTGTGTTTAAGTGTTGCTAAAAGCAATGGGCACGTCTGAATAAATTTAATTGTTGTTGTGTTTAGGAGTTGCTAAAAGCAATGGGCACGTCTGAATGAATTTAATTTTTGTTGTGTTTAAGTGTTGCTAAAATCAATGGGCACATCTGAATGAATTTAATTGTTGTTGTGTTTAAGTGTTGCTAAAAGTAATGGGCACGTCAGAATGAATTTAATTGTTGTTATGTTTAAGTGTTGCTAAAAGCAATGGGCACGTCTGAATGGATTTAACTGCTGTTGTGTTTATGTGTTGCTGAAGGCAGTGGGCACGTCTGAATGAATTTAATTGTTGTTGTGTTTAAGTGTTGCTAAAAGCAATGGGCACATCTGAATAAATTTAATTGTTGATGTGTTTAAGTGTTGCTAAACGCAATGGGCACGTCTGAATGAATTTATTTGCTGTTGTGTTTATGTGTTGCTGATAGCAATGGGCACATCTGAGTGAATTTAATTGTTGTTCTGTTTAAGTGTTGCTAAAAGCAATGGGCACGTCTGAATGAATACAATTGCTGTTGTGTTTATGTGCTGCTTAAAACAATGGGCACGTCTGAATGGATTTAATTACTGTTGTGTTAATGTGTTGCTGAAAGTAATGGGCACGTCTGAATGAATTTAATTGTTGTTGTGTTTAAGTGTTGCTAAAAGCAATGGGCACGTCTGAATGAATTTAATTGCTGTTGTGTTTATGTGTTGCTGAAAGCAATGGGCACATCTGAATGAATTTAATTGTTGTGGTGTTTAAGTGTTGCTAAAAGCAATGGGCACATCTGAATAAATTTAATTGTTGTTGTGTTTAAGTGTTGCTAAAAGCAATGGGCACGTCTGAATGAATTTATTTGCTGTTGTGTTTATGTGTTGCTGAAAGCAATGGGCACATCTGAGTGAATTTAATTGTTGTTCTGTTTAAGTGTTGCTAAAAGCAATGGGCACGTCTGAATGAATACAATTGCTGTTGTGTTTATGTGTTGCTGAAAGTAATGGGCACGTCTGAAGGAATTTAATTGTTGTTGTGATTAAGTGTTGCTAAAAGCAATGGGCACGTCTGAATGAATTTAATTGTTGTTGTGTTTAAGTGTTTCTAAAAGCAATGGGCATATCTGAATGAATTTAATTGTTGTTGTGTTTGAGTGTTGCTAAAAGCAATGGGCACATCTAAATGAATTTAATTGTTGTTGTGTTTAAGTGTTGCTAAAAGCAATGGGCACGTCTGAATGAATTTAATTGCTGTTGTGTTTATGTGTTGCTGAAAACAATGGGCACGTCTGAATGGATTTAATTGCTGTTCTGTTTATGTGTTGCTGAAAGTAATGGGCACGTCTGAATGAATTTAATTGTTGTTGTGTTTAAGTTTTGCTAAAAGCAATGGGCACGTGTGAATGAATTTAATTGCTGTTGTGTTTATGTGTTGCTGAAAGCAATGGGCACATCTGAATGAATTTAATTGTTGTTGTGTTTAAGTGTTGCTAAAAGCAATGGGCACATCTGAATGAATATAATTGTTGTTGTGTTTAAGTGTTGCTAAAAGCAATGGGCACATCTGAATGAATTTAATTGTTGTTGTGTTTAAGTGTTGCTAAAACAATGGGCACATCTGAATGAATTTTATTGTTGTTGTGTTTAAGTGTTGCTAAAAGCAATTGGCACATCTGAATGAATTTAATTGCTGTTGTGTTTATGTGTTGCTGAAAGCAATGGGCACATCTGAATGAATTTAATTGTTGTTGTGTTTAAGTGTTGCTAAAAGCAAAGGGCACATCTGAATGCATTTAATTGTTGTTGTGTTTAAGTGTTGCTAAAAGCAATGGGCACATCTAAATGAATTTAATTGTTGTTGTGTTTAAGTGTTGCTAAAAGCAATGGGCACGTCTGAATGAATTTAATTGTTGTTGTGTTTAAGTGTTGCTAAAAGCAATGGGCACATCTGAATAAATATAATTGTTGTTGTGTTTAAGTGTTGCTAAAAGCAATGGGCACATCTGAATGAATTTATTTGTTGTTGTGTTTAAGTGTTGCTGAAAACAATGGGCACGTCTGAATGGATTTAATTGCTGTTGTGTTTATGTGTTTCTGAAAGTAATGGGCACGTCTGAATGAATTTAATTGTTGTTGTGTTTAAGTGTTGCTATAAGCAATGGGCACGTCTGAATGAATTTAATTGCTGTTGTGTTTATGTGTTGCTGAAAGCAATGGGCACATCTGAATGAATTTAATTGTTGTTGTGTTTAAGTGTTGCTAAAAGCAATGGGCACATCTGAATGAATATAATTGTTGTTGTGTTTAAGTGTTGCTTAAAGCAATGGGCACATCTGAATGAATTTAATTGTTGTTGTGTTTAAGTGTTGCTCAAAGCAATGGGCACATCTGAATGAATTTAATTGCCGTTGTGTTATGTGTTGCTGAAACCAATGGGCACGTCTGGATGAATTTAATTGCTGTTTTGTTTATGTGTTGCCGAAAGTAATGGGCACGTCTGAATGAATTTAATTGTTGTTGTTTTTAGGTGTTGCTAAAAACAATGGGCACGTCTGAATGAATTTAATTGCTGTTGTGTTTATGTGTTGCTGAAAGTTATGGGCACATCTGAATGAATTTATTTGTTGTTGTGTTTAAGTGTTGCTAAAAGCAATGGGCACATCTGAATGAATTTAATTGCCGTTGTGTTATGTGTTGCTGAAAGCAATTGGCACGTCTGGATGAATTTAAGTGCTGTTGTGTTTATGTGTTGCTGAAAGCAATGGGCACGTCTGAATGAATTTAATTGATGTTGTGTTTAAGTGTTGCTAAAAGCAAAGGGCAAGTCTGAATGAATTTATTTGTTGTTGTGTTTAAGTGTTGCTAAAAGCAATGGGCACGTCTGAATAAATTTAATTGTTGTTGTGTTTAGGAGTTGCTAAAAGCAATGGGCACGTCTGAATGAATTTAATTTTTGTTGTGTTTAAGTGTTGCTAAAATCAATGGGCACATCTGAATGAATTTAATTGTTGTTGTGTTTAAGTGTTGCTAAAAGTAATGGGCACGTCAGAATGAATTTAATTGTTGTTATGTTTAAGTGTTGCTAAAAGCAATGGGCACGTCTGAATGGATTTAACTGCTGTTGTGTTTATGTGTTGCTGAAGGCAGTGGGCACGTCTGAATGAATTTAATTGTTGTTGTGTTTAAGTGTTGCTAAAAGCAATGGGCACATCTGAATAAATTTAATTGTTGATGTGTTTAAGTGTTGCTAAACGCAATGGGCACGTCTGAATGAATTTATTTGCTGTTGTGTTTATGTGTTGCTGATAGCAATGGGCACATCTGAGTGAATTTAATTGTTGTTCTGTTTAAGTGTTGCTGAAAGTAATGGGCACGTCTGAATGAATTTAATTGTTGTTGTGTTTAAGTGTTGCTAAAAGCAATGGGCACGTCTGAATGAATTTAATTGCTGTTGTGTTTATGTGTTGCTGAAAGCAATGGGCACATCTGAATGAATTTAATTGTTGTTGTGTTTAAGTGTTGCTAAAAGCAATGGGCACATCTGAATGAATATAATTGTTGTTGTGTTTAAGTGTTGCTAAAAGCAATGGGCACATCTAAATGAATTTAATTGTTGTTGTGTTTAAGTGTTGCTAAAACAATGGGCACATCTGAATGAATTTTATTGTTGTTGTGTTTAAGTGTTGCTAAAAGCAATTGGCACATCTGAATGAATTTAATTGCTGTTGTGTTTATGTGTTGCTGAAAGCAATGGGCACATCTGAATGAATTTAATTGTTGTTGTGTTTAAGTGGTGCTAAAAGCAATGGGCACGTCTGAATGAATTTAATTGCTGTTGTGTTTATGTGTTGCTGAAAACAATGGGCACGTCTGAATGAATTTAATTGTTGTTGTGTTTAAGTTTTGCTAAAAGCAATCGGCACGTCTGAATGAATTTAATTGCTGTTGTGTTTATGTGTTGCTGAAAGCAATGGGCACATCTGAATGAATTTAATTGTTGTTGTGTTTAAGTGGTGCTAAAAGCAATGGGCACGTCTGAATGAATTTAATTGCTGTTGTGCTTATGTGTTGCTGAAAACAATGGGCACGTCTGAATGAATTTAATTATTGTTGTGTTTAAGTTTTGCTAAAAGTAATGGGCACGTCTGAATGAATTTAATTGCTGTTGTGTTTATGTGTTGCTGAAAGCAATGGGCACATCTGAATGAATTTAATTGTTGTTGTGTTTAAGTGTTTCTAAAAGCAATGGGCACATCTGAATGAATATAATTGTTGTTGTGTTTAAGTGTTGCTAAAAGCAATGGGCACATCTGAATGAATTTAATTGTTGTTGTGTTTAAGTGTTACTCAAAGCAATGGGCACATCTGAATGAATTTAATTGCCGTTGTGTTATGTGTTGCTGAAACCAATGGGCACGTCTGGATGAATTTAATTGCTGTTTTGTTTATGTGTTGCCGAAAGTAATGGGCACGTCTGAATGAATTTAATTGTTGTTGTTTTTAGGTGTTGCTAAAAACAATGGGCACGTCTGAATGAATTTAATTGCTGTTGTGTTTATGTGTTGCTGAAAGTTATGGGCACATCTGAATGAATTTATTTGTTGTTGTGTTTAAGTGTTGCTAAAAGCAATGGGCACATCTGAATGAATTTAATTGCCGTTGTGTTATGTGTTGCTGAAAGCAATTGGCACGTCTGGATGAATTTAAGTGCTGTTGTGTTTATGTGTTGCTGAAAGCAATGGGCACGTCTGAATGAATTTAATTGATGTTGTGTTTAAGTGTTGCTAAAAGCAAAGGGCACGTCTGAATGAATTTAATTGTTGTTGTGTTTAAGTGTTGCTAAAAGCAATGGGAACATCTGAATGAATATAATTGTTGTTGTGTTTAAGTGTTGCTAAAAGCAATGGGCACATCTGAATGAATTTAATTGTTGTTGTGTTTAAGTGTTGCTGAAAACAATGGGCACGTCTGAATGGATTTAATTGCTGTTGTGTTTATGTGTTTCTGAAAGTAATGGGCACGTCTGAATGAATTTAATTGTTGTTGTGTTTAAGTGTTGCTATAAGCAATGGGCACGTCTGAATGAATTTAATTGCTGTTGTGTTTATGTGTTGCTGAAAGCAATGGGCACATCTGAATGAATTTAATTGTTGTTGTGTTTAAGTGTTGCTAAAAGCAATGGGCACATCTGAATGAATATAATTGTTGTTGTGTTTAAGTGTTGCTAAAAGCAATGGGCACATCTGAATGAATTTAATTGTTGTTGTGTTTAAGTGTTGCTCAAAGCAATGGGCACATCTGAATGAATTTAATTGCCGTTGTGTTATGTGTTGCTGAAACCAATGGGCACGTCTGGATGAATTTAATTGCTGTTTTGTTTATGTGTTGCCGAAAGTAATGGGCACGTCTGAATGAATTTAATTGTTGTTGTTTTTAGGTGTTGCTAAAAACAATGGGCACGTCTGAATGAATTTAATTGCTGTTGTGTTTATGTGTTGCTGAAAGTTATGGGCACATCTGAATGAATTTATTTGTTGTTGTGTTTAAGTGTTGCTAAAAGCAATGGGCACATCTGAATGAATTTAATTGCCGTTGTGTTATGTGTTGCTGAAAGCAATTGGCACGTCTGGATGAATTTAAGTGCTGTTGTGTTTATGTGTTGCTGAAAGCAATGGGCACGTCTGAATGAATTTAATTGATGTTGTGTTTAAGTGTTGCTAAAAGCAAAGGGCACGTCTGAATGAATTTATTTGTTGTTGTGTTTAAGTGTTGCTAAAAGCAATGGGCACGTCTGAATAAATTTAATTGTTGTTGTGTTTAGGAGTTGCTAAAAGCAATGGGCACGTCTGAATGAATTTAATTTTTGTTGTGTTTAAGTGTTGCTAAAATCAATGGGCACATCTGAATGAATTTAATTGTTGTTGTGTTTAAGTGTTGCTAAAAGTAATGGGCACGTCAGAATGAATTTAATTGTTGTTATGTTTAAGTGTTGCTAAAAGCAATGGGCACGTCAGAATGGATTTAACTGCTGTTGTGTTTATGTGTTGCTGAAGGCAGTGGGCACGTCTGAATGAATTTAATTGTTGTTGTGTTTAAGTGTTGCTAAAAGCAGTGGGCACATCTGAATAAATTTAATTGTTGATGTGTTTAAGTGTTGCTAAACGCAATGGGCACGTCTGAATGAATTTATTTGCTGTTGTGTTTATGTGTTGCTGATAGCAATGGGCACATCTGAGTGAATTTAATTGTTGTTCTGTTTAAGTGTTGCTAAAAGCAATGGGCACGTCTGAATGAATACAATTGCTGTTGTGTTTATGTGCTGCTTAAAACAATGGGCACGTCTGAATGGATTTAATTACTGTTGTGTTAATGTGTTGCTGAAAGTAATGGGCACGTCTGAATGAATTTAATTGTTGTTGTGTTTAAGTGTTGCTAAAAGCAATGGGCACGTCTGAATGAATTTAATTGCTGTTGTGTTTATGTGTTGCTGAAAGCAATGGGCACATCTGAATGAATTTAATTGTTGTTGTGTTTAAGTGTTGCTAAAAGCAATGGGCACATCTGAATGAATATAATTGTTGTTGTGTTTAAGTGTTGCTAAAAGCAATGGGCACATCTAAATGAATTTAATTGTTGTTGTGTTTAAGTGTTGCTAAAACAATGGGCACATCTGAATGAATTTTATTGTTGTTGTGTTTAAGTGTTGCTAAAAGCAATTGGCACATCTGAATGAATTTAATTGCTGTTGTGTTTATGTGTTGCTGAAAGCAATGGGCACATCTGAATGAATTTAATTGTTGTTGTGTTTAAGTGGTGCTAAAAGCAATGGGCACGTCTGAATGAATTTAATTGCTGTTGTGTTTATGTGTTGCTGAAAACAATGGGCACGTCTGAATGAATTTAATTATTGTTGTGTTTAAGTTTTGCTAAAAGCAATCGGCACGTCTGAATGAATTTAATTGCTGTTGTGTTTATGTGTTGCTGAAAGCAATGGGCACATCTGAATGAATTTAATTGTTGTTGTGTTTAAGTGGTGCTAAAAGCAATGGGCACGTCTGAATGAATTTAATTGCTGTTGTGTTTATGTGTTGCTGAAAACAATGGGCACGTCTGAATGAATTTAATTATTGTTGTGTTTAAGTTTTGCTAAAAGCAATGGGCACGTCTGAATGGATTTAACTGCTGTTGTGTTTATGTGTTGCTGAAGGCAGTGGGCACGTCTGAATGAATTTAATTGTTGTTGTGTTTAAGTGTTGCTAAAAGCAATGGGCACATCTGAATAAATTTAATTGTTGTTGTGTTTAAGTGTTGCTAAAAGCAATGGGCACGTCTGAATGAATTTATTTGCTGTTGTGTTTATGTGTTGCTGAAAGCAATGGGCACATCTGAGTGAATTTAATTGTTGTTCTGTTTAAGTGTTGCTAAAAGCAATGGGCACGTCTGAATGAATACAATTGCTGTTGTGTTTATGTGTTGCTGAAAGTAATGGGCACGTCTGAAGGAATTTAATTGTTGTTGTGTTTAAGTGTTGCTAAAAGCAATGGTCACGTCTGAATGAATTTAATTGCTGTTGTGTTTATGTGTTGCTGAAAGCAATGGGCACATCTGAATGAATTTAATTGTTGTTGTGTTTAAGTGTTTCTAAAAGCAATGGGCATATCTGAATGAATTTAATTGTTGTTGTGTTTGAGTGTTGCTAAAAGCAATGGGCACATCTAAATGAATGTAATTGTTGTTGTGTTTAAGTGTTGCTAAAAGCAATGGGCACGTCTGAATGAATTTAATTGCTGTTGTGTTTATGTGTTGCTGAAAAAAAATGGGCACGTCTGAATGGATTTAATTGCTGTTGTGTTTATGTGTTGCTGAAAGTAATGGGCACGTCTGAATGAATTTAATTGTTGTTGTGTTTAAGTTTTGCTAAAAGCAATGGGCACGTGTGAATGAATTTAATTGCTGTTGTGTTTATGTGTTGCTGAAAGCAATGGGCACATCTGAATGAATTTAATTGTTGTTGTGTTTAAGTGTTGCTAAAAGCAATGGGCACATCTGAATGAATATAATTGTTGTTGTGTTTAAGTGTTGCTAAAAGCAATGGGCACATCTGAATGAATTTAATTGTTGTTGTGTTTAAGTGTTGCTAAAATCAATGGGCACATCTGAATGAATTTAATTGTTGTTGTGTTTAAGTGTTGCTAAAACAATGGGCACATCTGAATGAATTTTATTGTTGTTGTGTTTAAGTGTTGCTAAAAGCAATTGGCACTTCTGAATGAATTTAATTGCTGTTGTGTTTATGTGTTGCTGAATGCAATGGGCACATCTGAATGAATTTAATTGTTGTTGTGTTTAAGTGTTGCTAAAAGCAAAGGGCACATCTGAATGCATTTAATTGTTGTTGTGTTTAAGTGTTGCTAAAAGCAATGGGCACATCTGAATGAATTTAATTGTTGTTGTGTTTAAGTGTTGCTAAAATCAATGGGCACATCTGAATGAATTTAATTGTTGTTGTGTTTAAGTGTTGCTAAAACAATGGGCACATCTGAATGAATTTTATTGTTGTTGTGTTTAAGTGTTACTAAAAGCAATTGGCACATCTGAATGAATTTAATTGCTGTTTTGTTTATGTGTTGCTGAAAGCAATGGGCACATCTGAATGAATTTAATTGTTGTTGTGTTTAAGTGTTGCTAAAAGCAAAGGGCACATCTGAATGCATTTAATTGTTGTTGTGTTTAAGTGTTGCTAAAAGCAATGGGCACATCTAAATGAATTTAATTGTTGTTGTGTTTAAGTGTTGCTAAAAGCAATGGGCACATCTCAATGAATTTAATTGTTGTGGTGTTTAAGTGTTGCTAAAAGCAATGGGCTCGTCTGAATGAATTTAATTGCTGTTGTGTTTATGTGTTGCTGAAAACAATGGGCACGTCTGAATGGATTTAATTGCTGTTGTGTTTATGTGTTGCTGAAAGTAATGGGCACGTCTGAATGAATTTAATTGTTGTTGTGTTTAAGTGTTGCTAAAAGCAATGGGCACGTCTGAATGAATTTAATTGCTGTTGTGTTTATGTGTTGCTGAAAGCAATGGGCACATCTAAATGCATTTTATTGTCGTCGTGTTTAAGTGTTGCTGAAAGCAATTGGCACTTTCTCTTTTAAAATTCTGAACCTCTTGTGCCTCTCGAGATGTATTCGTAAGCAATTTCATTACGTTAGCAGCTCAGAAAATTATGTTAGTCGGCGTCGGTTTATAATTTTGTTACGGGATATGCATGTTGCCATGGCAACCAGCTGTGAGTAACGGGATGTTAATGTAGTTAATCAATGTTGAGTAGTAAATATTATAAATCCTGTAAATTAAATTTTGCAGCATTTTATCTTTAAATAACACGTTTTACATATCAAGATGACTTAGAATGTTATTGATATTTAAATATTGGAGGGCCTTAATTTTCAATATTTGATCTTGTATTAAATGGATCCAGCTGGAGTTATTGTTACAATCCCTATACTAAATCTAGTATCCCGTCTATCGTATAAATTTGGAATTTTTACTCTACTAGTGGTTTTTACAGGCGTTTTCTGCATTATTTATACTTTGACATTGTAATGTACGTGTAAACGGCCTGAAAAACACAGCTTCGTATATTACAGAAACAGGTTGTTAATATTGTGTTGATAAATGGAACAGTTGCTAAAATATTCATCTCTAGAAAAGAGCCTAATTCGTCATAAAATTTAAAAAATGGCAACTTACCCAGAAGAATAACCATTGTTTTTTTTTTGTTTTAATACACATGTTCTGAAAACACGAGATACTGAACATCTTTTAATCTCTCACGATGTTTTCGTAGTTTTATTTACTATGGGTCAAGTTATTGTGTTCCTGGTCGGCGGTTTGACACTTCAAGATTTGCCCGTTACCATGGCAACGCGCTGTAAGAAGCGAGATAATTATGCAATTCGTTAAATTTAAGTTGAAATTTCATATAATTCTTGTAAACTAATTGAAGCAGAAACGAAATATAAATATAATTTGGTCATATAAAAATAAGATAGATAGTAATTAGTAACTGAAATTAATTATATATAAGTACTAAATTCATCACAGCAATTCTTTAAGTATCTCGGTAGGTGTTACAAGAGCTATGTCCTGTATGAATCCTAGGTTCTCTCATTTTTACTATCACACTCTCGACACACATCGTATTTTTTAAATTTAAAAACCTCTGGCTCTGAATTTCGTTATTGACTGTTTTATCCTCGCCGTTTGAGGCCTTTAAAACTTAACAATATTTATATAAGTTACAGGTAATAAACATTTTTGACAATTAAACAATCACTATTTCTGTTTAAAGTGTCCGCCAGATTGGGTTTTTAAATTAGTCGGCGTCGGTTTTTAAGGGGTGTGTTCTATATTGAAGTTAAAAATATGTTTGTTCTAGTTTGTTTATTTACTATATGTTTGGAATGTTCGTAGACTTTATATGTTTGTAATGTATTGAGATATACCCGGTTTATAATAAGGGCTTAGAAAAAGATGAAACAGTGTCTCCTTTAATTTGCAGCGTATATTTGTTGAAAATCGCGGCCTATTTGGGCAATTTATAATTTATCACAGTCTGTAGAAGTCACTTGGTATATAGACCTTCCAACTGGTTGAAGTTTTTTTTATGTTATATGCTACCTTATACTGTAATTGGTTGTTTTCTAGAGTTTATTTTGAGCTATCTTGACTTACAAAAGTCTCTACAACTCTGAAGGTTAGCTCGATCGACAGATGACGTTTAAATAAAATGTATCCTAAAAGATGAAATTTGAGATTGTCTTTTAGTAGATAAATGAAAATAATATTTCTCATGACAAATATTATCTGTGTAGGCTTACAAACTACCCTGTGTTATCAAATTCACTGTGCTTGTTTGTTTTTTTTTTACCATCTGGTCAACTTTTCGATCAAGATGTTGTCGTTAAGTTATTTTCATAACCAGGAAATACCGAATAGCTCAGTTTGTTGCCTACTCACAGCGTCTTGCACTGAAATGTAAACTTGGTATAGTAACATACTGATAAATACAACAAAAACTTACGCATTGCATACGTCCTCCTTGTGTACATCCCATACCTGCCAATAGCCTTCTTCTGTTTCACCTGGAAGCAGTTGCTTTAGAACATTTATTTAAACATATTACAACTAAGTCGGAGCCTTACAGATTGTAAGTTAATCGATAAAATTGCACTTTAGTATAATCTGTAAAGGTAGAGCCTATACAAAATTTCATTTCAACATTTCTTTCAGAAAGGTTTTCAGCAAGATAAATTATAGATTACAATGACTTTAAGCTACATGCAAGCTATTTAAATTAAGCTATTATTACAGATAACATTTTGTATACGGATGGTTCACAAGATACAGAAACGCGTTGTCAAGAAACGGTGATTACTTATTGTAACCTACTCAGTTTATTTATTATAGCCTGAAACATGGACTAGGCTATCAACAAACAGTATTTATATTACACATATTGTAGCCTAATGCACTACTGAGCTATCAACAAACGACGATAACCTTATACCTATTGAATACTGAAACATTATTAGGCTATCATTAAACAGTGATTATATTATACCGATTAAACAGTGATTATATTATACCGATTGTAACCTAAGACACGACTAGGCTCTCAGTAAACGGCGATTACATTATACATATTGAATACTGAAACATTATTAGGCTATCATTAAACAGTGATTATATTATACCGATTGTAACCTAAGACACGACTAGGCTGTCAATAAACGGCGATTAAATTATACATATTGAATACTGAAACATTATTAGGCTATCATTAAACAGTGATTATATTATACCGATTGTAACCTAAGACACGACTAGGCTGTCAGTAAACGGCGATTACATTATACATATTGAATACTGAAACATTATTAGGCTATCATTAAACAGTGATTATATTATACCGATTGTAACCTAAAAGACCACTAGGCTATCAACAAACTTCGATTTCAATATACCTATTGTAACCTGGAACACAACTAAGCTATCAACAAAGTATGATTACAATATATCCATAGTAACTTAAACACGACTAGGTTATCAATGTAAGATTATTAGATATTACCGATTCTGATCTGAAATACATCTAGGCTATCAATAAACTGTGGTTACGCTATACCAATTAATTGTAACCTGAAACCTGACGGTAAACCGTAATAACACTTTACCGTTTTGTAATCTGTAACACTAATAGGTTATCAAAAAACAGTGATAACGTCGTACCAACTGTAACCTGAAACACGACTAAACTGTCAAGTATCGGTCTTTATAGTATACCAATTGTAATATGAAATACTCCTAGGTTATAAATATAGTGCTTATAATAAACCGATTGTAACTTGAACTACGTCTAGTATATCAATAAACGGTAATTACGTTATATCTATCGTTATCTGACACTTGACTAAGTTATTTAACAGTGATTAAATTGTACCCTGAAGCACGACTAGGCTGTAAATACACTGAGTAACAATATACCGAGCGTTCAAACGTAAATGAAGCCGATAACAATACCAACTGGTAACGCTGTACCAAACGTTCATATACACATGAAGATAAAGGAAATACATGATGATAATTTACAGCAGTAATGATCAAACAAAATTGACATTATACCGATAGTATAATTAGATCAACAATATAATTAAAATTATACACTATATCTACTATACTTAATAACCTACTACGATAAATATTGTTTAAATTATACGGCATGCAGTTATTATAAACCATAGTCAGATTATACCGATAATTTATCTGTTGGAGGACGATGTTGACAATAAACCTAAATGATATTATACGGACCGTTTACCTTTGGGAGGACAATTTTACAAATGCATTCTGATAAGATTATATCGATCGCTTACCTTTGGCAGGACGATTTCGCCAATACACATTGATCATATTATACCGATCGTTCACATGAGGAAGGACGACTTTTGCCAATACCTTCTGATCAGATTATAGCTATCGTACACCTGAGAGAGGACGATATTTCCAATACTTTCTGATCAGATCAATCCGATCGTTCACTTGAGAGTGAACGATTTTCCTAATACACTGTGAGCGGATTATGTCGATAGTTTACCAGAGACAAGGATGCTGCATATACATCCTGTTAAGATTATACCAATCGTTCACTGAGAAACCATGATGTCACCAATAAACCGTGATAAAATTATTGAATAATTCACCTAAAAAATAGATTGAATTTTATAAATAAAATTTCGTCTTTGTCAGATTATGCACACTTTTTTATCTGTATTATATAAACAAGTAAAATAAACAACATATTTTAGGTCAATTCCTACTTAGTTCAACAATAAAATGTAGTTACTCTTTAATAAATAATAACAATTATATAATTAAAATGAAATAACCTACGCGTTGCGACAGCTGTTCTACCACATCACCTATAATATAAAAACAGTTGATTTATAAAATCATTTGTTATCACTTATTTAAAGTTAAAATTGACGAAATAACTATATTACATACCTTACCTCTTTTGTGAAAAGACTTTCTCCATATAAACGTAAAATAAATAATATTTCTATTTAATTAATAAATTAGTATTTCAACAAACTGTATTAACATAAGTGTCCTCCACTACAAGTTTCAAAAAATGTTTTTTAACTTAAGTGAATAAAAAAAAGTATTTTAATAATGTTTGAAAATTTTAACAAGATATATATATATGTATGTATGTATTAAAAACAACATAGGCTATTCAAATACAAGAATATTTATTAATTTATATCCAAAGCTTTTCGTTGGTAAACAGTACCAACATCATCAGGAATGAAAATTATAATAATGAAGCTATAGGCCTCATTATTGTAAGTAATTATTGAGAGAGAACGATTTTCCTAATACACTGTGAGCGGATTATACCGATGGTTTACCAGAGACAAGGATGCTGCATATACATCCTGCTAAGATTATACCAATCGTTCACTGATAAACCACGATGACACCAATAAACCCAATAAATTAGGCCTATAGCTTCATTATTGTAATTTTCATTCCTGATGATGTTGGTACTGTTTACCAACGAAAAGCTTTGGATATAAATTAATAAATATTTTTGTATTTGAATAACCTATGTTGTTTTAAATTATTAAACAAGAAAACTATTTTATATTTATATAAAATTAACCTTACAGGGTTATATAAAAAGTGTTGTGCAATCAATGTAAGTGTTACAATTGTAGGTTAGATTTGAGACTTGATTATTAATTCAAAAAAATTTTGATAACATATTTAATATTTAACATACTGATTAATCAATCAAATAACTAGAATTTTGTGTATTATTATATATATTTGAAAAAGATATTTTAAACAACTCAAGATATATAATTTTTATCATTTCTAAAGTAATTATACTGAAGATTTTCATCTTTACAAGTTGATACTGGTACAAACAAATATTTTATAATATACAACTAGAAGCAGATATTTACATTATAATACAGCCTATTTTATACTAATATATTTTAAAATGATTTCTATTAATAATTGTAATGTTGCCTTAACAAAAGACATTAATTTATTTGAAAAACGTAAAATTCAACTAATGAATACAAACTATAATATATACTTTATAAACAATGTATTATAAATAATATAGTTCCAAAATACGCAAAAATTACAATAAAAAACAATAATAATATAGCTCAAAAATAGGTAAACAAGCTGAAAAATTATGGGTTAAGAATGAAATAAAAAACTTGTATCAAAAGAAAAATACTTTAACGATTGAAATATATAAGCTGCATATAAAATTAGCTTCTATTATACATAACATAAATGGGAAAAAAATATAATAAAATCAATTTATTTATAAATAAAATTAGAAATATAAAAATAAATGGAATAAACAAAAAGCTTTGAAGTTAGAAAAACAAATAAAAGATGTATCTGAAATTAAATATCATAATTTTCACCCTAATGTAGTTAATCTATCAAATACTGGATTTAATAATAATGAAATAAAACTACTTGAAAACAATAAGACCAATATAAAAACAGACATAAATAATAATATTAATAATATTATAATAGATACAGAACTAGCTATTAGTAAACTAGATACAAGCTTACAAGAAAATACCAGAATCGAAGCAGCTTATGAAATAAAAAATTGATTAAAAAAATAGAGGCCTATAGCTTCATTATTGTAATTTTCATTCCTGATGATGGTGGTACTGTTTACCAACGAAAAGCTTTGGATATAAATTAATAAATATTCTTGTATTTGAATAACCTATGTTGTTTTAAATTATTAAACAAGAAAACGTATTTTATATATATATATATATATATATATATATATATATATATATATATATATATATATATAGAGAGAGAGAGAGAGAGAGAGGGAGAGAGAGAGAGAGAGGGAGAGAGAGAGAGAGAGCTAATAGAAGGAATTGAAGAAGGGTTAATAATGTGCAAAGACTTTACAGTGATTAGCTTAAATAAACTTTTATTTCACTTTGCCTATAGATCACCTGACTGAGAATACTTTACGATTACCTGTGATTTCATCAAACCAATCGTCTGAGTGACGAATGTATCGACGAACTGTAACATATTTTATCAGTTGCTCAAATACATCTTATCGAATCCATCAATAAACTGTGATGACAATATAGTAACGATCTTATCAATAAACAGTTATAATATAATAATTACAGTTTTTAATAATCGTTCACCTAACAAATAAGCCAATTACTAATGAAAGTGATCACCTCATACCGATAACGTCCCTGAAAATGAACGTATAGTATTCGTGTTTCAATATACACGATTATTACAATAATTATTAAAATATCACAGAATAAAACTTTAATTATTACAGTAGAGTCTCGATAATTCCAGGTAGATGGGACCGAGACCCCTTCAGATTATTGATAACTCGGATTACACTTAATTATGTTCCTGTGAATTAGAAAAAGGAGAAGTTTTAACGAACCCTAACACTATAATAAAAAAATGCACTAAATAAGTTTATTGTAGAATTCAAATAAACATTTGTTGGAAGCCGTCTCATTTTCTTTGTATACCGTATTGATGTAAACATTCTTGAAAGCCCGACTGATTTCCTTTGTATACCATATTGATATAAACATTTCTTGGAAGTTCGACTCTTTCCTTAGCATACCGTACTGATATAAACATATCTTGGAAATCCAAATCATATCCTTTGCATACCGTATTGATATAAACATTTCATGGAAGTCCGACTCATTTCCATTGCATACCGTATTTATATAAACATTTCATGTTAGCCCGACTCATTTCCTTTGCTTACCGTATTGATATGAACATTTCATGGAAGTCCGACTCATTTCCATTGCATACCATATTGATATGAACATTTCATGTTAGCCCGACTCATTTCCTTTGCATACCGTATTGGTATAAAGATATCTTGAAAGCCCTGCTCATAATTTTCTTTCAAATAGATAAAATAGGCTTGGATGGAAATAGGCTCGAATTCATTGGAAGCTCGAATTATTGGGACTCGGATTTTCGATATTCTATTGTAATGAAATGATCGCATGTATTAAATTAAACAAAAGTTAAAATATTTTGTATTATAAGTTATATTTACATTTAGTTTATTTAATTACAAGTTAATTGTCAAAGTTATTCTTTCAAGTATATTCTTATAATACAACAAACGGATTTAACAGAATGTTGACTAAATACCTATGAGGGAATATAAAATGCAGAGTTTTGTGTGTTCATTGTGAGACATCTACATATCTTGTATCTGACAGTTCATATTGGGTAATTGTATGTGAACAGGACATCAGAGTGACAGGCAGTTAGTTCACATTTTGCTATGACATTTCAACATATTGTTAGCCTGCTTTTGAATATTTTTAATGGCGTTCTATACAATGTCAACTCGTTTTTACTAACATGCAAATTTCATGAGCATGATGCATACGCAAAACTACTGTTGACGATTTTCAGCTTATTAATTTTACTGTCTCAATGTTAAGAGGAATTTCAAAAGACCCCATTGTCATATAAGTCGGGGTTGACATTGACACAGTCTATAATAGACGATATTCTCCTTCACCCTTGCTGTCTAGCAGAATCGCCTGGTTTGTTATTCTAGTACACTTTATATCCTATTTTATTTTATAAGTGTTGCCTAACATATTTTACTTATAAAGGCACATCAAATAAATAAACGCCGATGAAAGACGTTTTCTGAGTTTTTTTTACTAATAATGTGTTTAAATTAAAGAATAAAAATATGGTACAACTCACAAATATACAATTTTTTTATTTCATACGCGTTTCAACTACTAATTTGTCGTCATCCTCAGTGAAGATACACAAATCAAATTAACTAATATATATATATATATATATATATAAATATATATATATTAAACATAACCTATAAAGTTTTAATATATATATATTTTTTAGTCAATTTGATTTGTGTATCTTCACTGAGGATGACGACAAATTAGTCGTTGAAACGCGTATGAAATAAAAAATTGTATATTTGTCAGTTCTACCATAATTTTATTCTTTAATTATAACTTTCACTCACAAGCCAGCTCGAATATTATTTATAATGTGTTTAAAGTTAACTACAAATCACAGACCAATTCATACTACTACAAATACACTCTACGTTTCGATTTTCTATCCGAAAAAATCCTTTTCAGGAGCTAAAAGTATA